>CM050891.1:14080000-14395000 GCA_027726005.1 Juncus effusus
GAGCACATCAAAATATGGAAAAATAATTGAGATTCAGAATCAGAATAGTGGGGAGTGAATCTTTAATCAGGTTTGTTGGTGCGGTACAAGATTGAGCTGGGCCAAGTAATAACGCAGGAAGGTTTCAACTTTTGAACTAATTTCAAAGGGTGAATAATTTGTTTTGTTGGTTGGTCCAAGTTCAACCCAGATGTGTGTTGTGTGTGTTATACAGTAAGATCGAATCTTTCTTAGGTTGATTCCTATTCTCAAAGAAAGGAAATATGAAATTATTGTACAGGTCCATAATGGATTGAGTGAATTTGCTGATCTGTTCATGTGTTTGGCCGGCTGAATAGTAAGAATAGTGGTGATAATATGCTTTTTTAAGGTCATAGTAGTAGTAGTAGTATATGTTTTAAGAAGTGGAATAATTTAATGAAATTTAATTATTTTTTTGTTGATGAAAATATTGAAATTTGCCAATATGTAATAACTTTTCTTTTGTTAATTCGATATATTTTGATTTTTGCAACGGTAAATTTCGAGTCTCGGCAAACACAATTTTATTTATCACATATTTAACAAAGTATATCAATCCAACACATATTGGGGTTCGATCTCAATTTTTTTTGGCATTCCTTATTTCGAAAGGATGTTATTCGAATCGATAATGCATTAGTTGTAAAAGGGCCTGATTTAGTATTTGCGGTTTTGAAAGTACTATTAATTGGTAGATAGTGTCTCATCCAGCCCGTTCAAGGCCTTAAAATAAAAAATTGTTTATTCAAACACAATTAAAATATAGGATGCAGCCTAGCCCAATAAACAGAATAATAATCCTTACTTATTAACGCCTTCATAAGCCCAAGTTACAATTATATGAATTAATCTTACCAAATAGCTGAAGCCCAACATTAGTTTCAGTGAATTTACCCAAAAAGCTAAATTCACATAAAAATGCCCAGATCATTTCAGATAATACGGCCCGGGCCATTTATATCCAAATTAACACAAACAATAGTATAGGATGTAATCTGGCCCAACAAACGTAATAATAATCCTAATACTTTCGCAGCCCAAGTTACATTTATGGATTAATCTTTACCAAATCAGTTAAAGCCCATCATTATTTTCCAAATGAAAGGCCTAATTAAATTCATGTCGCCCATGGTTCCTACTTTCTACTTTCTTCTTCATTCTTCCAAGTTCCAACTGCCCGCTGATTTGGAGGGACAATCGATACCCTAAACTAAACCCCAATCGATTGATTAAGAGAAAAATCCAATTTTACCCCCTCAACTATTGAATTAGTTCATTTTTAGTCCCTCAACTTTTTTATGGTGCAATTTTAGTCCCTCAACTATTTAATAAGTGGGTTTTTGGTCTTTCAATCCGTTAAGTGCTTAAGTGTCTGTTAAATATGACACGTAATCAATGATGTGGCATATATTCTTAACACATACACAATAACGTGTTAATTTTTATTTAACAAATAAACATGTATAAAAAATATATATTTTTTAATAAAAATAATATTTTAAGAAAAGAAGGGAATTAATAATTTTTTTATTTTTTTCAAATATTTGTCACGTTACTAATGCCACGTCATTGCTTACGTGTCAAATTTAACGGACACATATGCACTTAACGGATGGAATTACCAAAAATGCACTTCTTGAATAATTGAGGGACTAAAATTGGACCAATAAAAAGTTGAGGGACCAAAAATGAGCTAGTTCAATAGTTGAGGGGCAAAAATAGACTTTTCTCATTATTAAGTACTCAATCGACAGATCATTACTGAGGCCCCAATCTTCAATTGTGGTTAGTCGCGTTTGGAAATGGAAAGTGTGACGGCTCAGCCGGTGTGTGCTAAAGAAGCGTTGGATCTGCTTAATTGCATTGCTAAATCGCCTTATGATGCTGATAAGTGTGTTAAGTTGTTAGAGGCCGTGCGAAATTGCGTGCTCCAAAAGGTTAGTTTTAGTAATTTGTTTATTCTTTTATGTATTTCTACTTTGAATTGGATCTAGGATAATAGCTGGGTTTATTGTATGTCTGTTCTTGGGGGATTGCAATGCTTAATAATAATTAATCTCTTCAGCAATAGTTAATTTTTTTTTCATATGTGCTTCAGAATTTCTACGTATTTGTTGCATTGTTCCTATTATCTCTGTAGGGAATAGAAGTCTGCTTATAGGTTTGTATTATTTACTAGATATGAATTTCAGTCAATTTTTGCTGGACCCGAGCCTCAATTTATAGTCTGCCATTTAGAAAATTTAAGATAATATCACTAAATCAGTCAATCATAAAGTGTTTCCTTTTTCGTTTGTTAATAGAAAGTAAAGAAGTTTTCACTTGGTGGGACAAGTCATGATGCAGCTTCACCTCCGGAAAAGCATTGAGAGAGACTGAGTCTATTGAGAGAAAGAATGATATTCTTGGGTCTTTGCCTGTAGTTGTCTTTTTTCTTCCCAGGAATGAAAAACTAATCTTTGGATTAATTTTTTACACTTTATATCTTGATATTTTAATAATTGAATTAAAAATGCTGATTGCATAGTTGTATGTTAAGATATTTACCCTTTTCAATAAAACCCATAGTAGTTTAGGGTTTACAAGCAGTAGAATAAAACACTAAACCTCATCATTTTTTTAATCTCGTTATATTCATGTTCCAAATACAAAACTTAAATGATGACCAAATTAATACAACTCCAAAGGCATCAAAACCCTAAACCCTAGCTATCCATTTCCTTATCTCCGTAACCAGCCAAAGGAACATATCTAACAATTCCTCATTCTTTTGCATACAAGTTTCAACAAACTCATTAACATTAGTGGCAGGATCTTGCCAAAATGGTAAATGTGAATTTGGAAATGAAAAAGATGAGGTCTTGTCAAAATTTGATGCTTCTCTTCCAGAATTCATAGGGCGGCAATTCAGGATCTTCATTGGCAAGCATGTATAGATCTGATTCTGCTGCTATTTCGCAATTTAAGTTAAAAAATGAATAATTTTGTATAACCTAGAAAAAATATTATGAGATCCTTATTAGCGTAACGATATTAGATATTACAATTCTTTAAGCATAGTAAGCTCCTGGGCCCCCGGCGAGTTGTTGCTAAAATATTTTTTATTTTATTTTAGAGTTGTTGCTAAAATATTCAACATAATATTAGCCTAATAGGTCTTCCGAGAATAACACCAACGAACAAATGCAATAATATCAAAGTAAACTATCTATTCTTCGACTATATTGTCATTCTTTATTAGGTACAAAAAATTAAGATGAATTACAATAAATTATAAATATTCTTTTTATGAAGAATTATAATAAACTATTTAATTCTACATGTTCAACAAAAAATGTTATGTGGTAGTCTTTTTTATCAAATTAAGTAAATGATTGGTGATCATAAACTAATCAACAATTATGTATTTAGTTCAATGATTGGTTTAAGTTTCCATCAGTCCATAATGAAAAAGCCCAGGTAATTGAAATTATACTATTTTACCCCTGGATAAAACAATTCATTTGTTGTTTGCTTCTCTTTTAAGATTAATTTCTATGCTATTAATCCCTAGAATTAATTACATCTCCTCTTAATTGTCAATTGCTTAAAGGATTCCACTTGTCTTCTCTCTAGAGATCTCTTGAAAGAACAAAAATAGAGAATAGTTTTGAAAGAAAAGCACGAGAGACAAAAACAAATGCTCCAATTTGGCGTGTTTTTTAGTTAAAGTCAGATTTTGATAAATTAAAGAAATAGCTGACTTCCTCAAACTAAAAATCAAGTATAATTATGAAGGTATTTTTTGTTTTTGCATGACTTTTCTGTAGTATTTTCTTGCTCATTTCAATGCTATCCTTAATTTTTTTTATCCATGATCATATGATAAAAGAGACAAGCTTGATGCCAGAGCGGATGGTACAAATAGAGGGCAGAGCTAGTTCTAGAGAGAGAGAGAGGGGTTAGCCATGGTGTGAAAAATGGAAACATATTGCTCTCTCATCTTGTTAGTGGAGAAAAGTAATACGGGAAGAATGAACTGGAAAAAGAAACAAGGGGTATTTTGGTCTACCTAATAATATTTAACCATGATTTTCATATTATTAATGTTAGAATTTAACAGAAGTTAGTGATTTGGACAGTTTTGATATTTTTCATATTTTAAATGGGTAAATTTGATATTTTTTGTTTTTGGGAGGGTAAATATGATATTTCAAATTTTGGAAGGGTAAATATGAAATTTTGGTTTTTAGAAGGGTAAATATGAAATTCCCCCAAAAAGCATATTCACACTTCAATATTATGTTACACCTAGTCAACTTCAGCTTGAGCACACTGCTGAGTGCTTACATGCGTACATAGGATTTTATTCTCTCTTCCGTTTTATGTACACCTAGGCTTATATAAATGAAATCAATTTGTAAATTCAAACAGAGCAAGAAAGGAGGAAAGATAAAAAAAAAAATAAAAAAAAGGATTTTAAAGTAGAAAACGTAAAAAAAAAATTCTACTGCTGAGTGCTGCCTTTTTTAAGTATATGGCTCGATGTCTTGCCTGGATACCAGTGCAGTTTAATTGATTGAATTAAAAGATTGTTCAATCAACATAGTTTATCAAAGTACAAAATAGGAAGTAAATAAAGAAAGTAATTTTTTAATGTTTGTAGCAGGACCGCATATGTTAATGCAGTTCCTGTGAGATGTAAACTTCTGGTTTCGTTTAATGAAAACAGGAGTACCGTTCTGGATACCCCCAATTTCCCTCAAAAAAAAAATTATAAAAAAATAAAGAAAAAAATTGAAAGGAAATACTACAAGAAATAATCAAATCCGAAGGAATAAAATCTCAAAAAACTAGAAAAATTAAAGGATCAAACATCTCCAAATATGAGTATGACTTCCAAGTTGATGACAGTTGAGATTTTATTTTGAAAAAAATCTGCGATCCTTCTCTGCAAATTTCAAAAGCTATTGCTGCAATAATACTCTACTGCCTTCCTTAAGGGAAGAAGGTTCTTTGTGATATCATTCAACCGAACTCGGGATCTGTTGCCAGCCTGCTCGCTTAAAGCCTACTAAAATGCATATTATCAGTTTTGCATGTAATTGAAGATATTATAAATAATTTTAAAAATTCTACCTGTGTCCTTGAACAAAAAGTATGAATTTTGACCCATCTATCAATACCATGCATTTTGGAGTTATCAAAATCAGTTACAAGAAATTGCAAGGGTCATTGAACTATAGTGATTTTTTAAATTGATTATGGCACACTCATATGTTGCGCATGCAAGATTCAACTAGAGTAATTCTAATGAACATTAGAAATTCAATTCATGACAAAATGGGTTGATTTTTTCATGTATTTTTCTATCCTGAATAATGAAATTCTTAATAGATTCTTGATAGACTATGGTCCTTTTGACGTCAACCGTAGCATTTCATTTCATTCAAAAATTGTGGACATTTCTACATTTGACCTCTATATGACTAGAACAAGCAAATAAAGTTATGAAACATAAATTACATGAATAATCATTCAAGGCATACCAGCGACACGCATCATAGACTCGAGGGATGGCCACACATCTGTCCCTAAGCTTGGCCTTTTTCTTCTCTCTTCGTGATTACACCAAAGACCCAGTGATGCCATTTTTTTAGCCTCATCTATCGGCCATTGACCCCATGAGTTGTCAATTATTGTATCAAATTTGCCATCATTTATTGTGCCTTCGACAAATCTCTTTATCCCTCGTGGGTGTGATCTACCAGTGACAAGCTGCAACAATATGGCACCAAATAAAAAAACGTCGGATTGTGGAGTCAACTCACCAGTAGAGTAGTACTCAGGGTCAAAGTAGCCAATTGATCCCTTTGGATTTTGTGTAAAGTGGAACGGAGTTATTGTCCTTATGTCTCGCTGCAGTTCGCGAGAGATGCCAAAGTCAGTAAGCTTGCTTACTAAATTGGAATCTAGTAGAATATTTTCAGGTTTAAGGTCGCCGTGGGCAATGCCGTGTGGTTGCATGGAGTGGAGGAAGATGAGCTCAGAACATATCTCAGATGCTATGCGAATGCGGTCTTGCCAAGAGAGATTCCTAGTGGTGTTTTTTCCATTGGTTAGGAAAGTGTCTAGGCTGCCATTTGGTAGGAATTCAAAGACAAGACTCCAAGCTTCCGAATTGGCTCCAATGAATGAGATGAGATTCGGATGCCTTGTATTAGTAAGGATTCTCACCTACGAAATTGTCAACATACATGTTTTGGTTAAGTTGCTTTGTTCAAATAGTTCCATCTCTAATTGATAGTTCCACAATTCCAACATTGAGAAAAAAAACAAAATAAAATAAAACATTGAATTTTTTTTTTCAGCGTGTGAGGTTCATTTGTGGACTTCAAGGCATCTATTTAGTCATCCTATTTAATCTAGTGGAACTTGCTTAACCATGATGGCCCATAGTAAGCATTATCAATGGAAACCCACGATAAGTAAATTTTGTTGATCCTTGGTTCAAAAATAGAATTTTTTTTTAGAAGTAGAGAAACCATAAAGACCATAATAATAGAGTAATCAGTAAGTATTTATCTGAATCATTATAATTGTTCTTTTAATGAGAATTACCTCTAGATTAAACTCATTGTCTTCTTGGGAGCCTTCGCACTTTAGCACTTTTATAGCAACAGTTGTGTATCGCAGAAAGCCCCTATAAACAATACCATATCCTCCTTCTCCGATCATAAGTGACTTGCTGTAGTTATCAGTGGCTTTTTTGAGCTCGAAAACACTAAATTCTGTGTAGCTTTTCATCTGATACAACTCCTCAATTTTTTTTTAGAGCATCGTCTCTTTTTTTTACAAGGTTATCTCTCTCAGCCTGCAATTCCTCTATGAGTTCCTTGGAATTCGTAAGTTCAAGCTCAAGTGCAGCCTTCGTATCCTGCAGTAGTGCCTTGGAATCAATGAATTCAAGCTCGAGTGCAGCCTTTGAATCCTGCAACTTCCGTCGCTCACTTCTCTCTTCTAGGGTTTTCTCTATTTTGATCCTCTTTTTAGTTTCCACGTTGGAAGAATCGTTGAGATGCATGAAAAAAAATCAGTACAATCATGTATCAATGTTTATATGGACGAAATTTTTATCCACAAAAGGTCAGTACAAGATTTTGTGCTGATTATTGTATTGTGATATTTATGGCGGATTAATACATAATTTGCTGTGGGCATTACTGATGACTTCATGACTTCCTTTAATGATTGCCTTGATTACGGTTTTCGTGAGGGTCTTTAGTACACAACTATATAAAAGTAAGACAAATGTTGTTTAACCAAAGCCATGGCAAATTGACCATTGGATACAGCATCTCACATGATCTTTCCTCCGAGGCTAAGTTGTGGGGATACTGTAGTTGTGTTTAGGTGGCTTCATTGGTTTGTTCTTGCTTCTTGAAAGTCTTCTCAGTTTAAATTTTGTAAATAAACTTTTTTTATTTTTTTTCATATGACAGACTAAAGGTATATCACTAGGATGGTTTGCCTACTGCAGTTTCAACTAAAAAGAGCCAAATCAATTTTGTTTAATTTCTGATCATAAAGTATGCCCATTAATGAACTTTTTGTTAACAAAACAAAAGTTAATGAGATAAACTTAAGTAGCAAGGTGAGAGTCTAGAGATATAACTAAAACAATAAAATTGTACGGCATACCTGCAACCGTTGAGCATATTCAACCAAGCCAGATATTGCGTCACTTGTAATGCCCTTGGAAATAATAGTTGAATATCTTGGTGAAAGAACTGCAATACAAGAGTATTCATCACATCGGAAATGTTTGTCACTACAATGTGAACCACGTACGGAATATGAATTTATCATTACGTACCTTCACATGCGTCCGTAAACTCTTTGACATAAGATCTAACCAACTCTTGTACATTAGGATCAGCACCTAAAATGAGTAGTACACTTGAGTTATACACCTTATTTTGCAATTCTGCCACCAACGCTTTCAATAAAACAAAGGAGACCGTACAGGAAGTAGTAAAAAAAAAGTTGTAAGTATCTCAGCTCGCTCTTTTCCATCGGAACCTTCAACATCCACAACGAGCAGATCTGGTAAGACGCACTCCGACGCCCATAATCCTTTTGTTGTTTGTTGACTGAAAAAATACAAAAATGTGCCCGAATAGTTACAAGTTAATATAATGCAATAAACAATAAAATTCATAAAAGTGATATCATTTTGCTGACATAATTATAAGTGCATCACATACATTCCTACATCAGCATTCATCACGTCAAAGCGGCAGTTGAAGAGCCAATTCATTAGAGTGCTTTTGCCTGTAATAAAAACATCATGATCCTCACAAAAATTGCACATTAATATTTTAACATGATATTATTTAACAAATAAGGTATAAATTTCATACCACTATTTTGGGCTCCAACAACAGAGCTAGACCACCTTAATATCCTCTCCTGGAGTGGAGAAAATCTGGGACTTGAATCGATGATTTTGTCAATCTCAGCCTTCATGAAGGTCTTACTGTCACCATCAATCATGACACGTGGCACATATTGTTCAGCAACACTGTTCTTCCCCATTGAAGCAGATGAGAAAGAAAGAAAGGAACTCAAATATGGCTCAAAGAAACTAGAAGTTGTGTGTTTTAGTTTGAGGAATGCTGTCACAGAACCAAGATTTATATAGAATCTCGATGTTGGAATACCAAGAATCATTTCATTTTTTGTTTAATTGATAAAGAGCCATTTCAATTTTGGCGTAGAATACAGAGGCGAGTCAAGTGCTGGAAGTAATGGAAAAAAGCAGAGTAAACGAAGAGACAACTTGGGTTGTGAGTGAGATATCTCACTGTGAAGCCAATCACTGATATGGATTAATTCTTATATGAGAAAAGTCCAAATCTGCCCCCTCAACTATTCAATAAGTCTATTTTTGGTCCCTTAACTTTTTGTTGGTCCAATTTTAGTCCCTCAATTATTCAATAAATCTATTTCTGATCCTTCCATCCGTTAAGTGCTTACGTTTCAGTTAAACTTGACACGTAAGCAATGACATTACATATATTCTTGACACATAAGCAATAATATATTTTTTAAATAAACATACACCACAAATATGTACAATAAAATAATATTTTAAGAAAAGAGAGAAATTAAGAATTTTTTTTTCAAATATTTGTCAGTCACAATTTCCACGTTGGAATATGTATCAAGAATATATGTCATGTATTGTTACGTGTCAAATTTAACTGACACGTAAGCACTTAACGGATAGAAAGACTAAAAATAGACTTATTGAATAGTTTAGGGACTAAAATTGGAATAATAAAAAGTTGAGGGATCAAAAATGAGCTATTTGAATAGTTGAGGGAGCAAAATTGGACTTTTCTCTTCTTATATACATTGGAACAACATGCGGCACTATAAAGCCGATCAATATTTTGCACTTTTCAGGAATTAAAACCACAATAGTAGGATGCAAACCTAAGATAACACAACCACACCATTCTTTTTTGTTTCTATAAAAATGTTTGAAATACAAACCAAACGATTCACCACAACACGCAGAAAAGGAACCATAATGGTAATATGATATAATACAACTCCATGCAAGCGCAACCACACACTGAAAAATCCAAAGACACAAAACAAATAATACTATACCAAATACAAAGTATCATTACTCATCGGGAGCAAGAACAAAAAACGGGATGAGGGGCATAGAAAGCCAAGAAATAAAGAGCAGTTCAGCAAGCCAAATTTCCCAAGATGCGTTTTAGTTGGCAAACGTTACTACCGTGCCAAAGGTCACAACACGTGCAATTAGGCCCACAACATTTCCAACTATCCTACCAAATGAAGGTCTCATAGCACGCAATTTCGCTTCCTCCGCTTCGCATCTGTATCTCTCAGCTTCCGCCACTGCTGCTTCTTTCTCGACCTGGAGTCTCGCTATCTCCAATTCATGCTTTTGTCTCTGAGTCTCTGCCTTTTCTCCTGCTATTTTCTGGTTATACTCCAGTATTGTTCTTTCCGCTTCTTGCTTCCTTTTCTCAGCTTCTAGTCTTGCTCTCTCCAGTTGTTCATGCATGGCCATCTCTCGTTTATAATTTTCCTGTTCAAAAACAATCCTTTGATATTTTGGACACCTCAAGAAGTAAGTAAACTCCTGAAGGCATTTTGCCTTGTCTAAAATAGTCCATTATAACCCCCTATATTACCTCCCATTTTGACCCTGTTGTCTACGACGGGTGTAAACAGTGGTAAGCAAACATCTTATCTAATTTACATGATCTAGATTTAAAAAAAAGAAAAATAATAATAAAATGTGGGAGCATACCTTAATTAATTTGCCTTGATTAACCAAATGAAATTTCAAATCATTTATCATATTCTGGGGCAAAAGAGTTGGATATCGTCGTAATAGAACTGCAATAAAATAATTATCAAAATGTTTGCCATTATACTTTTATTATATAAATAAAGGAATATGGAGTCCTAATCCACCACAAATACAATATATAGGACTATGTCAAAACAAAATCTTCCATACGTACCTTGACATCTGGCGATATAATCATAAACACAATTTTCAGCCAACTCATAGACCTCGGTGGTGGGATCATCAACTATTCCATCAAGAATAAGCTTCAAAGCTTCATAACATATCATATCTCTCAACTTGGTCACCAAATTACTTGAATATGTGCTTGTAATCTGCAAGAGATCTGAACTTAAAGGATGATATGTATGTCCTTTTTTAGGAGATATAAAATTTATGGGGAGCATAATTGCTTTCTAGCTTAAAAAGAGGGTTAAAAAACTTGGAAAATACAATATTGAATAATTTGCTTACACGAATGATTTCATCTATTAATTCTTTTTTCTTCTCGCCCTGGGCTCTTTCATTGTAAGTTTTGGTCTCTACTTCGTATCTACAAAAGTAGTTTTCCGAAACCTAGTATATGACATAAGAAATGATAAAATCTAGTGAAAAACTTTTTATCTAAGGTCATTACCTGCCCGTTAAACGTTTAATAAGAGATTCCAGTTTATCGTTGAACTCCTGTGGAGACTCAATCATATTGCTCCCCAGTGATAAATAATCCTAAAGCACACGAAAATCAATATATTGCTAAAAAAATCAATACAAGCAACCAACCAAGTTAATTGAAGTTTATGTTAAAGAAACTGATAAAACAAAATTTAGTCATTAGGTCCTTAGCCTGGTAAGTAACTGATATACTAGCGTTCCAAGAAAAAGTAACTGATATACTAGAGTGCACGTGTTTAACTTTTATTGTGAAGTACCATATGAATATTTTCTAATTTTTTCTTATGAAATTTCACATATGGAAACTTCAAATAAGAAAAAAAATGAAACAAAATTGACCTCATCGTAGTCCAAAAGAGTAAGACATTTCCTCTTCACTTCGCCACAGAAGTGACCAGAGACCATTTCCTAAAAGTAGAAAACATTTTTAATTTTGAAGAACAAAAAATATTCAGTGCCATGATTTTCAGATTGGGATAAATATAGCTAACTACCCTGTGAGTAGGAAGATCGAGCTGCTTGTTCTGTTGGATTTGCTTCCATAATTCATGTGCGCTGAATGAAAACACTGCAGCTGTCACCTTGTGCTGTTGGAACCCAACAAATGCATCCTTACAAAACCATCCCCTAAGTTTTGCAACCTGTACAATTTTTTTGGTTCATTTAGAAATTTTGAATAGGTCGTCCCCCCATGCAATGAGAAAAGTTGGATTTATCTGTCATGACTTCTTAAAATTGCACAAAACCAAGAAAATAAAGAGAAATTTGCAAAAAAAAAAAAAAAAAAAAAAAAAAAAAAAAAAAAAAAAAATAGCTGTAAATTGCAAAACTGAATTTTTCGAACTTTGATTAATTCAAGAAAATAAAAAAATAGTATGACAAGGTTAGATTCTTGAAGTTATACCTCATTTTCAAACTTTTCCTCTTGAAGTACTGCATCCGCCAAAGTAACAACTTTGACCTAGAAATTGACAAAACAAAGCCAAATTAATTATAAAAATGTGACCTCATTTTAGAAGGAATAAACCCACCTCCACATCCTCTATAAATGATTTCTGGGTCCTACATAATTTCTATATTTATGAAACTCAAAAATTAGTGAGGGTAAATAAACAAATTAGGTGTGGGTGTAGCTAAATTAAGATCAGACTGACACTCACATCAATATAGCTACTGAAAGGAACAATATTTTCTTGTCCTGCTGGATTGTTGACCTCGTCCCAAGTCTGAGATAGGTAAATTGCTTTAAATTAAGTAATCTATAAGCTAGATAAGAGAGATTAAGATCTGATCTGAGAAAAAAATAAGAGAATATAATGAATAATTGTACCTCTTTCATGGAGCTCATTATCTTCTTCTCTAACTTGTCAAATGGTGTCTGAATGAAGTAGAAATGCAATCTTTTGTTGGCTAATTTGTCAAATGATCTTTAATTTAAGTTGGCGTACCAACATTTAACTAAGAATACAATATTTTACAGATCACTCTCATCCAAAAAAAAAAAAAAAATACCATATTTGTTTATTTTGGCCATATGCTCAGGCGGTTTTAATTTTCTCAGATACTAAGCGAAATTAATAAATATTTCAAGATATTCCCAAAATTATTAATTACTAATTTGGATAATGGATTGGTGGTGGCATTTTTATTTTTAATTTGAACTTTGGTGGTGGCATTTTTAATCTTAGGACAACAATACTATTACACGTCTTGAAGCATAGAGGTGTGAAAGACCAATTAATCTATCTTTTTTCCTAACATCTTTGAACTTATAAGGAGGCAAAATTTAAATGCAACTACAGCAAACCTTGCCATCATATCCGCGTAGAACAACAAGGAGCCTTGTTTGTCCTTCTTCCAGCTTCACCCTTTCCTAGTAAAAGGATTAATAAAAGGAAGTACAATTTGTAGAGAATTCAGAAGTAATATACATGATCAATCAATTGGACAAAGAAAAAACTTTAACTATATATATTATACAATAATTATGATCAACCTGAAATATCATGGCAAAAAGAGGAACGCTTCCACCTTCATTCCTACCAACATCCTTCGCCCACCTATAATGAACATATAACACATATGGTCTATAAGTTTGGATGTATTTAATTGATAACGACTAGCATTTTCTTCCAAAAAGAACTTTAAAAGTAGCAGGCTAGCTAACGTGTTAAATATCATTACATTTGAGACTGTCAATGCAAAAAGAGCACTTTTTCGTTCAAATGACACATCGCCCTGAAACAAAAAGAGAAAACTTTTCTTATATAAAGAGATAGTTGTCGTAGTTATATATGTATTATATTTGATAGCAGTAAGAAAAAAGTTCCAGTACTCTGGCTCGCTCTTTTCCATCGGAGCCCTCGACATCCAAAACAACCAAATTAGGGATTGTGCATTCTGATGCCCAAATTCCTTTCGTTGTTTGTTGTCTGATAAGAAAGTTTAAAGTGTGTCAGTTTGGCATAATTTGAATTTTAAAATTTTTGGAGCAATGGATATACTAATTTGTGCCTGTGGTTTCTCAAAAAATAAATTTTGATTCTTTAGATTTCAAAAAATGTATGTTTAAACAATGTTTATGAATTAGAAGTGAAAACAGAAGTGTGATTCAAGCAATGCGGGCATAAAAATTTTATGAGTTAATCAACTATAATTTTATTCATGAGAATAATGACATTAGAATTTTTCACTTCAACATACTTATCTGTCATGTCATCTGAAGTTATGTTGTCATGAAAGAAAACCATCACATCTTTAAACTATTAGAAAATTGAGTTTCTCTTATTTTGAAGATGAATTTCTTCTCATACCACTTCCATTATTCCACTTATATGATCAGGTGTCACAAGAGCTTTGCATTATAAATAGTTTGTATAAAAAAATATTTGCCTAAAGAGGAATACTTACATTCCTTCTTCAGCATCCATCACCTCGAAGCGGCACCCGAAAAGGCTGTTCATCAGTGTGCTTTTACCTGCAACAAAAAATGCATCTTTTAATATCAACTCCCAACTTCATAATGGTTTTGCATACAAGTCATACCGCTGTTTTGCGCTCCAATGACAGAGACCACCTTAATAGCTGAAGCTGGTATTGAGAAGCAGGGACTTGATTGGATGATCTTGTCGAGTTCGGACTTCATGAAGGCCTTGCCATCAGCGTCAATCATTACATGTGGAACATACTTTTTACCCTCCATTCAAACAGATGAGAGATTGAATGAAACTTGAATTTGCTAAGAATATAGAGATTTTGTGCTTCGAGGAAGCTGCTTAAGAATGTAGAGATTATGTGCTTTAACTTTAAGGAAGCTTGATAGATTCTTGTGGAATGAATTGGCAATGGTACTATATATAGAGGGCTAGGTCTACTATAGACTTTTTTTTTTGAAGTGGCCAAAAAAAAAAAAATAATTAAGAGAATAGCCTAGTTTTGAAAATATTTGCAAAAATGGCCGTTTCGCTTAGCCACTGGGCGAAACTGGGGTAGTTTCGCCCAGTAACGGGGCGAAACACAGTTTCGTCCAGTGATTGGGCGAAACTGACACTCTTCACACTGGGCGAAACAGCCACTGTTCCGCCCAGTCAAAAAAAAAAAAAAATTTTGCCAGTTTCGCCCGATGACTGGGCGAAACTAGCACTGTTTAGACAACTGGGCGAAACATGCACTGTTCAAAAAAAAAAAAAATTTTTTTTTTTTTTTACCAGTTCCGCCCAGTAAAAAAAATATTTTTTTTTTGCAAGTAAAAATAATTCTAAATATTTCATTTATATTAGCAAAGAATCAATTAGAGGCATAATCATATCATTTTTCTCTAGAGCAACAGACAAATTATGTTCCTTATTTCTTCAATACATGTTTCTCATGTGAAAAATATCTGTTATGTTCCTTATTTCTTCAATATCTTTATTTATCTGACAATACTTTGTGAGAGCAACAGACAAATTATGCGTATATATTTATTAATTAAATAAAAGAAATAGTAATGTGATTTGAGATTACAATCCTTCAATTAACAAATGCACTCAATTAGTTGGATTATGAGTTTTCAATTATCTATATGTTATTATTATATATGCAAAACTCTAAAGAAAAATGATATGATTATGCCTCTAATTGATTCTTTGCTAATATAAATGAAATATTTAGAATTATTTTTACTGGCAAAAAAAAAATGTTTTTTTTCACTGGGCGGAACTGGCAAAATTTTTTTTTTTTTTGAACAGTGCCAGTTTCGCCCAGTCACCGGGAGAAACGAGCAAAAAATATATATATATATATATATATATTTATTTTTACCGGGCGGAACAATGCCTGTTTCGCCGAGTAGTTGGGCAAAACAGTGTGAACAGTATCAGTTTCGCCCAATCACTGGGCGAAACTCTGTTTCGCCCCGTTACTCGGCGAAACTACCTCAGTTTCGCCCAGTGGCTGGGCGAAACGGCCACTTTTGCAAATATTTTCAAAACTAAGCTATTCTCTTAATTATTTTTTTTTTGGCCACTTCAAAAAAAAAGTCCTATATGTGATTGGATTGTTAGGAACCGAGACGCAACAGCAAACACAGAAAGCAAGACATAAGAACAAAAAGATTTTTACGTGGAAACCCTAAAGGATAAAAACCACGGCCGCCGACACTCAAACACTTTCTTTATACTTGGAGAAAGAGAAATACAATACAATTGTTTGTGGTTGTTTGAATGAATAAAATTCTACCCCTATCCCTCTATTTATAGGATAGTCATACCTAATAGGCTAATACAAGAAAATAACCCAAAGAATTACTGCCCCAATTAACACCTAATACATGAAAATACAAATATAAGGAAATAAACATATTTCCAATTCCAATTGTCACATATGGAAATAAGTCATGGAGAGCAAATATTGAGAACTTTCTTATCTCCTGTCGGGTTTCCTTTTTTACGGTATCCAGAGTTTTCCAGAAGTCTCCACACAAAACATGGATGTCACCAATCTTCGCATTACAATTGGCGGCCTAGAGGGAAAGAGCAGAGTGGTGGTTCAATTAGAATAGATAACTCAATTAACTTAGTCAAATATATATATATATATATATATATATATATATATATATGAGGATGACTAAATAACTTGTACAAGCAAAATTCGGATTTTGTTTGTGACCAAAATACTATATATATCATCAAAAATTCAAATTTCAACCGTACGGATGGAATATATATGTTTTGAATATGTTGTAGATTAATTTTCACTAGAATCGGAATATCATATCATTGCCATCATATATTATCAAAATTCATCAAAATATATATAATACATATTATATATATTTTGATGAATTTTGATAATACATGATGGCAATGATATAATATTCCGATTTTTGTGAAAATTAATCTACATCATATATATATATATATATATATATAGAGGATGACTAAACAACTTGTATAAGCAAAGTCCGGATTTTGCTTGTGATTTTGCTTGTGAGCATATATATATATATATATATATATATATATATATATATATATATATATATATATATATATATATATATATATATATATGACGTGTTTGGTTCTTTTCTCCTCTATTGTGATAAATCCCTGCACGCATTGATTTATGTGGTCCCTTAACACGTATCAACACTTGATGGGAAGACTTTGACCAATTAATTTTCTTGTATCAGATTTTCATTTGTCATTTTCGAGAGTTGTAGAAGGTCTTTGTTCATACGGTTTGTACCGTTGAATTCGTATCGTTGACTTTTTGCCTAATCCTCCAAATATTCTTTTCTTGATCTTTTTACCTGAAAAATCATACAAAACTGTATTAAGAGTTTCAAAAATAATTTTTATTAATTTTAAATATTTTTCATACATTTTATGTAATTTAAGAATGAATTTTATATGATAAAAATCCTAAAAATGTGTATAAAAATACACATTACAACAGTCGTAGTAAATATTGAAAGACTACCAATCGTAGTCCATTAGTCCTCGTACATTGATATGTTTGTTTTTTCTTCAAGAATAATTGTACAAAATTTAAATGAGACGACAATACTGACTGAAATTAGGTCAATGATAATGATAGTCTCCTCCCCGACTGATTCTAGGAAAAGATTTGTTTATAACTAAGAATCTAAGAGAATAGATAAAATCATAGCACGAATAAAAAAAAAGATAAAAAGATATCAATTTAACCAAAAAATAGAATGCAAAGGAGGATATCCCTGCAGTTCTATATATATATATATATATGAACTTTTGAGATTTTGTAAGGCAAACATGAAAAAAGAAATCGTCTCTTCTATAAAAAAAATAAATTAAGATTTGCACATGGCATATTTTAAGGACTAGGAGCATACATGATAGGAAAATTATGCTCTACCCCTGCGATTTCCACCCCAGGAGTTGATGCGCTGGCACAGGTGGTGAACCGAAATTGACACGTGGTGATCGTAAACAAACACGTGATACAGTCTGAGTACACAGCGGTGAACGGAACGCATATACAATTCATCACCATTCCGCGCCTATTTTATGGGGAAGCTCGCCACGTGCTAATTTGAATCCCCTCTGTACAATACAAAATCTCCTTTTTCTCTCTTCAGATATGGCTGTCAATTCCTGCCCGTCTTATCACCACTGAATCCCCTCTGTTCAATACAAAATCTCCCTTTTCTCTCTTCAGAAATGGCTGTCAAGTCCTACCCGTCTTCTCACCACTTTATTTTGAATCCCCTCTGTTCAATACAAGTAAACCTAATCACATTCGCCCAAATTACAAAATTACTCCATTTTCTCTTTTCAGAAATGGCGATTTTCAGTGGATTTTGTTGGTGAGATTTTCATTGGATTTTCCCTCTTTTGTTCCAGTTAAACATCACAACTCAACCTATTGTGGGTTTGTGAAGCGCAAATCAAGATCGTCGAGGTAATGAGTTGGTTCGTGTTCCTTTATCCATCATGATTTAGTTGCAAGTTCCTCTTGTTTTTAGTCATTTCTTTCTGATTTAAAGTTGTTCTTGCTTGCTACTTTCACTAAAATCACTGCATAGATTCAACGCCTCTGATTGTTTTTGTTTGTTATTTGGAAAATTTCATAGATTGTGGATTTTGACCCCTATGGCCTGTTGTTTACGATTCACTAATTAACCTCACACATACATGCTGTTGTGGAATGGTCACTAATTTTGATCTCTGTTAAACCTAATCATACATGTACTTTGTTGATTGGTGTTTAGGGCTGACTAATTCAACACTGATCAACCTCTCTAATTTCACCAATGTTGAACCTAATCATTCATGCATGGTGTTGATTGGTGTCTAGAGTTGCCTAATTTCACACCAATTGAATGATACACATGCATGCATGCTGTTGATTGGTGTTAGATTTGAATGATGACGCACTAATTACATCCCTGTTGAACTTAATCAGAAATGCATATTGTTCATTGGTGTAAGACTTGACTAATTCAACACTTATCAACCTCACTAATTTGATCACTGCTGAATTGTCAAACAGATGAGGCTGCAGTCACCTTTCACTGCCGAGGAGGAAATCGTTCCTCCACAGATAGGCATGGTCTTCCCAACAGACGAGGATGCCTTTCTCTTCTACAAATCCTACGCATATAGGGTTGGCTTCGCTGTGGTGAAGCGAACTTCTCACAACTTTTACGGGATACGTCAGAGCATCACGCTATGTTGCAACAAGGAGAGGAAGCCCGAGACGAAAAAGAATGTCATGGAGGGATTCCAGAAGCGCAAGCATGGCGTCTAGAGCACACAGTGCCTTGCACGTATACGGGTGAAGGACTTTAATGTTGACGGTCACTGGACTGTCGAGTTCGTCGAGCTCGATCACAACCACGAGCTCTTTCCAGATTCGGTTCGTTACATGCGATGCCATCGTATGATACCAAATTTCGTTCGTCGACAGTTGGAAATCAACGATGAAGCTGGTATACCGATAAACCGGTCCATACACTCAATGTTCACACAGGCTGGTGGATACGAGAACTGCAATTTTACTGAGAGGGATCTCCGCAACCTTCTACTTCAACGCAAAGCGCTAAAATTGACTGAGGGTAACGCGGCCTCCCTGATGCGATACTTCAAAGAGCGGCAAACCGCCTGTCCAAATTTCTTCTACCTTTGCGACATCGACGACACCGGTCGTTTGAGAAATGTTTTCTGGGCCGATGGGCGTAGCCGCACCACGTACAAATACTTTGGAGATGTATTGACTTTCGACACCACCTATCTGACTAACGAGTAAGCAAATCTTATTTTTTTTACAGTTTTCTTCTTTAAGTTGAATGTAGTACATAATATGTGTGGAAAATTGTCTCTATAGGTATGACATGCCGTTTGCTCCGTTTACTGGCGTCAATCATCATGGCCAGTCCATCTTGATGGGGTGTGCTTTGCTGGCAGACGAGTGCACAGACACATTCGAATGGTTGTTTTCAACTTTCCTGATATGCATGGATAGAAAACCGCCTCAAGCGGTGATTACCGATCAATGCGCAGCTATGGGAGCTGCAATAGCGAATGTCTTTCCATCTGCTCGACACTGATTGTGCCTATGGCACATCATGAAGAAGCTTCCTACAAAGGTCGGGGGAGGCGACAAGCGTGAAGAAATTATTGCTAAGGTGCATTGTTCAATCATTAATTATTTAGTATTTACAATTTGTTACAGTCGCGTATTTTGTAATATCTCAATGATTCCGACCATATTCATAGGCGTCTAATTTGGTCTATGACTCTGGATCCGCCAATGAGTTTGAGTACGGGTGGTTGCGCATGATCGGGGAATTCCCGCCAGGTGCATGCCGATCCTGGTTCGAAACCATGTACGAGCTGCGCAACAAGTGGGTACCGTTATACGTGAAGAAGTATTTCTGGACGGGGATGTCAACCACGCAACGCAGCGAGTCGATGAATGCCTTTTTCAAGGACTTCATAACCAAGCACACAACTCTCTTCATCTTTGTCGGCAAGGTTGACCAGGCTCTCAGAGAGAAATTTGAGAAAGAACATGCCGAGGACTTCCGCTCAGCGAACCGTACCCCTTCCCTTGTGTCGCATCTGTCATTCGAGCTACAATTCGCTCAAGCCTATACGCACCGCATGTTCTATATTTTTCAGCAGGAGGTTAAGAAATTGATCGCATGCTGCGTAGTTTCTGAAATGGTTCAAGACGACATGACAGTTTATGTTGTAAACGACGGTTTCGGCGACAAATCTTACGAAGTTCAATATTGCTTATACACCGACCAATACCATTGTGAATGCTTGTTATTTCAATTCAAAGGGATAGTGTGCCGTCATGCTTTGGCGGTTTACAAGCAGGTGGCTTTGCCACAAATCCCTGATTGTTACGTGCTTGCTAGATGGCGCAAAGATTACATAAGGACACACACACGTTTCGAGCTTTCAAACAGGACAGTACACCGTGACATGTCTCTGTATGACGACCTCTACAGCCGCGCGCACGCCATTTTGTTGAGCCTTGTCGAATGCTCCTACAGAGACCAGGCTGCAACCGCCGATTTGCTCAGTTCTCTCGAGAAACTTTCCTTGAACGTTGTAGAAGAGCTGGAACACGAGAACCCGATTACGAACATCAGCCCTGAGCCGGCAGATATTGTGCTTGACCCTCTTAAGCGTAAGTGTGTGGGGCGCCCAAGGACTGCAAGAAGGAAACCTGGATATGAGAAGGGTTCAGCATTAAACGGCCGTCCCCGCCAGAACGGGTCAGCATCCAGGGCGACAAGTTCTCAGACAAAGGTAATGAACTTATGATTTTTTTTTATTGCTAATTAGAATGATTTCTTTGTTTTTAACAACTCAAATTACTGGACGCAGAGCCCAACATCCATCAACACCTTCTCTGATTATGCTGCCTCCTCCAACATGGACCTCATGCGTCGCTTCAGCAACTTCAATCAGCCGGGCCCGTATGCGTAGTTCTTAGCTTCCAAGTATATCTAGGTTTTTGTGCTTCACCGTGTGTTGGTGAATTGTTTGTTACCTTTTTTTGTAGTAGTTCATTTCGCCATCATTGCGATCTTGTTTGGACAAGTAAATTTATTTTGTGTCATTCACCCGTGGTGCGAATTTGTATCCTTTAATTTTCTATCCCTAGTTAGTGTAATGGATCTGTATGAACGAACCGTTATTATATCTAGTTAGTTGTGTTGATTACTTTATTTTTTCTTTATAGGTAGTGTATATGATTCGCATATTCTGAGTAACATTAAGAAAGAATTACTCACCTGTACAATACGTGCCCTCTACAATATGGAATTTTCTATAATTACCAATAACGGGCCCCAATTTCTATAATGGGCTTTGGCCCAGTTTATTCTTTTCACAAGTCTGGACAGGTGGCACGCTTTTGACTGACTGTTGTGTGTTGTCACTTCAAGTTCTGCCTACTCACTGCCCAATAATGAACCCTACGCCTCCTCCCATCTCTCTCTTAAATTTACTCTCCTTCTAAGCTCACCAACGCAACCATTAACCCCCCCTCTTCTTTCGGAAATCAACCTCCCAGACACCATTTCTCCCTTTTTCCTCTGACCTTCCACCTGGTAAGCCTTCAAAGTTTTCATTTCATTCAAATGAAATCAACTACTTTCTATTTGTTACAAGAATTTAGCACCTAAATTGCAAGTTTATTTCAGGTAGTGATGGCGCCGAAGAAACAGCAAAATGTGTCCTCCGCCAAACCTCCAAAGTTCACTGTCGGCACTCGTTGCGACCCTAAGAAGTTTAGGGAGACCTGGGCAAACATACAAAGGACTAAAGGACTAACAGATGAACACTTGGCATTAATTGAGAAGTGGCCTTTCAAGGCGTTCCTGGATCTCCCCTCTATAGAAATGCAGAGGGGTTTTTTATCTGAGATGTTTGAACTCTGGGATCCACTTCAAAATTGTTTTGTTATTGCCAACAAGCAACTTCGAGTTTCCGCTCATGACTTGTCCATTGTGATGGGTTTATGGGGGAAGGGTTGTTATGTTGATGTTGGTCAGAAAAGGCTCGACAAGGTAAATTCTGAGATACCCGCTAAATATTTCACCGGGCTTTCCAAAATCACTCGCGAGGAGATGGCTTTCATTCTAATAACCGAGTTGAAGGAGGGCAAGACTGCTAGTGCCGAGCAGTGGCTTTCCATTTTAACTATGTACCTTTTCAACACTGTTTTATTCAGCATGAGCAATGCGTGTGCCCCCGCACAGTTCTGGGACTATGTCGACCCTGTACACCAACTCTGGGATTACTCATGGGGACAGGCGGTCTATGATTTTATGAGTAAAACCATCCCTATCATTGGACGCAAAGCGGTTACCGATCGAACATCCAACATCAACCCATCATTGCCCGGCTGCACATTCGCCTTAATTGTGAGTGTTTAATTTTTCGTGGCATGTTAACGCAACGCATCTCGTGCATTTTAACAGGTAATCAAATTCATCACTCTGTGTTTTTTCATCCATTCTGCAGGTCTGGTTTTATGAACACACTCTGCCCATGAAAGCATTGAAGCAACAAACACTGTATCCAAGGTTCCTAAACTGGGATATGCTAACGAACGGTAGGAGAGACACTTTCAAGGAGTTAATGGACAGCGTTGACCCAGGGAAGGTGTTTTCTGCGAGTCTCTTGCCGGCAAGGTGCGAAATGTGGGTTCTTGAACCTGACAGCACAAAAGCCCGCCTCGCTCTAGTCCAGCCACCTCCATCCAACACCGTCGCATTTGCTTGCATGCACACCGTGGGACAGATGATGCACGATGTCGAGCAAATGATTTCGGGAACACCACCACGTAGTAGCCCACATGCATCTCCCAGAGGTCGGCAAAGAGGCCGTCAGACCACCCAAACAGAGGAAAAGGATGTATCAGGCTCAGGTTTGACACCCGCACATGTCATTATTTAAATTCATTTTTTTTTCTAAGGTTCTTATTTGAATTCATTTATTTTATATATGTTTGTTCAAATTCAGAGAAGTCACCACCTCCACAACGCCAACGGAAAACTCCAGTGCGCCAACGCGCAAACGCACCCTCCAATGATACAAGGATTTCGGGAACACCACCATGTAGTAGCCCACATGCATCTCCCAGAGGTCGGCAAAGAGGCCGTCAGACCACCCAAACAGAGGAAAAGGATGTATCAGGCTCAGGTTTGACACCCGCACATGTCATTATTTAAATTCATTTTTTTTTCCAATGTTCTTATTTGAATTCATTTATTTTATATATGTTTGTTCAAATTCAGAGAAGTCACCACCTCCACAACGCCAACGGAAAACTCCAGTGCGCCAACGTGCAAACGCACCCTCCAATGATACAAGGAGGACTGCCAAATGTCGAGGTGCTGAATTATCTGACGCCACTGGTTCGTCACCACTTCGTCGGTCCTCCAGGATCGCTGGGGTGGATCACGCGAGGGAAGAAAATGATGACGACTTTGTCGATGAGCTACCCCCCAGCCGTAGGCGTTTGACCAGGCGCCTGCTCAACAACCTCAAAGGCAGACGCATGGAAGACAACGAGACAGACGTGAGATCAGCACAGTTGCATCCTCACACCGATGTCTCTGATGATAGTAGAGGTAACAGTCCAATTGAACATATAATTAATAACAACCGCGGTGTTAAACATGAATAGGTGACAAAATCAATTTCGGCTTTGCTCCATTTAATGCAGGCGGTGAGTTGGTTAACGTTCTACATCCTCACACGATTGTCCACTCAACAGGCCCGTGCCCCAACGACTTAGGTATATCATATTCATCAACTTCTTTTTCTCATTTTTTCACATTTCAAACTATGCTTCCTGAAAAATGATTTGCAGTAATTGAGATAACACGGTTTGAAGAAACACCGGATGAGTTGCTGCCTGATGTTGATGTTGAAGTCCGTCAGCACCTTATCAACAAGACGGGAACATCATCAGCGGGGCAAACGCAGACGCAGGAAGATGACGATCTATTCCAGGTCACGCCAAACAGCCAGCTCCCTCCCGAATTCCGTACCGTGCCAGACATCCGTGCTGATCGTCCTTCGTACTCCGATCCTGCTATGAACAACATGGCAGATTATGATTGTCGCACACTTTATCGAAACCTCCGGTCCGCCTCCGCAACATTTGACTTCTTTGGCACTCGGGGAACCCCTCCTCACGAATCTGATTACCATAACGCGTTGAGAGGTATAGTTTGACAGGCTTTCACATCATCATGTTTCATATACGAGTTGACAATTGAGAATTTACAGGGGCTCATGCCACAAGATTCCCCAGGAACAGTAGCGGTCACACTACAAGCCACACTGCAGGTATGCACGACATACTTAATGTTTAATATTTTTTGCAAGGTGTCCAACAACTTACATTAACTAAGTTTCATATACGAGTTCAGCCACAAGTCTGAACCCGGAGTTTTTAACACCACATGCTCCTAGGACTGAAGATGTGGAGAACACCACCCCCCTTGCTGTGCAACCACCACCTGATGATTTTTCAGCCGTAAAAGGTAACTCGGTTTTGTTGCACACTGTCTATACTAACCACCATGCCATATTGTCACAATTATACCCCATTTTTTGGTTGCCGGTACAGGAAAGATGGATGTCACCATCAGTCCTGGCGGACAAACACAGGCGATTTTGAAGAAACCACATAGGCTCGTCGACTGCTGTGGCTCTTCAGAAGTGGTTAGTTGCATGTTTCCTGAGGTAGGCAACAAGAGAAAGTCTCTACATGACGTTGAATCGCTCAGTCAAATGCTCACCTTCGACCTTGGATTCGGTAACCACAATAAAAGTATTTATAGGTGTTCTTTTTTATCAAATCATAAGTAACGAATATAAATTTCTTTTATCCCCCTGTTTGAAAGATGACCTTGAGGAACAGCACCGTTCAATGAAGGAAAGGTGTGAGAATAAAGTCCTGACGCGTCCTCGTGTCAGGAAATTTGTTACTAGCCCGTTCGAAGCAATTGAGCTCATGGATGCTTCTTCGGACTATGATATATCGACAACTGACGGTTTCTCCATCGACGACCCTGAACTCGTTCCGTCAGCAGTTCAGTTGGCTCCCGAGTGGATGAGGCGAGTTATTTTTGGCTGGCGCATGCACGCCATAAATCGCGAGGTTTCCGCTCCGTTCAAACACCTAAACTTTATTGTCAACCGTGCCGACATCGAAGCGTTGGTCAAGGGGAATGCAATATCTGGGAAGGTAAACTGCGAATATGTTTGTCATTGGTAAGATTTAATTACATGGTTGCATATTTTATACATTCTCCCCTAACCAGGTGATTGATTCTATGCTTCACATCATCCAAACATTCCGAGTCGACCCGTACAACAGGTGGAACTTTGTCCGATCTGGAAACGCCAATACAGTTGAGTTAACAATCTAACATATATAACAGTTTCGACACTATCCATATGTCTTGTTCACAATAAAAATTTTACACCTGAATTCTATTTTTGATTGCTAGTTCACTATCCCTGGCATGACCGAGGATGAGCTTGATGATGCGGACCTGGAGAGCGTCTCACCATCTGAACTTGGGAGGATTCGGTGGCTTTTCCTGCCCTACAACGTGTCCGGGCAATGGATTTTAGTAACATTCGATTTCATCAAGTGTCGTGTTCGTGTTGTCAACCCAGTCGTGGCGGTTGACAAGTATCGCGGCAACGTGTTGAATTTTGTTAACCAATGGAAGGAGTTCTTGTCACGACGCATGTGTTTCACTGACATCAACAACTGGGACATGAGGTATGACCAGTGCCCGCGACAGAACAAGGAATCAGATTCCGCGCTATACGTGGTGAAGTATGTGTAGTGCATCACCGATAACAAACCATTCGACTTCAACCAACGTGATATAGAACTCTATCGTTTTTATGCAGCGTACAACTTTATTTGCTCACCTTTGTTCATGTCGAGTTTCCCCTCCGTTGTTTAACTAAATTTGTGGGACAGCCCAGAATTGTTGTAATGTGTGTGTGTGTGTGTGTGTGTGTGTGTGTGTGTGTGTGTGTTTTGTTGAACAAATTGGGGTGTATATCCCTCTACTACCTCATGTACTAAACTATTATTGCACATGATGGCCCTGTTGGGTTTTATTTATATATATCTACGTGTTAATTTGCATTGATAGCTCAGAGTATAATTTAATTTCAGAATTTCCTCCGAAACAATGATTGCCCTTTTTTACACAAACCTAACAGCACAAAGCAAAACAACACATGACAAAAATAATACATGAAAGTAGATAGTTCTAATTAGATAGCACACGGCACAACATACATGAGACGTACTGATACGAAACAACACGCATTAACTCAAAACATCTAGAAGAAAAAAAAGTACACCATGATAGATCATTAATACTCTGAGCAATTTGAATGATTGGACGTGTCCAGACCCAACTCGATGAATCGCTCCGTAAGCATCTTGAAACTTATTTCGATGGAGACTTCCTTGTTGAAGAAATCATCATAGAAATAATCAATTTTGTGTGGTATTGAGAACACGTCGTGTGAGTCAATTAGAGCATCACAGGAAGAAAGCTCTACATCCGCTTTGTCAGTGTCTAACGAGCACAGCTTTCCGAAACTGGCGACGATCAGTGCCACCCGGTCGAAGGTATGGTGATGTTCAGGTAGATTGATTAGAAAACCTAGTTAGGAACGAAATATGTTATAGCCACAACATAATAAAAGTCTAATTGGCATTTAGAAACGAAGTATGACTTAACAACCACTTGTCTTCTTGTAACGATGAGAAAACCTAACTGCCCCCATATTAGGTCTCCATGGGCGGAAAGTCATCCAATGAACTCATCCCTCCAGTAAAATAAAAATAAAAACCACATCTACCGCCAGAATTTCTGGCGGTAGACACTTAAACCCTAAATTAAAACTCACGCCCCCTCTCTCTCCCCCCACTTCTCCTACCTGCCTCCAAAGAAAAAAAACCAAAAAACAAGTAATTTTATTTTCAAAATTTTAATAATGATTTATATTTATAAGAAATTTGTTGTTGATTTATTGAAATATGATTGAAATTAGGAAGAAGAAAGAGTAAATTCTTGAAAGAAAATGGCACAGAACGGAACATTTGTGTGAATTTGAGTTCGAAGGTCTTTTTTGGTCATTTGGTGCATCGCTCCACGGTTTCTAATTCTGCAAGCCCGTCATAACAGTAGACGGAACATTTCTAACCGGAAAATACCAAGGATGATTACTGACGGCGATTGATAACGACGCAAATGGTCAGTTATATCCACTAGCTTTTGCGTCAGTTGAGAGGAAGAAGAAAGAGACATGGGAGTGGTTTTTTAATTGTTTGCGACGTGTTCTCAATAATCAAAATAGTTATTGTATTATTTCGGTAGGCATGCTAGCATAATTAGTGCAATGAGAGGTGAGAGATGGAAGCTACCTTAAGGTTATCATCGTTATTTCATGCGGCATCTTGAAGCAAATTTTAGTAGCCACGCGACAGACAAAACAGTGGTACCAATAGTTCCAAGATTAGTATGCGAGCACAACAAATATAAATTTAAAAAAATTTGGGAAAAAAAATATAAAGAAGGGACCGAATGGTTAGCGAAAGTCCCTAAACCAAATTGGACGCTCTCGTACGATACGGAAAGCCGTCGGTGGGGCATAACAACTAGTAATAATGCCAAAGTGATGAATTATGTTTTGAAAGGTATAAGGAAGCTGCCGGTTATGGCAATTGTTATGGCGATATTTTACAAGTTAAATTATTATCACGTGAGATATCGGGCGTCTGCTGAAATTAGGGAAAAGCAGTGGTCAGATTTAGTGATGGAAAAAATGGAATGGAGAAGAAATAAGGCTGCTACGCATGAAGTGACTTACTACAATTTAGACCAAGGTATTTATCAGGTGGTTACACGTCCTTGGCGTACGACAAGTGGTATCGGAATTCCGGGAAAGATCTGACAAGTGAACTTCAACGAAGGTAAATGCGAGTGACAGAAACCGATGATATATCACTATCCGTGTTTATACGTCATAGCAGTTTGCATTCACAGAGTTGAATCGTCCGAGCGTTTCATTCATCCATACTATTTTTTGGATAATCTGAAGCATACGTACGAAAGCAGTTTCTATCCTGTAAAGGAAAGATCACATTGGAGACCACGCGAAGAAGTTTGTAATTTTACGTTGTATCCTGGTGATAAACTTGTAAGGAAAAATGCCAACGGAAGGATGAAGCGTGGAAGAAGACAGGAGACACGATTCAAGAACAGTATGGACACCATGCACAAACAGATCCAGGGAAAGTGTTGCGACAATTGTAAATTATCAGGTCACACAAAACCAAGGTGCACGCAAATTGGTGGTAGCCGATTCAATGGACTGTAGTTTGTTTAGGAATTTGTAATTATTAAGAACTTACAGTTTGTTATTTTATTTTGTTTAGAACTTTGTAATTGTTAAGAACTTGTAGTTTGTTGATGTTTTTCTGTTTACTAATTTGTACAACATAAAAATAATACAAATAGTCTAACCAAATCCATACAACAAATATCACAAAATAATCCAAAATAACAAAACACAAATACAAATAGCGTGGAGGTGGTACGGGGCGTGGACATGGAGATGGTACGGGGCGCGGATGCGGTGGTCGTTAGATATCGGTATTTGAAATCTCCGATGGATTCTGCTCTTTCTTCTTCTTCATCGAATAATCAATTAGCTTATGGGGATTATAAAATGGGGTTTTGGGAGCGAGCGGTGGCTGCGGCCGACGCCGCCATGGTCTCCGCCGTGCTCGTCAATCCTCTCGACGTCGCCAAGGTTACCTCACTCCTGTGATATTTCTTCTATCAGCTCACTCAAATTCCACAAGCAACAATTTAATAGATAAATTGACCAAAATCTATACATTATCACCTTTTATTTCATTCTAATTGATCTCTAATTCTATTTTCGCTTTATAATTTCCTTTAATGTTTCAGACGAGATTGCAAGCACAAGCAGCTGGCGTACTCTAAATCACGATCAAACAATTCCATTGGATCTGAGTGATAATTATTGATCAGATGTGGCCGGATTTCAGGTGCACTCCTTCGTGCAGCCCTGGCGGTGTACACGGACCAGGTCCAGCCTGCAATCCCGACTGCCTTCAGTATAAAGGCACAATCAATGTATTTTACAAAATCACCAGACAGGTATTTAACCACTTAACACTAAATCTTCATAAACTTAAATCTATTATTTTACTAACTTGTAAAATTATTAAATTTATCTTAGGAAGGATTTAGTACATTATGGAGAGGTACTGGTGCTAGCTTAGCCTTAACCATACCAACAGTAAGTCTGTCTTATGTATTTATTTATTTACATTTGCTAATATATTTCACATTAAAAATTGTAATATTAATTAATTAATTATTTATTTATGTCTATAACAGGTGGGGATATATTTGCCATCGTATGATATATTAAGAAACTACATAGAAGGATACACAAATAAAAAATATCCAGAATTAACACCTTATGCCCCACTCTTTGCCGGCTCAATTTCTCGAACTTTAGCTTGCTATTCCAACTGAGTCAAAGTACCGATAGACAAATAGAGGGACTTTGTTCCACTTCGGAATTGTAAAACATAATTTTATTAAGATAATAAATTTAAAAAAATTGGTAATTAACCAAGAATAGAAAATAAGGACTGTATCTCAGTTTTTACGTGAAATAGATGAAATTTTGAGATTTTGCACAGATTGTATGGAAAATAAATAAACTAACATTTGTGACTTTTAAGAATTATACATGCATGATATATATGATTTGAAGCAATGCAGACGAAGAGTATGCTTTTCCCAAAACTTTGCAGATGAAACAACTGTATGTTTATAATCCACTCAGACGCAAAGTCTTGTCTTTTCAAATCGTCGTTATATGGGCCTTTTTATTTCGATTTTAAAGTTGGGCTGTTATTTAGGCCTTCAAAACAGAGCAGCCCAAAATTAAAAGAAAGCAAACTTGATTCCTTTTCTCATACCTCAATTCAATTCAATTCAGTTCAGTTCAGTTCAGCCGAAGAATATAATAACAGTCAGAGACGTGTCTTAACTCTTAAGAAAGAGAGACGGCACGGCAGTCGGCACCTCTTCTCTTTGAAAATCGAAAATCTGAATCACACTACTATACTATACTATACTATACTGCGTGTAACACAAATACGCCGCATTCGATCGATCATGAGAATCAGTAGTATTTGAATTCTCCGATGGAACCTCGTTCTTCATCGAACAATCAATTGGCTTATGGGGACTATAAAATGGGGTTTTGGGAGCGAGCGGTGGCGGCCGCCGGCGCAGCGGTGGTCTCCGCCGTCCTCGTCAATCCTCTTGACGTCGCCAAGGTACTCTACTCTACTCACTCACTTGTTATGATTTCATTTCATTTATCAGCTCACTGGAATTCCATAAACAAATTGATTGATTGATTGATCAAAATCAATACATTATTAAGGCCCATTTCATTCTATTTGATCTCTAAATTACATTTTTGCATTATAATTTTATTTTTATGTTTCAGACGAGATTGCAAGCGCAAGCAGCTGGAGTTCTTTACAACCCGGTAATTATCAATTCGAACTTCAAGATTGCGTAAATTGAACCATCGAGAACAAATTACAAAAGAGAGCACTTTTGTAAACAATTCCAGTCAATCCGTGTGATAATTGTTTCTCAGATGTGGCCAGATTTCAGGTGCACTCCTTCATGCAGCCCTGGCGGTCTACACGGACCAGGTCCAGCTTGCAATCCCGACTGCCTTCAATATAAAGGCACACTCGATGTATTTTACAAGATCACCAGACAGGTATTAATTAATAATAAACACTAAATAGTAAATATTCATAACTTTAATCTGTTTTTGTTTCAATAATTTATAATAATAAAATTATTATATTTATATTAGGAAGGATTTAGTACATTATGGAGAGGAACGGGTGCCAGCTTAGCCTTAGCAATACCAACAGTATAAATTATTTTTATTTATTTATATTCCCCAATATATATAATTATTTTTGAAATATTAATATATATTATAAGACAGGTGGGGATATATTTGCCATCATATGATATTTTGAGAAATTATATCGAAACATATACAAATGAAAAATATCCAGAATTTACGCCTTATGCTCCTCTCTTTGCCGGCTCAATTTCTCGAACTTTAGCTTGCATAGCTTGCTCTCCTATTGAACTCGCTCGGACTCGAATGCAGGTCAAAATATAATAAAAAATATATAGTTATATATATATATATGGTAATTTATATGTTAATCAATAATCAATTTGGATTGATGAATAAACAGGCATTTAAAGAGGCTCGAGCCGGAGTCAAAGCCCCCAATATGTGGAAGACTCTGATAAATGTTCTATCCGGCAACCAAAATAATAACCTAGGTAATTGTAACCTAAAATTCACTTACTATTTTATTATTTATTTTATTTATTTTTATTATTTAACGAATTGTTTAATTAATAAAAACAGGTAAAGGATACCGACTATTATGGACTGGATTAGGAGCGCAACTTGCAAGAGACGTTCCGTTTTCTGCTATTTGTTGGACTACTCTTGAACCTGTAAACCTAATAATGTATTATACTTATGTAATTATATACTTTTCTTTTTTGCAAATTAAAGAATAATTTTTGGTACAGATTAGAAGGAATTTGTTAGGGATAATGGGTGAAGAAGCAAATTTGACGAGTGTGATTGGTGCGAATTTTACAGCTGGATTTACAGCTGGCATGCTCTCTGCTGCTGCCACCTGTCCTCTTGATGTCGCAAAAACGCGTCGACAAATTGAGGCATTTATGAATAGTAAACTTAAATAATATAAATATAATTTATATTTTTGAGGTTTCTGATATTTATTTATTTATTTTTGATAACAGAAGGATCCGGAAAGAGTGATGAGCATGAAAACGAGGCAAATTCTACTTGAGGTCTGGAGGTATATAAATAAACTTTATATATTTAATTATTTTGAATTTTCATTTCTTTTGAGAAATGAGTATATATTTGTTATTATTTTATTTTGTTAGGAATGAAGGAATGAGAGGATTGTTTAGAGGAGTGGGCCCAAGAGTTGGGCGGGCCGGGCCTTCAGTTGGAATTGTGGTTTCTTCTTATGAAGTTGTAAAATATATTATTCATAAAAGACGCTCAATTTCTCATTAATGAATAGGTATACTTGTATATACATAAGGTTTATAGGAATGAAGGAATACTTAATAGTCTAGATGGAAATAAAGTTTAATGAATATAGACAAGCCAACCAATATTAGTTGTTGTTATGTTGTAACCCGTGTGAATATTTTTCTTTACGGCAGGCCCAAATTTAGCAGGCTCAAGCCCGTAAGTTTAAACATAGCCTATAAGGTAATAATAATACAATAAAAAAGGTAAAAAATGCCTGCCATAAAACAACAAATTTTAATCATATTATCACCGGAAAAGAAAAAAAAAGGAAAATCATTATTCTGACAAAAAAAATGTATGGCAAATCTCTGAATACAGGTCATACTGACGATGTGAGTTATATTCAATATAAGGATCGAAATAGCAGAAAATTGAATACATCAACATTTTTCCATATACACATTAATGATATATATTTGAGGGTCCCATTTGATATTATGGAGGCAACTAAACTCAACTAAACTAAACTAAAATAATAATTTACATTTCTGGGCCCAAGCCATATAAATAACTGGACCTTCCGTTGAGTTGACCTTTTGACTCCCCAAAAGGTAGCAAAACTGATGTATGTTGTTATTGTATGCAATGTAACTCATGAAGATCTACACTTGTTTTGTACTGAATCTTTGTAGGACCTTATTTTTTAGCAACTATACTGTCTTTTTTTTATTTGTAAGCAACTATACTGTCGTGGTCCTGTTTTGCACCAGTCTTGTCAGCCAAATTGGATTTCTTTCCAAAAAATTTGATTGTATATTATGCATAACGAACATTAATATTCTATTTTAAAGATATACCGCAGTCGCAGAACAAGAGCCAAGTTTTGTAATTAGTTAAAAGAGAAGAAAAAAAAAGTTACAAAATGTTGAGGGTCCAATCATTTAATTTCAAACTCTTGACATCCAAGAAAATATAATTTCAATGAATGTTTTTATTCAAATTACCATGCACTGGCGACCTGAATTAAATTGCAGAGGATAATAAACTCAGTTATGTTTATATTTAAATATGATAATAAGGTGGTCCATGCTATAAGATAAACTGAAAAAATGAGGCAAATCTTGGAGAGATTGGGAGTTTTGTGTGCATTATACTTATTACATGCGACAAACCAACCTGCATTGAGGCAATGCCCTGTTCCTCTCCAAGTTTCAGCCTTATTTTTTAGTTTTTTAGTGACTTTAGTTCATGTGAATTGTTAGTTGACCAATTTTAACCAACCTTTCCTGGTAAGTGGTAACTAATTGTAGATTTGCAGTGTAAGTTTGGTAAATGTAAAAAAATCTTACAATAGTAAATGGAGCATGATAGTTGGGCCATGATATTATATTTGGGCTGAAATATACAAAAAAGGCATATTGGTGTCAAAATAGTGGCCCAACTTGTTATGAACCAAAAATATATAATTACTCGTTTCTTTTTCTTTTCTAATTATTGATTTTCTGAACTTAATAAAAATTAAAAGGGAAACATCTGACTGTTATTAGCACGTGCAGGCCACAAGGGAGAACTTTAATTAATTACATGAGAAAAAGACTTGTCAATTTGAAAAGGACATTTTATAGGAAACATATTAATTCATTTGATGTCTGCACTACACTATACTAAAACATCACTACCCACATTTTTCTTTCAGAAAGCAAACAAATGTGCCTCGTCAGATTATTATGCATCAAATATAAAGGTAGATAAAATAGCAATATGGACATGTTATTATCACTGTATTTATTTGACAAGTACTCATCCTAATCATGTTGTTGTACAAGGGGTTCAGGAAATAAATGAGAAGTAATATAGTCAGTAGTTTAGGTGCAAAAATATGAATAATGTGTACGGGCGTGTAGGGCCATTAAGAACCGAACAGAGAAATGGAGTGCGATCTATGACTAATTGGCCATTCCTCTTCCATGCTTTTTTCCTTTCTCTCCCGCCTTCACTGCTGCTTGTCGGTTGGTGAAAATAATTTCCTTTCTTTTCATATTTACAACTTTGTTTATCTGTGATTATTATTATTTACTATCCTTTCGGCTTATTTCTTGTTGGTTTCTCATTCTCACGATCTAAGTTATGGGCTTCATATTATGTTATCAACTCGTTATATATGCTAAACAATACAAACAGGTCACAAATGATTTAGAGTGAAATTCCACAAATCAAAGCAATATTTTAATTTCTTCACAAGCCCTACTCTAAAAATGAGCAAATGGGTCAAATGGGTAAATAGCCCAACTTAAACTAGTTTATAGCCTCCCTTGGAAGCCCCAAACCAAGCATCATCTCATCATCTATTTGAGCCACATATTAAATGAGAAAGAATTTCTCAAAAACAAAAACAATAAATAATAAATGAAAAAGAAAAAAGAACACCCTGCATGATATGTGCTGTGCGCTGCATTTATTGTAAGACAGAGGGATAGAACAAGTTGATTAGGGTTTGTCCAAAACTGCCTGACAAAATTAACAGTCCAGTCTGACCCAATGCTGGTCAGTATATATCTCACATTTTGAACTTTATATACCTACACATATCAGTATGAGCTGTGTGCTATGATTAAAATCTCATGAATTTGTGGTTAAAAGTGTTTCTTTCTCGTCTGTATTATCAGAACAAAATTTCAATGGCAGTAAAGATTTATCCCTATTCTTTTCTATAAGATATTACCAATCTTTTGTTATAAGAGATATTTTGACGCGTGAATATTTGTGGTTATGAACTGTAAAAATGACTGTTATCTTACCACTTACAACCACAAATGCAGATTAATAATAACTACGGAAAGAGGGATAATTTTGAATTGTGTTGCATACAGAAAAAAATAGCCCTTAGTTTAAGTCATATATACATGCAACATAGTGGCAAATATGTAATTTAATGTGAGATAAAGATAGAGCTATAGGTATAGGTACAGGGTGCATGCATCACATAATGAAATCTTGTATGAAAGGGATGGATGAAGGCAAAGATGTGAGGAGACCAAGAAAAGTTGAAGTTGTTTTTTGGCATTTTTTAGGGAGATTTTTTTGTAATTGAAAGGGACTAGTTCGATTGAATCAAGGGCAATTCAGTCATTTCATTGGTAGTTTAGGAACAGACAGCAAGTGCCCAAAAAGAAGTCCCAAAAAGGAAAAGGATTGAGACGGGCTCTTCTCTTCTCTTTCTTTCTTCTTCACAATTCATAGCTTTCTAGTTTTTCACCCCTTCTGTATCCTCTACAATTGAAAAAAATATGGCATGACATGCAATAGGCATTTGAACTGTTATGTTGCGTTATTTAATTACATAAATTAAATTTTCATTATTTTACTTTCTGTAACTGTATTAGTATTGCAGGGAAAATATGACAAGCTCTCTCTATATATTAGCTTAGACTTTGTAGGCTTTAAAGTAAGTGATTTAAGTAACCAATGAGAACTGATTTAAACTCTGAAAGGTGGTGGAGTCTCTAGTCTCTACTGTTAATTTCTTATTCAAACCAAACAAATTATTGTTCAAACAGAACTGATTTAGTTAAATAATAAATATTATATTACAAGAACCAAGCCACGTAGAGCACAGACCTACTAATAACACAAGGCCTTTTTAGATGCGAGTGCAAAACCCTAATTTATTTAATTAGACCCTAATTCTAGCTGTTTGTCTTTACGCTAACAGATGCATGTGTGTGTAACCTTGCCTTTTGTTTGACATTTTCAGTTTAGTTTCAAACTTAAACACACCTATATGTCTATTTATCAGTCTCTCTAGGCTATCTATAATGGCTGTTTCAATGCCTCCATTGAACATTTCAAAAATATTATAATTCTCTAATTAATGCACTGTTGAAACTTGAAATATGCATATATGTACGTACATATATATATGTGTACGTATAACGTAGTAGAAAGTACGAAATGAGAAGTGAATGAATATGATAGAACAGTTGGAGTAACTTTTGATCATCAAAAGATAGATTAATTTGACGAGGAATGAAAAATAACTGTACAAGAGACTTGTAGAACTGCACCAACTGTAATCAGAACTCGCATTTATTTCCTTCTCAGCCCACCCTGACTTTGACCTGCTTATTTTTCTTCTCCAGTTCTTACATAACTCATAACTGAAGATATCCCTAAATAGAAGTATTTATGAGGGTTTAATTGTGTTCTATGTAGTTCAAATGCTTTTTTCAAATGGAGAGGGCCCGAGATATAAGAAATTAAAATTCGTCATGTTTGAGCTCCTGATACTCGTGACCAGTACGGATCCAAACATAACTTGTAATAATGATGCAACCCTCTTCTTTTTTTCCTCTAAAACAAGCTAATATACTTTTAGTATCATAACAACTTAGGACAAGAGATGTTATACCCATGATTATAACTGTACATCCAAGCAACTTGGAACTAAGCATGCATAGTATAGCAAACACTTCACAAAGATAATAAAAATTTTAAATCCAAAGTTAGATTAACAAATATAATATCATTGCTTAAATTGCCCGCCTGTATGTGAAATTGAAAACCTTATCCATCCTTTGTGGTTCTCACAACTTTTGAAAAATTTGTATAGGACCAACAAGTTCAAATGATTCAATTTCTGAATATGTTGCAACCCTTTGTCTCAATTCGTACAAGTCTAAGTTAGAGAATTAAAAATGTAATCATCAACATAATATACTTTACTTGGTAAGTTTAGGAACAATTTTCTGTACAACTCATGGTGTGGCGATTTATAGGGCGGATTAAATACCTTAATTAATATATGTATATGTTTTATTTCTTTATATAATTTAACAACTTCTGACATATGAATGCATGCTAAAGATTTTTTTTTCTATTTTTTATTGAATAAAAAGAATTCCATGCATGCTCAGATTTCGTGTTGCCACGTAAGTTAAGGGATAGAAATATATATATATATATATATATATATATATATATATATATATATATATGAGATATCTGAAGTAATTATTAGGTTATGGGCTTGTAGAAAGATCTGAATTGTTGGCCTACATGAGAGTATGAGACTCTTTCATGTCGGATGTGTTGTCACAAATTTGTACTTGATAAATGTTATGCAATGTGTTGGGTCTTCAATTTTCCAGCATAAGAATTGATTAATTTGGATAAGGTCGGTAATTTTGGATTTGATAAGAAAATTATCAGATCTTATCTTGATGTTTAATTTCCGATGCTTTCATGGATTTTCAGTTTCATATTGAGACGTGAGAACTTTGTTATCCTTTTAAATTTAAGAACGGAAAATTCAGGATCTTCAGTGGCAAGCCATATATAGAGGGGCTTGTTAAGTGGTTATGGGTACCATATTGATAGTTAAAACATGAATAATTTTGAAGATGCAGGAAAAAAATTACAAGATCTCTATTAATGTAATGCTATTAAAAATTACCATTTCCAGTAAACAATGTAAACTTCTCACAAAATAATGGCGGCCAATATAATATTAATTAATAGAATAATAGATCTTATAATAATTGAAACGACGAGCAAACTCTGTGAATCTCATTGGTCAATTTAACAAGTCATTCTTCTCAACTCAGCCCATAGATCATAGATTCTGAGTCTCAAAAAAAAAATCGAAACAATGAATAAATACAATATAAAAGGAAAATATATGTTATTTTTTTACTATATTCATTCTTGTAGGTACAAAGAATAACATAAATAATAGCAAAAATCATAAGTATTATGATTATGATTAATTTCTGAAATCTACCTACTTATGCAATAGTTTTCTTTATATAGCATATTCTATTATTAAATTATTAGTTTGATTTAACTGTATGAAATAATATCACATTAGTTGCTACGAAAAACAATCTAGTATTTATACAAAAATTTTAGATTAACTCAAATTCTTGCTTGAAATCAATCCGGATAATAACTCACTTTTTTTGTTGAATCAGAAAAAAATCCTCTCCAAATTTTCTCGAAAAAAGATTAATTCAAAATAAAAATTCTGAGATTCCTATATTTTTGTATAAAAGCATTATTTCTAGCAAATAGCATATTTTGATGATCAATCACCAAAGCTTTTATTTCTTTGGCCATTGATAATCAAAGGATATGAACAAAAAATAAGGGAGGGAATTTAAGGAAAGCTCCAAACAAACCTTTTTGCATGGTGTTGTGTTTATACATGGCCTAACGAAAATATTTATATTGACATGACAACTTGCTTTTGACAAAATATTGACATGACATGTTGATATGACCTTGATATAAAAACAACCTCCGTACTTCACAAAATCTTTTACTTGGATTTCTATTTACGTGCTAAATTCATTTACGGCGCAATCTGATTGGACACCAGGTTTGTTTTCTTTTTGATAGAAAAGAAAATAAATCAATAAAAAACCATTTCATATGCATCAGTTAAATAGTCACGAAATATTTGCTATGTTATTCTCAATGCATATACATGAATGTTATGCAACCTCGTATATTATTCTCTCAATAAATTCGACGTGAATACATATTATAATTGAGTAATATGCACAATATTATTTTGTATAGTATCTACATGACTAGACTGTAAATTTTGCAATCTCAAAAAGTTGTTATGACTGTCTTAGGCATAAAAACATATTATTACCATATAGAGAAATGAAATACAAATGTGCCTAATTTGATTATTTAAATTTCCCTAAAATTATAGGAAAATAATGAATACATTATTAGCCTAGACATAACATCCAAGTGAACTAGCTAGCCAACTTTTGTGATTCAGTCTAGGCTTGTTGTTCACACGTGGCATTGAGGAATTTAAATAACTAACTAAATTAATATTTTAAATTATTTCCCTTCCTTTTGCCTAAAGCACTTATCATCTAACCTAATAATGGACTTTATAATAAACAAAATTATATTATTTCCTACTTTAAATCATTTCCCCTTTTTTTTGCAACTTAAAAAAGCCTACCAAAAGAAATATTGATTTCGACAAACTTAAATGGAGCAACTCATGTTGGCTAATAAGACATTTTTCTTTTTCATTTCTCATTATTATTGTTGTGCCACCCCATTTCAGCTCCAACTTTTTATACCTTTGATCATTTAAAACTTCTTTAATTATTCAAACTATAACTCAAATAATACTTGTATTATCGAAACAAAAAACTTCTTTGATTGTTCACTCTAAAGCTCGAATAATAATTGCATTAACACAACGAAAAAATAACAATATATATGAAATTAGTTACATGATCATCTCCCACAAAATTGAAGAACAAACAACATGTAAATTATTCTTTCTTTCAAATTTATACTACCTACAAAATTCAACTTCCACACCAAGTATAAACATCTGACAAGATAGAATTACATAAAAGGGTCCTAATAACTTTATATAGTCAAAAAAGACCCCAAAAAGAGGAAAATTCGCAGGCCACGCCCCTAACCAGTAACCATCCCCCCAATAAAAAGAGAACAAACAAACCGCTCCTAACCAGCTTTTCCACCCAATCAGATACCTCCACGTCACCAAACCGCACCCCCTTTGTCAGTCCTCTTTATTGGGCCAAAACCCAAAAGGCCCAAGTAAATAACCCAATTAATCTCCACAAAAATGTCCCCAATCAAAACTCAGTTAACTATTTAATTAATGATATTAATTCATTTTTACGAGGCCCAAAAACTTGAACTTTGCGCTGAGCAAATCACGGCCCCTCGTGGGAATCAAATGCCAGAATCCTTTCCATCTCCAGAACTCACACCCCAATATCTACACACAACCCAAGATAAACGGCTGAGATTCAATCTGAGAGACGAAAGAATTGTTTCCCATCTCCAAAGTTTACACCCGGAGAGCTGCACAGATCGACGGCTGAGATTTAGTATGGGAAAGTTTGATAGTGGGATTAAATAGTCGCACAGAATAGACCGGAAATAAAGCGCCACGTGTCGTTACTGTTCTGCCACACGCGCCATGTTACCCCCCACACAAGCTCCCACGTGTACTCAGGTTAGTTATAAAGGACTGTTCAGTCGAGTTTTTGTGACACCAAAATTACAGAAATAAACTTTTTTATCTATATATTTTTACTCAAAAAATTAATGCTTGTTTAAAAATTAAATATAGACAGAAGAACTTACTGAAATAGTAATAAATATGCAGGGGATTGCAAGTTCATGCTTTCCAAAAGCGATATAGAGGAAAATATTGGCTTGAATTTTTGAGATTTGATTAGATTTTAAGACCAAATATAAGGGATTTTAAAGAGGAGTTTTATTTAGCAAAATTTCCTACTATTTTTCCCTCAGAAATAAAGCTATTGACTTGCATACTAACAACAACACAACATAAATTAACTGGCACTAAACTCCGTCACCGTTAATTGACGGAGATACTTTTTTTTTCCCTGAACTCGATAAAGTTATAATAAACCTACAGATTAAAAAAATAAAAAAATCTAACAAAAAAACGAAAAAAAAGAAAAAAAAAACACCCGAAAAATAAAACACTTTCCAACCTCTCTACTAGTCTCTCTCATTAGCTACAAAATCGTCCGGTGTACAAACACCGAGTCCATCTAAAATACAGCAGGAAGCGGGTCTATGGGGAACAAATCCGTTATATCATTGAAACAATCCTCCACCGGCCACGTGGCATCTCCGGCATCCTTCTCGCCGGGCTCCGCCGGAGCCACGTCACTACCGCTACTCAAAAACCCTCCTCCCAAATCGGGACAATCAGCGAAGAAATTCGTCTCGGATGTAAACCCGTTGAAGAAATCGGAACCGAAGCCGAAGCTCGAGAAGTCAAAATCGGTGAACACCGGCTCGTCCGAAGGTAATTGGAACTGGGGCTCCAAAGCTCCATTTGAGGAGGAGGAAGAAGAAGAAGGATCGCTAGGGCTCTGACTCTGTTTATCGTTCTTCTCTTGCAATGGCTTGCTTTCGGGCTGTAATTGGCTCGAACGGAGGACTGAAACAGGGGAGGAGAGGTTATTGTTTTGTGACTCTTCGGTTGACTCGTATCCATTTGAGGTGGATAAGTTGGTCTCTGAAGGACTCTTCTTCAACGGATTTGCGAAGTTTGTTGTCGCGTCGGGCCCTCGGAGCTTAATGGCGGCTTCATCATAAACCATGGCAGCTTCTTCAGCCGTGTCAAACGTGCCGAGCCAAACTCGAACCCGTCTCACTGGGTCCCGTATCTCTGCCGCGTACTTGCCCCACGGCCGCCGTCTGACGCCGCGGAACCTAGGAGCTCCGGCCGCATCCACCGCCGGAGCGGCGCCGGCGGGGGTTGGAGCCTTGCGTTTCTTTGTTTGGGTCTCTTTGGGAGCAGTTTGGGCAGTGGCTTCTTGAGGAGGAAGAGTTTGAGAGGGAGAGGGCTTTTTGGTCTTTTTGGGTTCTAGCCGGATTTCCTGCACGTACCGTCTTACACGGCGGAGGTGAGTGGGCTCCTCTTCGTCTCCAGAGGAATCAGTGGCGTCATTGTCCTCGTAGAAGATACGGAGCGTTCTTTGCTTGGATAAAAACCCCGTTCTTTGGCGAGATTTTGAGTTGATGGTTTTGGAGGTGACAGAAATGATGTGCTCTGTGCGCTTGATGGGGGCGAGAAAGCTTCCTCCTTCCATCATCATATTCGCATTAATTGGAAGGGGGTTTAAGGCTTGTTGGACTGAGAAGTAGGCGTGGATTGATTGTGCGTCCTGCTGGAGAAAAACAGAGGAATTAAATTAGTGAAGGAGAAGAGAGGAAAGGCAACAAAAAGGGAAGGGAGAAGCGCACACACGCGAATAAAGAAAGGGGTTCAGAAAGGAAAGCCCAAAGAGAAAGAGAGAGAAAGGTGAAATTTTTCGCTTCTTTTCTCGCTTATTTGTTCTTTTTCAAACTAAACTAATGGTGAATATGAAACCAGAATCAAGTTCCACACCATGTAATTTCCACGAAATGAGAAAAGGCCCTTAAACCCCAAAACCCACAACTCAGAGGGAGAGGGAGAGGGAGAGGGAGATGTACCTTGAAAAGAGAAAAGAGGATTCCTGCTCTCTACCAAATAGCCTCTAGCAGTACTTTCTCAACACAGAGAAAGAGAGACCTCAACAGGAAAGATAACGAAGCACAACACACACAGTAGTAGAAGAACAAGAAGAGGAAAAGGGACTTGAGTTGAGAGAGGCAAAGAAACAGAAACAGAGCAAGACTCGAGAATGAAAAGAGTAGGCAAATGGCTCTATGGGGACAGACCGAGGAGACTCTGTTTTTATAGGATCCCAACCCAGCCGATTTTTGGAAACTCTCAATTCCTTTCGTTTTTTCTCTCAATTCCTATCTCCTCTCCATTTTCCCCTCTCTTCCCAAAATACCCCTGTCCTATTTTCCACCATTTTCGTTTATTTTTCAAAATTGGAATTGACACACCAGCCGCCGCATCCAGCTTCCACATCCAATGAAAACTCGACACCTGCCAAGTGTGTCCTTTCTCTGATTTGTAGGCCCAGTACGGTGTGTTGTCACGTGAGTCGATGTGAAAGAAAGTGGATTAAGAATGGTCAAATCCTTGGGTTAAGTGATTTATCATCGTGTTATTGTTTTCTTTGACTCGGTCCTTTGGATAATTAGCTGGTTAATTGCTCTGGTTGTTGGGTTTTTATGTCCCAATTCCCGAATTGTGGCCGTTGGGTATTTGGGTCGTACGGACTGGGGTGGCTTGCGGATTAAGCTTCACTTTGTACATTATGTATTCATAAATACATTTATGTTTTTTTTGCCTAAAAATTGACAAAAATAAATAAATAAGGTTTTTTTGAGTAATCGCGTTGGGTATAATTGTTGTGAACAAATTAAATTTTGAATTTATATGGAGAATTTTGGTGGGTTTTTTATGGAAAGTTGTGTTACTTTAGCTTGTTCTAATTTTTTCACGTATTTGTGCAAATATAATATTCTCATGTCATCTAATGAGGACGGAAATATTCAAATAAGGGCAAATATGTCATTACAGTACTGTTTCAGTGCGGCGGAAGAACTCGTGAGAGACCGTGAACACTTTGGTACAATGTACTGAGGCTGTAAGAGACGTTTCAAAATTTTGAATTTGTATATATCAGTCATGTAAAGTGTTGCTCCACGGAAAGTTTCTCACATTGCTTTGCTGTCAAATAATTGCTTGCAGTTAAAAGGCATTCGAGGTGAACTGGCAAACACGCGTTATACCTATATGGCAGGTAGGACGGTGTTACTCGTGAAGAAATTGAATTGTGTATATATTGTATCAAGATTATATGAAATATTTTGAAATTTGAATTTTTTAAAATCATAATTTTTTATTTTTTTGGAAATGTTCAGACATATCTTCTTTTTTATAATAGGGCCACTCTAGTAATCAAATGCAGAATTTGTAATTGTTAAAATATTAAAGATAATTGCATATGATATTTTAAAATATACATTAGCATGATATTGAGTATTTTTTATGAAAAATAAGTGTTATTGACTTGTGATAATAATGTTATTTCCATATGTCAAACAATCATATCAACACGAGATAATTAGAAGGTCCAAACTGACCAAATTTATCATTGAAGCTATGGGAATAAGATGACTGAATAGTCCGATAAGACAATGCAACTCCTAGAAAACAAACTCGGTGGTGCCATTATACTGAGGCCGTAAAGGATGTTTCAAATTTAATCGACGAAATAATTATTTTAATTATTGTTCCAGCAAATTTTCTTATATTACCATGCCAACTGTCAAATAATGACTATGCAATTTTATTAGTAATGATTGTATGAAACATTTTGAATTTTGAACTTTTGTGTAAATCATTATATAAAACTTGCCACGTTTATATGCCAATCTAATTCATCCATATTAGCCGAAGAGAAATGGAAGGTCCAAATAGACATAAATTTGTCATTAAAATTAAGCGAACCAAACAGTCAATTCTTCAGAAATTAAACTCGGTAGTGCACTGTATTGAGGTCGTTAAATTTTGTTTTTCAAAGTTTGACTTTGCTGAGTAAATAATAACAATCAATTCCAATAAACTTTCTAATATTACCAACAACTATCATATAATGATCATGCAAATATAAGAAAGTGATTCGTGAGAACCTAAACTCGGTAGTACAATGTACCGAGGCTGTAAGAAATGATTAAAATTTGAATATGCTTAACAAATAATAATTTTACTCATTATTTTCACAAACTTTCTTATATTACCATGTCATGTGTCAAATAATAAATTTGTGGTCTTATAAACAGTCATGAGCATCAATTGTCGAGTGGATTTCTTATGTAAATCAAGAACTATTGACATGTGTTTGTTTTGTTACATTTTTTTGTCTATATTGCCATGTCAGTTGAAAACAACAATTAAAGAAATAAAAGAGTAAACATTGGTGCGTTTGTAACTTGTTATGGTTGAACCTAGACGTGTAATACATCAACATAGAAACATTAATATTTTTTGCACTTTCAGAATTTGTCATGATAGACTAATATTGTTATCTTTAAAATAAGTATTATTACATTTGAAAGTTTCAATTATATCATAAAATCTTACTATAAATCATTCTGTGATAAAAAATTTCTTAAATTATCTTGCCGGCCATCATATATCGATTAGTGCTTGCCAAAGAAAAATTGAATTGAATATAAAAAAGAACTCAACACAGACCTCACATTTCTCATTTTGAAACCAAAAAACAAATTATCCACATCACATTAATTGGCTACACCAAAGCACTCAAACAAACCGGCCCAAAAAGATCACACCATTAGTGTAACTGTAACATAATCATAAAAACTAATGTTGAACTAAATGAAATTAAGAGGGGAACACAATATAGCTAAGCGTGCCGAGTCAGATCCAAGTTTGTACGGTTTCACCGCGGAGAGCATGTGGATCCCCACCTGCACCGCTCCTTGCTCTGTCCATATCATTTTCTTTATTCTTATTTTCACTGCGGTAGTAACTCCTATACAAATAGTAAATACCCAATTGTTTTCTCACCTCTCCTCTCTTTGCTTTCACCCGTGTAATTATCCACTGATTAGCGGGACCCATAAGTTAAAAACATGGTTGTTTAATTTTTACTGATTCGTTATACAGGGTATTTGTGAATGATGGTTAAAGAGATTTGGTAATTATAGCTGTGTTACTCCACAGCTCCCAATGGTATTTTTTTTTACTTTTAACAGCTTGTCTGGGTCCCACGGTAATTCTATTTTAACCGCTGTTATTCGTACGGCTTCTCGCTTTTCCAACTTTATTTTAAACCTTCTCATCTTCTCCAGTTTAATATTTTCCTAAACTCCCCATTATTAATTAATTTGATTAAACTAGAGGTGTCGTGGAGTATTTTAATGGAGTGAATTTAGATAAATAACCTTGCTGACGTGTATAAAATGCCCAAATCTCGTTTTTGACTTGAAATATTTTTTTACCTTTTAGGCTGATAATTAAAATTCAAAAACTGGAATGGTAGCAGGAGGGTAGTTTGGTCATTTCAAAATTCGTTACTATAAGTATTATAACAAACTTTTGAAATCCGTATGTAGCCGGGCCCCATAAAAGAAGATACGGTGACAAAGATGTATTTGCTCACTGAATCTTCTATTTGTAATAGTTATAAAATGAAAAATAATTTATGAACTAATGAAACATATGTCTATTTAACTACAAAAAATTAAGAATATGCTATATAAAATATTTTAAATTCTTGGTTCATAATATTCTTTTGTTGAATAATATTCACATGAATAGAATATAATTTTCATGGTGGTTCAAATAACAAATGCATCAATTCTATAAGTGAAATTGAAGTATTTTTCTTTTGTTATTACATAATACTTCTCATTCGGTAAAACTTCAAAAATTGTTGGCATAATATTTGCATAAACTATTACCTATAGTAATTTTAATATATAATTTATAGTGAGTTTAAGGAATATGTAAACACATTGAACCGATTCCATATATACTTTTTTTGGGGGGAAATCATTTTTAAAATTTTAAATACCTTTCATGGAATAAAAATATTTGACAGTATATGTCAAATTAATATCATACCGTATTTGCTACAAAAAATCCATACTCCAAATTAGTTAAATTCCAATGATAAGGTGTACTGACAAAAATATCTCCAAGCAAATTCTGCATTAACAATCGGACGGCTCATATCGTTTTAATGTATTAAATGGACGGTGGATAATTAGGGGGACCAACGAGGAAAATGTTCAAAGAGCACCCCCATTTAGATATGGTAGACCATGAGTATAAGCCAACTTGTTATGTCAAGACAAGCCTTGATCATGGCCGTCTGATCTTGATCCAATGGCTAAAAAGAAAACAATGAATTTGATCTTGAGTTTTTTGGTAATACATTGTGTTTGTGATTTTAAGTAGATTGGTAATTACTATAGTAGGCTGTGGTTGTATAGATTTGGTCTGGATTTTTTCTGGATTGTTTACGTCGAATTTAACCAAATAAATAAGTAGAAACGAATGGAGCATAATTGTGTTGACGTATAAAATAATGTAATGATATATTTTAGATATGGCAATTTTATTAATGGATTCTTGATGGATATTTTCTGGATTATTTATGACGAATTTAACTGAACAAATAAGTAGAAACGAAGGGATCATAAATGTGTTGACGTATCAAATAATGTAATAATATATTTTGGATATGGCACTTTATTTTATTTTAGGATTACACGAATGATATTATAGTATTTATAATACATTCTAATTCTAGTAGAAATTTATGGGGGGTAAACACGTATAAAATAATGCAATAATATATTTTGGATATGGCAGTTTGTTTTTATTTTAGGTTACTCGAATGATATTATATTATGTTATTGCACATGATCATGCATTTTGTTATCCCTTGAGCAAGAAAAAATCATAAATAAATATCTATAACATGCATTGATTTTTTTTTTATTCAAAATGTTTATATGCATGATACTATACATAATGCTACACCAGAAGTGTCACAAGTGTCTGTCTATCTCTTTAAGTTCCATTATTATTTAACCATAAAACTTTGGGTTTGGTTCATTAAAGAGCAAACAGAAGAACTAAACAAACATCTAAACCACCACAACAAAATGCCTCAGAAGAAAAGGTGTAAAATCAATCAATATAACTTAAATAAAATAATAATTAATCCCACACCTACTGAAATTATTATAATATAAATTCATGTTACAGAATGTGGGCCTGGGCCAGGATATATATGGGGCCCAATTGTCCTGAAAAGATTGTTCATTTGTCTCCTTTTGCTATCATTTCAAAATGTGAAACTAAATTATCTGTGTGGCCTCTGTAACGAGTCATTGAGATTTAATTTTACAACTTTTATTTTAGTTATATATTTGAAATTAATAATAAATTAAGGATTTTGGAGAGAAAATTTATTAACTCATGTTATAAGTGACAGAGGGTTAAGAATGGATTGAAGGTGAGGGAGAAACATTCCTCTCTAAATTCCTATCCTTTGTGCCGGTTGAAATTTCATATCAAACTTTATTGACACAAAAAGGTAAAAATGGGACCTATATTATCTCGTTGCACTTTTTTTCAATTTCCTCCATATCACAAGGAATATTTTGGAGTCATTTTCTCGTGTGCTTTTAATTATCACTTTTCACCAACTTTCCATTTTCTCCTGAAAATTCTAATTATGTCTTTAGATTCATCAACTTTCTTAGAAATGTTTCATTGTCGTCGTGAATATTACATATTTACTAAATATTTAGTCGATGGACTAATAATTTCACGGTGAAGAGATTTAACAATTCAACTTTATTCAAACACCAACCACAAAAAAGAGAAATCATTTAAACAACCTCCATGAAAAAATAGACTTTGAATATTCATACATAGCCTATCTCTCTAATGGTAAAACATTCATTTTCAGAAAACAAATGTCAAACCAAAAATTGTTATTCAGAATATTCCATGTACTATTGACAGAACCAATCAAAATTGGAGGATGTAAACGTAAAAAGACGGCTTGACAAAAAATGATACAATCTAATCTCCTTGAGTTCGGTGCTCAACGTACCATGGTTACAAATTTTAACTCGAGAATCAAAAATATCATATGGATTCAAACCAAAAAAATATCATATGGAAAACCAAAATCGATGATTTTTTTAGGATATCATATACTGTAAATGAACATGCCCATTCAAATTTTATTATGTCCTTTCAATATGATTATTTTATTTTACTTGTGGGATTTGTATAGAGATATATAGGGATCGCAAAAATAGAAAACACAGCACTTCCATTTCTTCCTTAAAAACATTTATTTAATAAACTTTAAAACATAGTTTAGTGTTTCTTCATAGTTCATACTTCATAGTGACGTAGTAACGTTTAATAAACCCAATGACTAATTAATATATGTGAAGCTCCTGCTTAAAAAATTCTTAAGTAAAATCGACCAAGTAACATTAGATTATTAAAAGATGTTTACGTTTTTTTATCAAAGCTATTAACAATCAGTCCATAATTTAATGATTCTCTCCGAATTTTTTTTCTGTAGATAAATCGCCCCTTTATGTACTAATATTATAATAGTGGCAGATTTTTTTATTTCAAAAAATAGAAGTTGAGATTTTACATATAATGAACCATTTGTAAGTATACAGTTACACAACCACTCATCATGCGACAAAAATGTATTAACATTTATAACTCATTCAAATCCTTTTTACTAGGCATGGCATGATAAGAAAAACATGCCATTCAAAAATAGATTTACATTTAAAAAAATGTTTTGATCAAAAGAAAGAGCCAATGAGTGAATACAAACCATCAACATGTGCAAAACTCGAAGGGTAAAAACCCAAAAATGGACTTTTGTTGCCTAGTAAGAGAAGAACATCTAGGTTTTGATGATCCATTGACTTGCCCTTAATATTAGGGGCACTTAGGGACTTGCAATAATTAATCTTATAATTTTGCAATAATTCAATTAATTATCTAATTCTTATGACTCAACTTTGTCGAGCCCTGTGTTTTTTCATGCCACAAGTGTGTGGAGCTTGTGGTGCTATGATTCCTGTTTCGGGTCTATAAGCATATCTGTTTTGTTTTAGAAATTAACACATGCAATAAGAAAAAAAAATCCATTTTATGTGATCCATGTCTAGATTCAGTAATCTCTTTAATTTTGCCGTAATTCGAAATGAAGTTTTTATTTTGAGTGAAAATTGGTTAAATTTGCATTCTACAAAAAGAAAACCTCACAATTGGAAGAGGGACCAAACGATAGCCTTTGGCTTAGTTTATATATATAAGTAAATAAAATATTAGAGGCAACACTCAAGTTATCTCAAATAAAAAATATATTAGATACTACAAAATCATAATAACGGACTTAAAGTCACAGTGTTATTCTTAATTCTAAGTGAGAAATTGAGAATATTCATATATTTTTGGTTTTTTATTGGAAGACCTCAAAAGGGCACTTAACATTCAATTCCTTTTTGCCTCACCTCAACTAGAACTATGGTTAAGGCTTACCAAAACTTATTAACTCAAATAATAAGACACAGTTAAATATTAGAAAAAATTTCAAATTCAAATCACAACAAATATATAACCTTCTGTAGCACATATTTAACAGTCTCTCAATCCACTGATTCAGTGTTCATGTCGTGCTGATTTCATGTTCCTTAAAATTTCCCGAGTATCTTTTAAGAAAATGTTTAATTAGTACTAATTATTGGTGTACATGTCGTGCTGATTGAATGGAGAGAGCCACTTCCCAAAGTCATGTTGAAACTCATGGAGATATTTTTCTGCAAATTGCTAATTATAAAGTTCTTTTATAAGAACAATAAATGCTCTCATTTTTCAAAACAAAAATGAAAAATTGAGGAATTTTAAAGATCCCCGCATTACCGATAATTTTCTAGATGAAATGTCGATGCATTACCACTATCTCAACACAGAAAAAAAACTGATAATGTATTACATAAGCATATAGACATATATATTATTTAAAAAAAAGGAGAACTACATGCAATCATCTGCTTCGTTCTTTTTAAGTGGGCTCATATGCCTCTCTAAATTTTTAAATCAATTCTATTAGACACGGGATTCGAATCACTCACCTATAAAAATATGATGTGAGTACCTTACCACTAAACTATCCTTGTGGTGGTATATGTTATTATTATCATGACATAATTATATATAGTTGTGTTAAAACACAGTATAAATGTAATTCAAATAATTTTTGTGTAACTTTAGAAAATTAATATTTTAATGATTTAAATAAAAGTAAAAATTTATTAAGAATGAATTTGTTGTTGTTATTATTTATAAGACAACAACACAACTCTATCAATACAAAAAGAATAAAGAATAGTCGTGTTCCACATAAAAACACTTGTTATAAATTTCAATATAATTGAAATCTAATTTCAAGATCAAGGATAATATAAAGTTAATAGATATACTTAAAGATTTCTAAAAGATATAATATGACTTTATATATATCCAAATATAGTAAATTTTAGTGATTTTTTTTTTGACAATAGTAGGTGAAACCTTCAAATCAGCTATTTTTTATTCAGATTGATAAGATAATTTCACAAAATGTGCTCATTCGGCAGGGCGGAATAGAACAGTTTCAGGGAATAAAATGAAATAAAAAAATTTATTCCGCCAAACAAGAATGGAATAACATGGAATAATGTGGATTAAATGATGAAAAAACTATTTCATGATAGAGATGAAATAGACGGTTTGAGTGGAATAAACTCATTTTTTTCTTTCTCTCTCTCTCCTTTTCTTTTTTCAATAAAATATATTAATTTATTTTACTATTCATTATTTCACAAATTCATCTTGTCGAAAACACATGAAATAAAATAAATTAGTCGACTATTCCTTATTTCATAATTCCACTATTCCGTGTTTTGCCGAACAAGCCCAATAAAAGTAAACTCATGTATGTGTATAAGACTATTGGGAATGGAGATCCTAAACATTACCCGGAAATAATATGTCAGAAAAAATAATCATACATGCACCATATTTCTTGTGCCAATCATATGGACCTAATTAATGCAAATAAGACCTAGAGAAGAAAATGGTTTGGTTAATACCAATAGATTATATTTTGTTCTTTCTCATATAAACTATTTTCAACAGCATATATTAGTTTTAAAGTACAAAAAAGATTTATTCCTATTTAAACAAGAAATACAGTTTCTCCTCGTAGAAAAAAGGTCTGGTCCATCAATTCCATTATTTCTTTGTTGACACCTAGTATTGGAGGATACATTTTAGAATATTTCCTCATATTTATGGATATAAATATTTAAAATTCGATATTTCTCTACTCTAGTGTTAAAATTTTCAAATGTTGAGCGTATAAAAGGAAATTCATTCGAGACACATAATTGTTGTCTTTTTGAACCCATTGGTGGATCATTATAATAATACTCAAGGGTTGTTTGAAGGGTACGACAATTTGACTGCATTAATTACCCTCATTCTTGCATATAGATGATAATAGATTAAAAATGATGGTCATTTCAACTAAAATATGAAATTCCTTTTGCCTTATGGGATGGTTCTTGTCATAACCCAAGATCAAATTTAAAATGAAAGCTAGTCTTATATATCGTTAAATTGAGCAGAAATTTAAATTATTGATACATATATGAGGTTATATTTAGACTAAAAAAAAACATATATGAGGTTATAATAATAATATTTAACTTCAAAAATTTAGAATATTGATTAGATTTGAATAACTACATATAAGCAACATGAAAATGTAAACATATAACTAGTTAATGAAAATTGAATCTCACAATTAAGGAGAGATATTTGCAAGACCACAAGTTCTATTAATAAAATTTTAAAAAGCCTAAGTTGACAAAATCTCATATAGGCTATACTATCTAGCATATACATATCTAAAAAGGCAAGTAAAAATATAACTATAATTAACAAACTATGTACACGAGGGTAGTGCACTCATTAAAAAACAATACAACAATCAAAGTCTAAAGCGCAAATTAATTGCATGTCAAATTTCCAAACTCAAACAGAAATAAAAATGGCTTAAATATCACAAAAACAGCACAAGACAACGGGTGGTACGGGGTGCTGTTGGGTTGACCGGCTTGGCCGGTCTCCACAGACCTCCCATAACTTCTCCACTTCTCTTGGTTACACGTGTCGATCAGGTTATGGTTTGACCGGTTGACTGTTTGTGAATGAAATAGTGTAACTGACACGTGGCGGTGCGGGCATGTGGAGTGACGTGGCGAAACGGATTCCTAGGTGGCTGTACAGATTTTGTGTGGGACCAATTTATCAGCGGAGCTGGCTATAATTATGTACAGATTCTGCTGTACAATATTTTGTAAAAAAAAAAATTCAAAAACTTGTAAATTTTTAATTCTTAGTTATTAGATGTGGAAAAAAAGTTACAAATAATATTATTTATCTATTGTTTATATTAAAAAGGACTTAGGAAATTATAAGTGGGTGAGCTTTTTTTTTAATTTTCTCAAGTCAATTTCGGAAATATGATATTTTTATTTATAAAATAAGATGGTTATGCAGTACAACAACAAAAATATTACAAGATAATTAACGATTTGTTTAATAATTTAGCATGAAATAGAAGTAAATAATTAACTAGAGAACAAACATAGTGATTTTGGCCGAATCCACAAGTCAATTTCATGCCCATCATTATATGTATGGTTTGCTAGATTTTGTGACAAGTACTTTTATACGTGCCAACAATTATATCAACATCAAATACTTCTTACTTAGTAATTTTATATCAAAGTATTCCTAGGCTGTTGGAATTTATTTGGGCAATGAGCTGTCCTGTATTTTCCCTTGATGGTTTTGAATCTTTCTTTTCTTAAAACAAAAAAATATTTTGGACTAAAAAATGATGGCTTTAATTGCTTGGTTACATATTTTAAACACCATGTTGAGAAATCAAAATATTTATTAACCCCAGAAAAATATAAAATTAATGGATAAAATTCATAAATTTAAAATTTTGAAAATACCAAAAATGATCAAAATATCAAATTTAACATGTGAATACTATATAATAAAGATATAAACAAAAAGAAGCTCTCAAATCCCAAGTTCCAATAATAATAATTCAATAATTCAACAAGACACCCAACAAAACATACTCCTTAATACACGCAACAATTTCCTCTCTTTTCTCCCCAATCCCCTCCATTACTCACAACGCATAAATCTCCATTTATCAGAAAGGAAGAATAAGAGACAAAAACACAGCTAACAAAAGGGCCATGGCACGTGGAAACAAGACAATTCCACGCCAGCAAACTCACTGGGATTTTATTTTGTGCGTGTTTGTGATTGAGTGGGTGAGTGTGTGTGGGTGTGTTGTGCTTCTTTAATTCTTGTCTTCATTACATGCTAAAATCTTTTTAATACCCCACATGTATTCTCCTTTTTTTCTTCTTCATATTTTCTCATTTTCCCCTCAGGAAAACCTATTATCCATGGTTATTTTTGTCATATTATATGTACATGCTTTCATAATATGAATATATCATTCAAATACAATTATACAAATATATATTATTTTTTATTTGACAAATATATAGCCAAATTCCACAAAAATATATGTCCAAGACTTGCTTGAAGGACAATGTTTTATATGAATATTCATTTCTTTTAGAGCAAATCAGAAAAAGAATTCATCTTTTTGTATATCTAAAGAAATGAGGGTGTAATGTGCAAATCAGAAAGACTAGCTTTATAGATTACCAACTCGTGTGCACGAACTATGTATTAAAATCAGTCATTATTATACTCGTATAGTTAGATTACGCACCAAATGTGTGAACGTGTCATCGTGTGGTTATTTAATACGTATATCGTATATTTATACTATATTTATACGTCGTCGGCTTCTTCTCTCACAAGTACTAGTCTACTAGTTTATCAATACGTGCATTTAATGAAATATCTCTGCCTTTGGAGATTCTTCACCTACGAGGCTACAAGCTAATATAAAAAGAACATGTATTGGTGGACTGATATAATTAAATAATTGATTAAAGGGGGTTTAGTTGAAGGGTTTAAAGGTGTTAGATGTCTGATTTGTGGGGCCGAGTGATAAATGGAGGGGTAGAGGCATTGAAATGGTATGGTACATTAAAGTTGGTACAACATGAAACTATGTCTAATCCCTTGTTTCCTGCTTACCCATACCATCCCCCACTCATCATTTTTAAATCATTCAATAATTCGTTCTAATTAAAATTATATATTTATGATGAAAAAGATAAAAAAAGGGCTTTTTGTGATATAAAAGTTGTATAATCGAAGTGATATATTGATGATTATTGAATTCTAATCGGCAATATACACTAGTATTAATAAAAGAGTCAAGTTATAACATTATTATGTCATTTTATAATACATAATACATAATATTAAAACCTTTCCTCATGCAGATCATGTGACTTGGTTTAAACGGTCAGGGGAAATTGGCGCGAAATCTCACCAAGAACCGTTGACCACATTTATTTGGCGCCAAAACTTGAAGCAGATGATATATGATATATAATATTATATCTACACCAGCTGTGAATTAATCAGCAATAAAATTTGTTTTTTTGTGATTCAACTGGGGAACATCTTATGTTGAATTACAATTGTTCATCATTAAACAAAATTCTCTTGAAATTATTCGGATAAAAACTTTTCAAGGATGTTGAATCATCATGAAATCAGAAGAAAATGTGTAATAAGAGCTAAAATATATTAAAAGATCTTGAAATATAAGAGATTTATATCATCTTCAATTACTAGAATAGATAGGTAAGAAAATAAATGAAAGAAAAATTGTTGCTAAATGTTTCGGAAATGAAAATTGGTCTTTAAAACAAGCAAAATACTTCCGCAAAACTGAAATGAAAAACCAAGAGAAAATAAAAAATATCTACCATTCTACATTAACTAAAAAAACTCAAAAAAAGTACAGAAGAAAACGAAAATAAAATAAAATCAGACAAGATCAAAGAACTCTCCCCTCCAACTTAGTTTATATGAAGAATGAAACCCTAGCTCATGAATATGATCAATTTATAACTAAAGATATCCAGCATATTCGGTTCCAAATTTCTTGAACATTTATTTTTTGAGGGGAAAAAAATGGGGAGCCACTAAGAAAGAGACCGAAATGCATGGCACAATGTAGGCATGCAGTGCTTCACATGAAACCAAAATTAAAAAAGATTAAAAAAAAAATGAAATCTATTTGCACGACATGAGATGCATATCATGCTAAAATTGGTAATTTTAGGAACTTACGCAAGAGTCATCGAAACCATTGATGGAATAAGGTTTCACAAGCATCTTAAAATGGCCAACCTATGTTAAAATTAATTTCTTCATTTTAATATTTATTATTTGTTTATTATCTTTTTTATGCATAATATGGTAGTTATACTAATATTCAGTAAGTTATTATAATGAATATGAAATGTGTGAAATATAACTTAAATACTTCACTTATTTCCCGTATCTTGTTCTTATTTTTGAACGAGCTAATGATTAAAAAATTAAAACTCTCATATTTTATTATGTATTAATAACAGTCATGGGCAAACATGACATTTTGTATTCAAATTGATCCATCTTTGACTGTTCAGTGCTGTATCTAAAATAATCATCTTATAACAATAAAAAATGTTTTTATTATTATTTGCAAAATATAAAATATAAGATATTATGGTGTTATTGGGCCTCAAAGCCTGATTCTCATAGTTTGATCTTTACTTAACAATTGGCCCATGCCCATTACTATCTAGTTAATTAATATGACTTTGGTCCCCCACTTTCATCGCACGTGTTAGGGCGGTTTGAATTTGAATAAGAAGATCAATTAAGATACTTTGCACAAAGTATTTATTAATATTTACTAATTTTAGTTCATGCGCTCTTAATCATATAATTATCAGATATATAGTAAAGTGTCAAGCTTGAATCTAATGCTCAAGTTGCACTAAATCGAAGGGAAGATCGTGCATAATCTCTCATATTAATGCATTGGTTATTAAATTTTAACATATTTTTTCACTAAAAATTGCGGCGGGGTGACCACTTGAAGTATATATATATATATAAACATTCAATACATACATTTTCTAACTTTATTTTGAGAAATAAAGTTTGAGAGACGTGGTAGGTTAAGACAATGTCACTTCTTGAGCATGACACGAATAAATAATTAATTAAAACATGCATACATTAATAACCAGGGGGGAAGACCCTAAGATATTTAGGCGTTGAAACCCAAAAAACCAATCTCTTTTCATTAATTACCATGCAATTGCATGTGCCTTGCATGTGATGAAAGGTTGATTCTTCTTTCTTTTGTTCCATTTAATTAATTGATCGTCTATTATTTTTGAGGATTTGGTATTCATACAATTTTTAATTAGGATAATTTGATCATTAATTGTAAGTTGCTTAACAAACTCAAAATGGTATTTGTTGTTATCCTAAATTAGTATGACATGGTTGATGATGTAGGTTATATTGTCAATAAAACTTAAATTTGAATATTTTGTAATATTATTTGAATGTGAATATATAATATATAATCATATGCCTATTATTCACTGATCGAGTGGATCACAACAGTGATATAAAAGCAAATTTTAGAATGTTACAGTCCAATTCTAAATATTACTGATGTATAATTAGCTAGATACTAATCTTCTGGAAAACAGCTCTTCAACATGAAAATTTATACATATATTTCCTGAAAAAGTATTAATATATACATTTTGAAGAGACAAATATATAAAAAACTCAAGTAAAATAATGATAAGTAAGATTATACTTAGCAAAACAGTAGGAATTGTCACAATTTTTGTAACTAATTATATATTTTGACTCATATATATTATATATATAATATGTACTTAAGTGGAATTGGTAAATCTAACATATGTACTATTCAAAAAGAAAAATCTAACATATGTAAGTCTTTGCAATAGATGAATACAGATCAAAGGAAATTAGATTCCATGCAATCCTTGTTTCTCATGCACGTGTGCATGTAAATTCGTGCACACGTGAGAGACATTTATTTTGTCGTGATTTAATTGCAATTATGATTAATTAATGATGCAAGTTAATTAAGAATGTGGCAAGGCACAGTAGTGCTCAACCAACACCTCTCTATCGCCTATTGTTGAATAGTCAAACATATACACAATCGGACCTCCACGTCCTGGTGAAGCACTTATTTTGTGGAACCGGTTCATACTTCAGACAATAAATTTCATGCAGTATTAATGTAATGTAGTAAAGAAGTAGTTTATATGGTAAGATTGTCTCAAAAAAAAAAGTAGTTTATATGACTTAATATCAGGAATACGAAAATATTATATTCCGCTATAGCATCATGTGAGATATATCTATAGACTCCAATTTCGGAAGAAAATAAATCAAAACTAATCCATTTGTCTCCTCGTTTATTTGCTCAAATAAGTAGAATTAATTTGAATAATTCTATTCTGAAACAATTAGGGAGGTCTTATTTTTTTTTTTTATGTTTTGCTTTTGTGATTGCGACTTTTAGCATTATGGGCACCAAAAGGAAACGTTCCACCTTAAAATTTTGATACATTTTGTCAAAAATGTAGGCTAGAAACGAATTGACTGTCCATGTCTTTGCCATGACGAAATTCTTTTATTTTTGTTTCACAACATTGGCTCTCCATATAAACTAGGAGTCATGCCCAATTAAGTAGCTCTTTGTTCCTAATTTAAGTGTAATAATGCACCTAATAATGAAAAAAAAACATCAATTATTTTTGTCAACTTCAATTTTTGATGGTTTGGCAAATAATCAGTATCTATATAAAAATTTAGATAATTGCAAGCAATAAAGAAATTTTTATTTTTGTATTCTTTTTTTTTGTGATTCGTGTTATTTTATAACCTTAACATTCATCCTAGTGTTAATTTTTGTCATTTTTTGTGATTGATGTTATTTTATATTCTCAACTTTCATTCTAGTGCTACTTTTTTTTGATGTAACTAGTGTTTTTTTTTCGTGCTTAGTGTTTTATATTTGAAATAAAATATATATAATTGTTTAATAAAGACTACAGACATATATCATAAGCATGTAAAAAGGTTATGATTAACTCAAGATTAGATTGCCAACACATAAAACGATTAGCAACTTAATCATAACATTAAAATAAATTTTCATTTTATTAACTTGCACGCCCGTCATTTAATGCTAGAAAGAATATAACAACCAGTTGTTATTAAACATCTCAAAGACAGAGTTAATGGAGCACCACTAAGAGTTGTAAAAAAAGGAAAAATATAGAAAAAAGAAGAAACAAAGAAAAGTCAAATAGATATTTAATCGTTTAAGTTTGAATTTGAGATTTCATTTGTTCAGAACTCTGTTAGTACAAGACAAATTTGAATTGTGGCGCCTTGATTTAGTGAATAAATAAAATCACCTGAATTATTGAGACCTGCCCGATTGAGGAGATACGCAACTTGCAAAATTAGTTTTATAACATTTGACTTAGCAAATATGCTCAATAATTTTTTTTAAGTAAAGCCTTAGCTATATCTAAATTATGAATAAAGTAGTACTTTTTATTCTTAAATCATGTTTACGCAAGCAAAATCTATTGTTCAATTTTACTAAAAACCGCAGGTCGTGTCGAAATAATCCTTATTTAAAAAGCACATCTTTGCTTGTTTTCATTTTCTTTTATTTAGCTAGTAAGCTAAAAAAAATTAAAATAGAATGTATTTTGTTTTAATTTATCCTTTCTTTTTTGAATCTATGTTTATCCATTTCTAACTTAAGTGGTCAAACTACATTTTTTTCTCAAGAAAAGCTGAAAGAAAAAGAGCAATGAAAAGTGAATGCTAGTAAAAGCATGCCAAAAAAGTGATACTGTAGAAAGTACTTAGTTTCTTTCCAAATATGATTAAAGGTTTTCCAACGTAAAATAAAATGATATGACGGCCCCAATGTAAATTACTTAGGAAGAGGTTCATCATGGACAAAACAGCCAATGTGAACATGCCACGTCACTGGTTCACCATAGACAGTGCTATATTGTTATTTATTAGTGTGTATTTCATCCGTATCTTATACATGATAATCGTTGTACATTCAAGTTGAGAACAAAGATTATTGAAATTCTCAATATATAGAGTTTAGGCTTTAGGATTTCGCCCACTTAATAAGCGCTACCCTACATTTCTAGGACTTTCAATATAGAGAATAAATACAAGACTCTTTTATTTTTTTTTTGGAATTTACAAGCATAATTGGGCTATTTTCAGCTCACTATGATCCATCATAAAATATAAAAGTGGGCTTGTCATTGAAAATTAAATCAAACTCGTAATAATAAAATAAATTCAAAGAAAATCACTCTAAATACAATTAATAATTTCTCCCAAAAGAGAATTTACTTAATCAGAATTAATTTAATTCAAAAGGGCAAAAAGGTAACTTCAATATTTCTTGTTCATTTATTCGGCAAAGAACAAAACAAAGCACTGGAGAGGAGGATTGAAACTTGAGCAGAGAATTCAGGGCACTGACTTTCATGCACTGACCAACATTAATTTATTTTCATCCTTACTTTCACAACAAAATATCTCCACATCCTCTCCATTTCTCCGAATTCGCATAAATTCAAAAAAAATAAAATATATGAAATGTCAGTCTCTCAAACTTATACTAAAGATTTTTTCATATTCTCTGAAGACAAAGGCGGTAAACAAATTACAAAAGCAATCAATCCACAACTGAAACAGTTTCACCTTTCATTCATTCATTCAAATTTCAATTAAACATCACAGTTTTTCCCAAATCAACAAACAATTTCACATTCACCCACCACACAAACAATACGAGACCCACAATAATTTTTCAGATTGAATTTCAATTTCAAATTTAGGAAATCAATTGGACAATTAACCCATTGCATATTTCTGAGTCCAGCTACGAGCCGTCGTTTCATACTTATTACGATCGGTCTTATACATATGAGCAATTTCAGGCACTAACGGGTCATCCGGGTTCGGATCTGTTAACAACGAGCATATCGAAAGCAACACCTGAAACATAATAATAATAATAATAATAATAATAATAATAATAATAATAATATTTTATTTGATGAAGTTTTCAGATTGGCCCTTTAAAAATGTGAAATTAGGAAAAGAACCTTGGAGATGGTGAGAGCCGGGCTCCATTGTTCTTTGAGAATGTCGAGGCAAATGCTGCCGTTGCTGTTTATGTTCGGATGGAATACCTTTGTCTTGAATGATACCTAAAATGTATCAATAATATAACTAACTTATAATTACTTATGCTTTGATATTATTCTGCTAAAGCAAACGTAAAAAAATCTTCAGACAGAAATCCACAAAAAGTTTATTTTTAAGCCTTGATCGTGATAAAAGAATGAATTATCACATGAGAAGTAAATATGAAGCAATAAATATAATATTTATTTTTAATAAAAAATAAAAATTGAATTACCTTTGGTGGTTTGAATGGATAATCAGGGGGGAAATGAATGGAGACTAAGAAGACGCCGCCAGCATAAGGACTGTCAGGCGGGCCCATTATTGTCGCTTGCCAGTGAAACATATCTTCTGCTACTGGCCCTGAATTAAAGTAAATAATAATATGTTTATAAGTTTATTATTATTTATCATAGTATTCATGTATGAACAGTGAGAATGAATTGTGGATGTAGATTTAGTTGTTGAGGCAAAGCAAAACTGGACTGAGGTTGATATGTATGCGCAGGATTGGAGATTAATTGTGCCTTAGATGCACAAAAGAGATTATTTGGGGCTTAAAACGGCTATTTTTTTTATTTAAATTGAGAAAAAACAGGTATTGGTTTCAGTTACAAGTTAGGATACGATAACATAACTAGAAGCAATCCAATTGACATTACTAATACTTGATTGCTTTCATGAAAGATAAACACAATTTACATGTACTTCATATAGATTTCATGTAGCTATATGTATCTTCGATATTTCAGAGCAAACTGATCATTTGAAGTCTTGAGCCAAGGCAGTTAATCAGACTGTATAGTTTATAAATCTAGTCATGCATCAAACTACTTCTCCAATTCCAAACCTTCTAACAGATAAAGCACAGATAGAACCAGATCTACAAGCTCACAATCAATCTCCACAATAATAATCAAACAAATTAAAAAAAAATAATAGAAAGGTACCAGCACTGCAGGAGGTGGGCGGATCCTTCTGGAGATCCTTCAGCTCCTTCAAGATCCTCTTGGACGCCATCTCCACACTAGATCTGAAAATCAAACCTCAAATCCGTAATTACCTCTATCTATCTCCAACCAGACCAATCAAAAGAAGCACCGATGGAGAGAGAAAACTGAGATAAATAAAGGGTTTAGAAGGCTTACCAGAGAGAAGAACACGGCTTTGAATTGAAGAAAGGAAGGAAGGAAGAAAGAACGAAAAGGGGAAGTTGCCAGTTGGTGTGCTTTATACGATACGTAAGCCATTAAGATAATCTTCATTTATTTATTTACTCCGCTTTTAACTGACTAATTAATTAATTATTAATCCTTGTAATAAGAATTCACTTTTGTTTCACTGACATGTGGGACAGCGACAAAGTGGGTCCGTATTTCAGTGAGTGTTAATATTTAGACCGTGTTTATGTAATAATAATATTCCGAGTTGAACGAAGGAATCGGTCTTTACGAGTGATTTGTGTTACCACCGATTAAAGTTACGGATTTCTACGTAATTGTGACGTGGAGGAATAGCAGTGGAGTTTAGTGAATATTCGAGACGAACGTAGTGTAAGTAAAAAATGTAGGTATAAAACGGGCGAAGGGACAAGATACGGAATTCTAAAGGTCTGACAGCTCTCTCTGGACTTAATTTGCACACAGAAATGTAATTCCTGATTATGATTTATGTCTTCTCCAGTTAGGACAAATTCCATTAATTAATTAATTAATTAATTGAAGTTAGGCAATGTAGAAAGAAATGTATCTGAACCAGTCTCCACTGACATATTTCCTTTTACTTTTTCCATTTTCATCTTTCCTCTACCAATCAAAGTTGCTTCTCACGCTTCTCTTAATCACGCAACAATGACAATCACTTGTAGAAGTTCAAATTTAAATTACCAATCTCTCAAACAAAACAAGACAAAACTCATTAAGTCGTATCAATGGACCGGTTCAAAGAAGAAGAGAAAGGATCGGCACCGAAACCATTCATGGGCGTGAAGGCTCGTCGGTACGCTTCGTTTCACACGGATATTAAAGGCGATTATCTTGACGTACCGTCAAATCAATTCATATCTGATCTCTTATCAAAACGAGGTATATAATACAAATTCCAATATTTATAAGCTTTCTTAATTTGGTTTTCATTAATCTAACGTGTTGTTTAACTGTTAGGTGATCAAAAACTATTATTTGCGGACAAAATCATGAAAATAACCGGATCGGGGAAGATAAAACCACGTGTCATGATCATAACAGATCGAGCTATTTACATAGCTGACACGGATCACGATGCGCTCAAAAGAAGAATCGCGCTTGCATCCATTGATAGGATTTGTTTGAGTAAATTGAACGATAATTTCTTCGCACTTGTTATTCCGACCGAGTATGATTGTCTCATGACCAGCACGAGGAAAAATGAGATCGTTTCGGTTTTGGTCGAGGCGACAAACAGTAAACCGGTGTATGAAGTTGGTGTTGTGTTTTCAAATAGGTGTGTAAAACGTTGAATTATTTTGGTATGTTTTTTTCTTTTTTATTGTTTTGTTGGAGTGTAATTATTTTTGTTTCGCTTTTGAATTGCAGATTTGAGTTTCGGTCAGGGGCTGATAGTGTGAAAGTAGTTCAGTTTGAGGAAATTCAAGGTGGTAACAATTATTTTTGTATTGATTTGTCTATTTCAATATCTTTTTATCCTCTTAATTAAATAATTAAAAACTATGTAGGAGGCATCAAGACAAGAATTATAAGCAAGATGAATCGATAAAACATAGAATTGAATCTTGATTTGTACGCAAGGAGGCTTGGTTTTGATTGCATTTCTTTTATTATTTTCTTCTTTTTTTGCAAATGTTTTGTAAATCAAATTGTTGATATTATTACTAAACCGATATCGAGTTTAAAGATGAATGATTATCAATTTTTCAGAACTATTCTCATTTTTCCTTGTCTCTTGCATTAAGAAGAATGATAAGAGTTTGGGAATTGAACGCTTCATCAAAATTGGGCTGAAAAACTTATTGGGCGGAACAAAAGGCCCCGAACTAAGAAAATAAGAAAAATATATTATAGCTGATTCATATTCCAACAAAATTAAACTAGACACATTGACTAATCAACAAAATCCCCGAAGTATCTATCAAATACAAGTCCTAACTCCCCATCCTTAAATACCTAAACCGTACAACAGATAACAACTCAACGCAAAATCAACAATCTAAAGAATAAGAACGCCGCCCCCCCCCCCCTCCCCCCCCAAAAAAAAAAAACAAAGTCCTTTTTTCGAACAGTACACAAAGAATGTGACATTAATGAACGTATTTCATTTAATTAATTAGAACTCGAAGGGCCTTGAACTAAATTAAAGCAGACACAATAACTTAACAAAATCCCCAAAAGTTTACTCCCAAAGCCCAAAACTAACAAAAAACATTATACTGATATATATTGGAACTAAATTAAACTAGACACATGAATCTACTTACCAAATCCTCAAAAGTCCATCTATCAAATTCACTCAAAAACAGTCCTTAACTTACCTAACCGTATAACAAACAACACCACCTCACAAAATCATCGACAATATAAAGAATACAAGCCGAATAATACACAAAGAATGTGACATTAATTAACATATCTCATTTACTCAACTAGAGCTCGAAGGGCCTTCTTCAATCGAAGGCCGGTTCCCCGTATCGAATCTTCTTACTTCCTCGATCATCCTCGCCACGTCAGCCATCTTCGGCCTCTGCTCCGGCATTCTTGCCACGCAAGTCATCGCTATTTGCAGCATCTCCACCATTTCCTCCTCTATATTCGGATACCTATTATCACACAAACCCTAATTTAGTAAAATGTTCATCCACATAAAATATTTTATAAAAAATGATAACACAACATAACAATAAAGCATGATAACAATATTACAGAGTCCATACTACAACCGTTACTTTTTTAGTTGCCTACATTCAGTTGTAATATTTGCATTGTAGACTCTTTCATGCTGCCATCATACTTTATTATCACGTTATGTAACATCTTTCAATGTTCTATTAATCACCAAAATACATAACAAACTACCTCATAAGCTCCAAATCAAACACCTCAGCAGTCCACTCCTCTCTAACAACCGAATTAACCCACCTCACCAAATGCACGACCTCATCGCCTCTCCCAGGTATCTGGACAGGCGATTTCCCAGTCAACAGCTCCAGCACCACAACTCCAAAACTGTACACATCGCACGCCTGCGTGGCCTTCCTCGTATCGACCAGCTCAGGCGCGCGGTAGCCCGCGTTGCGGGTCACCGGGAAGACTATCGGGTTCATTAGGGAGGCGAGGCCGAGGTCGGAGACGAGACCGAAGCGGTTGGAGTTGAGGAATATGTTGGAGGATTTTATGTTGCCGTGGACGAATTTGTTGTTGGATTGGGAGTGGATTTGGACGAGGCCGCGGGCGGCTCCGAGGGCGATTTTTATCCGGGTTTCCCAATCGAGCGGGACTCGGTCCTCTCCTCTTTTACCTATACAAAGTTGGTGGAAGAAATTAGTAATTAATTTTTATTTCTTTTAATGAATGGAACATTATACAAAAATATTCTTTCTTGTGACTTCTTTTGTCTTGAGGAATATATTTATATAATAAATATATCTTTAAGTTGCTAACTAACTTTATCCATGCATTCATGAGAGGTGGTTTAATATCTTAATGTATAAACTAAACTATAATGCCCCCACTTATAACAACCATACTAAATAAACTAACCCACCAACCCCACCACTACACAATCACATTTACCAACTACCCATGACACAATCACATCTCATAACACCTTTACATTAAACATCTACTAATAAAAATCCGCACAATTACCCCAATTAGACCAACAATAATACCAAAATAACACACACAATACTAACAATAGTACCAACACAACAACATACCGTGAATGAGACTCGAGACGCTCCCGCCATGATAAAACTCGCCCACCACCAACTTCTCATCCTTGGAATAATAATACGCCTTCAACTCCCCCACATACTCCCCCTTGCTCCTCCCAATCACCTCCATCTGCTGCTCAAACTCCCTCCTCCCCGCGCCCACCTCCTTCAGCCGTTTAACAACAACCACGACCGAGTCCTCGAGCACCGCGCGGTACGTCGTGCCGAACGCGCCTTTTCCTAAGACTTCGGCGGAGGCGCGGAGGAGGTCCTCGAGGTCGAAGGCGAGGGACGAGGAGGCGTCGAGGAAGCTGATTTTGTTGGTTTCGTTGGGTTTGGGCTTCGATGGGGAGGATAGTTGGTTGGATTTTCCAATGTCCTTGTGAAAGAAAATGATGGTGTGAAATGTTGAATTTGTGCTTATAGTTATAAAGGGTTTTGAATTTATTAATTGTGGTTGGAAAGAGTAGATGTGATATTTTATGTAGTTAGAAGGGTATGTATATATATGAAATTGTGCAAAAATATTACATAATATGACCAAAAAGCATGATGAAGGCATCCCGACAGAGTCTATAGTGTAAATATTATTTATTTAGGTAGTTATACATACTCAGCTGTAATATTTGCACTGTAAACTCTGTCGTGTAGCATTTTTGGAGTTATTAGATGTCCTTGTGAAAGAAAATGGTGTGGAGTGTTAGTTTTTAGCCTTGATAGAATGAAAATGTGAAATTTATGGTATTCGAGTAAAGGGTTTTGAATTATTAATCGTGTTTGGAGAGAGTACAACTGTATATTTGATGTTTTATGTTCTTACAAGGGTATGTATATCAAATTATGCTAAAAACTGAAGAATGTGACAAAAAACTATGATGACAACATGACAGAACTATAGTGGAAATATTATTTCTTTAGGTAATTATATACTAAGCTGTAGTATTTGCACCGTAAACTCTGTTGGGCTACCATTGTACTTTTTGGTCATGTTTTTTAGCATTTTTGGAAGTTATTAGAAGGGTATATATGGAATTGTGCTTTTCTTAAGTATATGATAACTACCAGATAAGAGCATATAAACTACAATAAAAGGCTAACGTTTTTTTTTTTTTTTTTTCAATTGTAGATTAAAATACCTTTTCAGTAGCTGCATTATCTCTTCGGCCCCAAATCAACAAAAGCAAAAGCGCGATTATACAAAAAACAACAGCACTTCCTCCTAAAATAATCCCCAAAATCGCCGATTCACCGAGCTTGTGCTTCGATTTCTGTGCGTCGGTCACAAATGGCCGAGCTGGAATCGAAGTCTGTGGCACAGACGGAGAAGGAGCAGGGGAGGATGGGAAAAACAGGAAACGATTTCCAGCGAAATCAGATTCCGGAAATTGAAGTAAGGATTTGGGAATGGTACCGTTTAAGGCATTGTTGGATAGATTTAAAAGTTGCAAATTGGGTAATTGGAGATCAGGGATTTCGCCCGAAAGGGAGTTGTTTGAGAGATTTAAAGCGGCCAGCTGAGTGAGATTGGAAATCGAAGCTGGGATCTTTCCATCAAAATTGTTGAAGGACAGATCGAGAGCCGTCAGGTTCTTCCAGGCTGAGAAATCCAGCGGCAAAGGACCAGAAAAAGAATTCATTTGCAAATGCAGACCGGTAAGCGAGCTGAGATTCCCAAAATCCGCCGGAAACAGGCCGGTGAGTCCGTTGGAACGGAGGCTGAGGATCTGAAGAGCGGACAAGCGGCTGAGAGTGTTGGGCGGGATCTGGCCGGTGAGCCCGAAGGCCGGCAGATGTACGGCGGTGACGCGAGATCCGTCCGGCGAGCACGTAACTCCAGTCCAGTTGCTGCACACCGGGAGGGAAACGTCCCAGTTCAGGTCCCGCGAGTGGGGCGTTTGAGAGAGGAAGTCGAGAAGCGCGAACTTGTCTGAAATTGGCTCAGGTGAAGTGAATGGCAACAGAACGAGCAGGACGAGGAAGAATGGTGGTGGTGGTAGTGGTAGTGGTAGTGGTAGAGCCATTGTTGGTGGGTTTATTTAGAAGGAGAAAGAGAAGAGTTCAGAGAAGAGAGAGGGGGTGAATGAAGAAGAGAGAGTGGGCTTGGCTTGGCTTGAAGCATGAGGAACTCGAGAGAGAGAGAGAGAGGAGAAAATGGCGGCTTAAGGAGGGGACGAATAGTTAAATCCGGAATTTATGGTCCTCTCATGTGAATTAATACAATTATTCCTAGACTCAGTTCTGTAGACCACTCTCACTGACTGCTGGGTCCAAATGGATTAAGATCTAGTGACTGTACAGGTCTGAAGTTTATGTAATTGACTAATTGAGGTATGTACCGCTTAATGCAGGACATGGACAAGCCCTGATTTCCTGTTAAAGTAGCAAATCAGTGCCTAGATCAAATTATATGACTCGCTACATTATTTGTTGTATAAGGGGCAACAACCGGAGAGAAGAGAAATTAATTGTCTGGGACTGGGATGGTGCTGAGAAACAGCTTTTTACTTTTTTCTTTTTTTTATCTCTTTTGGCTGATAAATTAAATTTGAACGGAAAATTAAGTGTGAGCTCCTCTCAGTTTAATGCGAAGAGTTGTTGGGTTGGCCTAATTAAACAATTAAAGGAATTGATTAATGTATACAGATGAAGATGAACAGAACCATTGATTAAGGAAATGTATACTTGGCAATGTATTACTACCGAATCAACTGTAAAGATTTTTAACTGAAAGACAATGGAGATTTCCAGCTGAGATATAATAATTGAGAGGGGGGAATAAACTGGAGGGCGGGAAGGAGAAGAGGATTTATTTGTGTGGTAAACAAAAGGGCCTTGAGTTGAAGAATAAAATTGGGAAGCCGTACACGCCTTATATCAAAATCAATAGACTGATTATGATTTATGCAACTTTTACTTTAGCAGTTTGGAGACTTTTTTTCTTTATTATCTCATTTTTTTATATTTGAATTCTAACTTCCCGGGCTAAAGATAGACTATGAAGTCGAGAGGTTTGAATGTTTTTATATGATGTGGAAATTAAACACGAGGGATTGTCTTTTTCTTTTTGTATGAAGATTATTAAATGAGAAATTAGGGGTGGATGATAATTGTTTATAAAACGACACACAGTGTCAAAACATATGAATTTGTCCAAATTATAAGATGACATGGCTTTGCCTGGTACTGACACGTCATTTTATGTATAATTTGTATGTAGGTTAATTTTATTTATAGTCAAAGATAATAATAATGAAGCATGAGTAATCATTCTTCTAAGAAGTAGACCTTTAAAAGATGGGCCTGCTGTGTTGGTTTAAATATGGTTGGTAATTTAGACTTTAGAACATGATATGTCATTTCTTTTTGACTTGAGCCTACCTAATCCCTTTTAGTTTAATCAAATATGATCTTGACCTTAATGAAAATAACAGCTATTATGTTAATGATAGTTAAATAACGATAACCACGTGACATTTTACCATTGTCAATTTTCATTTTATCTTTTATTATGTTATATTTAGACCAGAGAAAAGTGAGCATCTTTGCCCAAATATACTATGATTTTGTCAGTAAAAAATAATAACAATTACTGAAATTATAATTTTTCTATTTTTTAGTAGGTGACAATATTGGAACACGGGTGCATCAATTTTGTTGTTTTTTCTGTTTTATTATTTATACGATTTGTTGGGTTTTTTATTGCATGTGGTCCTAAATAAAATGTGAAATGTATCAATTAATGAAGAATGGAAATATGTTTTCTTCCATACAAAGCGAAATAGCCAGAGATGGCAAATGGAAATGTTAGGTCATGTCAATTAGACTATAGTTTAATAACTTTAATTTTGTGTTAAAAATTAAAAATGCATAAACGATGATTAACAAAATAATGAGATTGTCTCATTGAAATTAAATGTTCATAAATGATACGGCAAAATATGGCCATTTAATACAGGGGAGCTGGCGGAGTCTTTATTAGGTTGAGATTTATTTGGTGGTTTTGTTTGGTGCCGAAATATATATTCGAATCCTCTATGCCTATTTCACATATAACTTGTGCAGCGGATCAATAATATCATTTTTCAATCATAAATTATACTAAATTTTCATTTTATTTTATCATACAAGTTATGAGATTAAAAGATTGTTGATTCATGTACAGATGATACAATCTATGTTGTTCTCAAATGATTTGAACTGGTAATATGGGATACCACACACATTATTGGATTTTACTTTGGTTGGGTTGGTACAAAACAAACTTTGGTTGGTACAATATAATGGTACCATATATGTCTGTATATCTTGTCTTTTTTTTCTGGAAGAATTTCCCATACGGACCTTTACTTAAATTTTGGTATTCTTTTATATGTACCATTTTTTAAATAAAGGTCCCTGTATTTATTTTATTTTTATGTTTGTAATGAAACCTTTTGAATAACTAAAATTTAGCAGAGAGAGTAGTAGTTATTTGAAGTTCTTTATAGCCTGTTAAATGAAAAAAAATGACTGAAATCTTTTCAACTAATCAAGTCTATCCAATTAGATGCGAGTCTTGTCACTTGAATGATTTTACTCGTCTGGTCAGTTCATGTCTCCATTTTGATATGTATCATTAACTTTGCATTTATTTGTGTAACAAATAATTTACTGCTTGAATTATGATTTGTTATACGGTTCGTTATGTAAAATATACTTATAGAGAATTAGGAATGGTACATTATGGATGCCCCTGATTGGTTAGGCGGCCTTGACTTATTAACCCCCACATTGAAATGAAATGAAGAAAAAAGAATAAAAGTGAAAGTTAATTAAATCATGCCATCACTATACTTTAAACGAAATAGTTTTTATTATTATTTTGAGACATAAAAAAAGGAAGGAAAAAAGGGGTTGGTACAGTCAGCTCGTCACCTATTCTAAAGAATCATAGTCAATTAGTTGGATAGAGTTGATGATATGCAAGAAAGAAAAATTTGAAGATCTAAGCATAGTAATAATAACTAATAAAAGCAGGAATTTAGTCTTTGACACAAGAGAAAATTAACTAAAAACAAAGAAATTAATCTAATAAAAAAGGAAAAAGATCAATTTATAAAATACAAAAGAAGTTATTGGTCCATTAATAAAAAGCCCCAGGCCAATGGTTTGAGCATTGATGAGCCATCCTTCATTCATTCTTGCTATCTCTTTTCAGTCTTTTCTAGTAGTTAGGTAGTACTCTTTATAGGAGATCTTTTGTATTTTTGGTTTAAATTGTTCGCATCTAGCAAATAATATGTAACTTCTTTTATTATGTTTAATGGAAAACGCATCAAGCGAACGCTCGTAGTTTTCCTCAAAAAATAAAAAGCCCCAGGCCGATCCCTCATTACTATATTGTTTAACTGGTATCTTCATTTATTGAAGTATGCAAATATAAGTCACCATTTCTAACTGCAGCATTTTAAAATAAAAAAAGGAAGACAAAAAGACTGGTAGGTTAACGCACAAAATTTGAAGTTTTTGACTTTGAAAACAAAATTAAAAATTCCATAATATATTTTAGAAACTATTCATGAAATTTGTTCTACAAACATTTCCATCTCAGTTTTTCTCGCAAATATTACATTTGCATTGGACCGTATAATTCATTACAACAATAACAGGGTTATGGACAAGTAACAAAAGCTTCACTAAGGCTCAAAATATGAAGAATCTTCGAAATCTACAAGGTTTTGAAGGGATTTTGGAATTGGAGGTACTTCAATTTTGAAAACGTCCTCTAACATTTGAACAACTTGCCTCATAGATGGTCTATCATCTTTAAAATCTTGAATGCACCAACATGCAACTTTACACGCCTTGTCTATTTCCTCTATATTACCATTTCCCTCTAACTTTTCATCCAACAAACACAGAGCCTCTCCTTGGTTAATTTTAAGAGCCGCATAAAGAGGAAAATATGTACACTCTCGATTTTTTATTTTCTCAACATTTCTTCAGGTGCGAGATATCCGATAGTTCCCCTCATTGTTGTTAATACTCTGCTAAAATCTCGACCGAGTAATTTAGCCATGCCAAAATCGGCAATTTTTGGACAAAAATTGTCATCAAGAAGTATATTTTCAGGTTTAAAGTTGCAGTGGATAATGCAATCTCTACATTCTTCGTGCAAATAAGATAAACCTCTTGCAATTCCTGCCATTATCAGGTATCGTGTTTTTCAGGTTAAAATTCCAGAATTATTCGAAAAAATATGAGAATTCAAAGAACCATTTGGCATGAACTCATAAACCAACAATCGTTTAGTGCCTTCAGCACAAAATCCGAGGAGTCTAACGAGATTGACATGCTGAATAATCCCAATTGTTTGAATTTCTGATCTGAATTGTTTATCTTCATAACACACTATTTTGAGTTTCTTAACTGCTACAAAACTAGAATCTGGCAATTTTCCCTTGAAAACACTCCCAAACCCTCCTTCCCCGACTTTCTCGGAGAACTTTGTGGTGATACTCTTTATTTGAACATCTGAATAAAAAACCAAATTATCAACTTTTGATGGATTTTGAAAAAATGTTCTTCTGTACAACCAAAATACCACTAAACCAAGAGCGGATATAACTACAATTCCCAAAATTAACATAAACAACAATATGATACCCTTTCCTTCTCCAATAAGTTTGGATGTCATGTTTGTTAATTACCATATTTCGTATGCGAATGTTCATGACATCACCTTTCCGACCATCAGAATGTATGTTTGTTTTAACTAACTTTCCAAACCATAGGCTGCATTTTCTATTAGTATAAGAATAAGCAGTGCAAGAGCAGTTGCTAAAGCAAGAAGCTTCACATTCGTCTTCAGTTTTCACTAACAATGACTGCGGATTAATGGGAAACTTGTTTATATGATCGATTGAATAGAATGAATCAACATAAGGGGAATCCTTGGAGATTTCACAATCCAACAATATATTTCTTAAACAATACACTTCGGTGTATTCTATACTGTACCAACTTTGGGGGAATTCGGTTCAAAACCAAAAGGGCAGGTACATGATGGATCACCGTAATCTTCTTGCGTTTGACACAAACCATAAGGCCCGCAAAAAGAATCATAGTCGCAGAATTTCACATATACTTTGGTATTATAAAATGTAACCAATTTATCACCATCTTTACCAATATCCATCCATTGTGGAAACACACCGTGATACGTGATGTTAGTAGAACCTTGCCTAATAATAAACCCACGAGCTGTACTTGGATCAATCTCAAGAGAGAATGCAAAATAATCATCCGAAGTAAGAGATAAGTTGAATCCAAGTCGTGCTCCAGGGAGCCACGTGTCAGTTGGGTGATCAAAACTCTGCCATAATATTCTAGAAGAGTTTTTACTGTCTTGTAAAACAAGATTTCCAGTATTAAGTAAAACCAGATTTGTGGAGACGCTCTCGTTTCCTGATGACCAGATCATATGTGTAGACAGATCGTAACGGTCTACCAGAACCAAGTCACCATTTTTTGAGAGGTTCAGTACCGGATCCCACAAGGATGTGTCGCTATTTAGTTGCCAAACTATTTTATTATTATTATTATTATTATTATTATTATTATTATTATTATTATTATTATTATTATTATCTCCAAGCAAAATTGCAAAATATATTCTGTAAGAAAGATTGAAGAAACCGAATTGGTAGACAGTATTATTTGAGACCAAAGTCCGGCCACCTAAAGAAAGAGACTGGCCTGAAAGGAGAGTATCATTGCCAGTACCAAATACAAAAGCCGGAGTTTCAAGTGAAGAGAAAAGAATGAACAAGAAAAGAAATACCAGTTTCATCCAAGAAGAAATCCGGTCCTTCTGCTTCATTGAGTTGAACTTAGAAATGTTTGTTTGGCCTTTTTTCCCAAACTATTTGAGTTTGGGCAAGATTAATTTAGAGAGACAATAGTTTCAAGTAGTACTGTTCTGTTTTGTGTGGAGAGAATAGTCAAAGTCTAAGTCAATGCTTGAGATTTAAATTGATCTTAATCAGTCAAAATTGTAGACTTCCTTGGGTCGCCGATTTTGACCAAATTTAAACACTCTGTTTGCTAGCCTAGTTTTGAGTGAGGTTTAGGAAGCCATGGTTGCAGGAAGCTAACGTGTGAGCATCAGGAAGCCATAACAAAGGAAGTTATGAATATAAAATTGATATTTTGAAAAACTACCCGTTAGAGTTAACCAAATTAAAATGAAATAATTACATTAATTACAATACTTTTGATTGATCATACATAGTTCCTTGTTTTAATTTTATATTATCAAATTCCATCACCTATTTGTTGTTATACACACTTGCTAAAAAAATATAATTAAGGAATAAAAACATATGTCAATTATTGAATTATTTATAAACCTTATAAAATCATGCACAAAATATTACAATTCAATGCAATACGTATCCTAGTTAAACCAACTCATTGAATTTCAAAATACAAAATAAGATCAATTCTACAAAATAATACAAAACACATCTCAATAATATCTTCTATTCCCGATTATTACTTCCTCCTTCCACACCAAATAAACGTCTTATTGCAGTCACAAGAACTCTAATTTGCTGATTGCGGTATGAGTCCTTGTATCCTCAATTCCTCAAGACAATTCTTGTGGTATTCTCCATCTGAAAAAGAAAAGATAAGAACTAGCTTAAGAATATAACTAGTATTGATTAGGTTTTACGAACACTTTGACCTAAATAAGAACCAGACTCTTTTATTCATAAATTGTGTCTCAAAGAATGCAATTAGGAGGCTAGGCCTCAACAAAGCCCCAATGATATAACTCTGTAGTCATCATTTTTTATAAGATAAGATAGTTAACTATTAATTCATGTTAGGATATGTTATACAGTTATTAAGTATCATTAGTTTGAATTCGCATCAAAATAACTCTCAATTGATTCCCCTATCATGCTTCAATTGTGAAACTGGAATCAATTTAGTTCATATCTCAACAAACAAAATAACACGTCAAGAATATGAATGCACTGAACTCCCCTGCATCAAAACAGTAAAAATCATAAACACCCCTGCATGATTGAAAATATAATGAGGCTAATTATAAATCATAATTATTCTAATTTCTTACAGAGCTTGATTATTCGTATTAAGACAAGCACATAACAAACTCAGATCTAATTTCCAAAAAGAAAACAAATAATAAAAAAAGACATCATGTTGAAGAAGAAATAATTACAAATCAGTGAAAACAAACAAAAATCCAAGACAAATTAGGGCACAGAATCAAAGAAGAAAATCAAATCGGACAAAGAAACTACAAATCTTAAGCTAATAGATCACAAAATCGAAGAAAAATATCAACAAAATAGTACCTTTGAACGGCGGGTGAAAGGAACATCAGTTTTGCTTCCTAACTCCCGTCCGAACATCAGTTTTTACCTCCCACTCCCACCAAATCCCAAGCTTCCTACTAATTCCGTGACTCAAAACTGGGCTACCGAACAGGCCCTGAGCCTTCTTGTTATTTAAATGCACGATATAAGAAATATGAAAATACAAAATAAGTTATTGGTCCATTCCACTAATATAACCCCAGGGCCCAGGCCCATCCCTCATGATTATATTATTATTGTTTCATTTATTGAAGTATTGGTATTGAAAAGAATACAAGATTGGTAGGTTAATGCATAAAATATGAAGGTTTTGACGTTGAAAACCAATGTGAGAATTTCATAATGTTTCAGAAACTATTTATGTAATTTATTCTAAATGTTTATCATCTCAATTTTACACATGATCATTTCTCATTGTAGCATATAATTAATTACAAGAACAATAAGATTATAGATATGAAGAATCATTTTCAAATTCAATATCCACAAATATTTGAAGAGATTTTGGAATTGGAGGCATTTCAATTTTGACAAAGCCCTCTAGCATTTGAACAACTTGTCTCATAGTTGGTCTATCATCTTCAAAATCTTGAATGCACCAACAAGCAACCTTACATGCCTTGTCTATTTCCTCAGTATTACCATTTCCCTCTAACTTTTCATCCAACAAACATAAAGCCTCTCCTTGGTTAATTTTAATAGCCGCATAAAGAGGAAAATACGTACATTCTCTATTTTTTAATTTCTCAGTATTTCTCCGGCCAGATATTATTTCAAAGAGCATCATGCCAAAGCTATAAACATCGGCTTTTTGTGTGATTGGTTGGCCAGAGATCCATTCAGGTGCGAGATACCCAATGGTTCCCCTCATTGTTGTTAGTGCTCTGCTAAAATCTCGACCAAGCAACTTAGCCATGCCAAAATCGGCAATTTTGGGACAAAACATTTCATCAAGAAGTATATTTTCAGGTTTAATGTCGCAGTGAATAATGCAATCTCTACATTCTTCGTGCAAATAAGATAAACCTCTTGCAATACCTACCACTATTTGGTATCGTGTTTCCCAATTTAAAATCTCAGAATTGTTCGAAAATATATGAGAATTCAAAGAACCATTTGGCATGAACTCATAAACCAATAATCGTTTAGTGCCTTCAGCACAGAATCCGAGGAGTCTAACAAGATTGACATGCTGAATTATTCCAATTGTTTGAATTTCTGATCTAAATTGTTTCTCTTCATAACACACGGTTTTGAGTTTTTTAACCGCCACAAAACTAGAATCTGATAGTTTCCCTTTGAAAACACTCCCAAACCGTCCTTCCCCGAGTTTCTTGGAGAACTTGGTGGTAATACTCTTTATTTGAGCATATGAATACAAAGCCAGATTATCGATTTTTGATGGATTTAGAAAAAATGTTCTTCTGTACAACCAAAATATCACTAAACCAACAGCTGATATAACTACAACTACAATCCCCAAAATTAACATAATAACAATATATTCCCTTTCCCAGATCCTATAAGTTTGAATTTTTCGTATGCGAATGTTCATAACATCTCCTCCCTGTGCATTATTAGTTATCCTGGTTTTAAATAATTCTCCAAACCATAGGGGCTGCATTTGCTGTTATTATAAGAATAAGCAGCGCAAGAACAATTACGCAAACATGAAGCTTCACATTGGGCTTCAGTTCTCACCGCCAAAGACCGAGAATCATCAGGAAACTTGATGATATTTTCCATCAAATAGAATGCATCTACATAATGGGAATTTTCGGTGATTTCGCAATCCCATGATATAATTCTTGAACACCCTTTATCGTGCACCCCACTTTTCCAACTTTGGGGAGAAGTCGGTTGGAAACCAGAAGGGCAGCTGCATAATGGATAAAGATGAACATCATTTGGGCTTTGGCACAAGCCATATGGGCCACAAATAGAGAAACCGTCACAAATATCAAACGGGGCGTCCCAAAGAACCTTTGAGTAGCTTTCATTAAACCATTGATGTATAGATATTTTCCATGCATGTAAATTCACATATAAGTGAGAATATTCTTTGGTATCATAAAATGTTACGAAATGATTACTATCTTCACGAATATCCATCCAATCTGGAAACACACCGTGATACATAATGTCAGTCGAATCTAGCCTAATAACAAATCCACGAGTTATACTTGGATCAATCTCAAGAGAGAAGGAATATGCATAGTCATAATAATGCCCATCCGAAATAAGAGATAAGTTGGATCCGAGTCGGGCTCCAGGGAGCCACGTGTTTTTTGGGTGATCAAAACTCTGCCAGAATATTCTAGAAGAGTTTTTACTGTCTCGTAGAACAAGATTTCCACTATCAAGTAGAACTAGATTTGTGGATACGGTCTTATTTCCTGATGACCCGATTATATGTTTATAGGTTTTAGCGTAATGGTCCAGTAGAACGAAGTCACCATTTCTGGTGAGATTCAGTACTGGATCCGACAAAGTTATATCTATATTTGCTTGCCAAACTCTAGTAAAATTATTATCTCCAAGCAAAAGAACCAGACATATTTCATTTTGAAAAGTATGACCGCCATAAATATTAAAGAAACCGAATTGGTAGAAACCATTGTTTGAGACCAAGGTCCGTCCGCCAAAAGAAAGAGACTGGCCTGGAAAGAGAGTATCATTGCCAGTACCGCCAAATACAAAACCCGGGTTTTCAAGTGATGAGAAAAGAATAACCAAGAAAAGAAATACCAGTTTCATCGCGAAAAAATGAAGCCAGCCCTCTTGCTTGCTTCAGTGAGCTCTATTTTCAGAAATGTTTTCTTTTTCCCAAACCATGAGAGTTCCTTCATTGTTGCTATGGAGAAGGCTTGGAAGTCAAATTTCCAAGTCAGTGTTTTTTCTTTTTGCTTACTGGCTGGTCACGTTTAGAAGTGAGCCACAAATTCCTCTATCAATCAAGAAATATCTTCATCACCTCAACTTGAATAACACGAAGCTTATTGAGTTCAAAATAATCTTTATAAATAATAAAATTAATATAACAAATACACTAATGTATTATTACATCAATATACCCTTAAACATTATATAAACAGGCAAAGTCTCATGTATTGTCCTCTCCACCCCTGACTAAATTTATCTATGAGTTTTATTACATCTGCCAAAACTTGCTAGTTCAAGCGGTAAAACACCCAGCCAACTTTGGGGAAGACTCAAGTTCGAATCACGGCGAATGCATTTAACTTAATATTTAGCAAGTCTAACAACCCAATAGATTATCTAAAAAAAATCTATCTATAAAAAGGAAAAAAAAGAAAAACAAGAAAAGAAACAAAAGACTATTCCTATTTACACTACATGAGCTCTAGGGCTAGCCCAAACTTGCATAAGTAAAGATAATAATTTAATGAAACAAAGCCCATTTAAAATGTATATTTAGGCCGCATAAGTAAAGATAATAAAAATCGTGAGATTTAAAAAAGCAAAAACAAGGTAAATATATCGAGTCGAGCATCCATCGTCCACGTGTCGCCCATCTCGCCGAGATCTCGCGCTTCCCGTAAAAGAGTGAGATTTCAAATCCCGCATTTGAATAAATCCAAGACTTAAAATACTGGTTATATTAAAACCAGGATTTGGAATCCCTGGTTATTCTCCATTATTGCTTGGGGGAGAGAAAGAGATAGAGAGAGAAACAAACCCTAGAAGAAGCGGCGAAATCTCGTCTCGTATCTCTCGCGATAACGAGAAATTTGTTATTAGAACTTAAATAAGGTTAGTTTTTCTCTCGCTTTTCTGTTTCTTTTCGGGCTGAATTTGGAAATCTCTCTTCGTTCTGAATTTCTCTCGCTCTGAGTTGTTACAAAATTCGAGCTTTATATCTTTGGTTTCCAAAGATAAATGCACCTATGAATTATGTTCTGATTAATTCGAGTTAAAAGAGAAATTAACCCAAGTTTTCTAAAGAGAAACAATCTATCTGAACGAAGTTATTTGTTTTAGTCAATTAAGTGATATTTCTTCTGATTTAGATAAGATATTAAAATATGAACTTTAACCAACACTCTGAAATTTACTGCTGTACATACATTTTCCACTTTTAGCTAACTTCACTGTTACATTACAAGATGATATTAGCTCATACAGTTCTGTACCGGTACGGTACCAGCAGTACCAATTTTGCGGACATGTACCATTTTCATAACAATTCACTGGCTTTTTCAATTTCCTTTATTCATAATCAATGAATCATCAAATTATTCATTATTTTCTCTATCAGGTACCTTTTTTTTATCTGCATTTCAGAACCAATTGCCCACTAATCAGTAAGTCAATCTCATTTTTACTAATTCAACCATTCATTTCCTCTCAAATTCCAACAATACCCATTTCAACTAATTTCCCAGTGGTTCGTGAGAAGGACGCGTGTTGGGAATATTGCGAGAAAATGGAGGGCAATAAGGTCCGATGCAAATTCTGCCTCAAAATCCTAAATGGCGGAATAAGCCGATTAAAATATCATTTATCCAGAATCCCTGCAAAAGGAGTCAACCCTTGTTCAAAAGTCTCGACCGAAATTACCGAAATGGTCAAAGCAATTTTAGCCATGAAAGAGGAGTCAAAAGAAGCCTCACTCGCTAAAAGACAAAAGATGAACGAAACCCGATCGATAATTTCGAATTTGCCATTGGCTAAAACAACAGGGGTAAGCTCACCCTCAGCAGGACTGGGGGTGAGCTTACCCCTTTTGAGATGTAATAATAATAATAATAATAATGATGGTGGAGCATTAAATTTTGAGAGATGTGTGGCCGAGTTTTTCTTTGAGAATAATTTGGATTTTGGCGTGGTTAAATCGGATTCGTATAAATTAATGCTTGAATCAATTGGTGGGCCGGGCTTTAAAGGGCCCGATTTGACCGCTTTGAAAACTGTGTGGTTGAGAAAAATAAAAGAAGAAATTAATTTTTGGATCGAGGAAATAAAAGAGGATTGGGCCACAACAGGCTGCACGATTTTAGCTGATTCATGGACTGATAATAAAAATCAAGCTCTGATAAATTTCTCTATTTCTTCTCCTTTAGGCGTGTTTTTTTATAAATCAGTTGATGCTTCGATGTATTTCAAGAGCAATAAATGTTTGTATGAGATATTCGATTCGGTGATTCAAGAATTAGGGCATGAAAATGTGGTGCAAATTATAACGGATAACGTGTTGAGTTATGGAAATGTGAGTGCGCAAATTACGCAAAAATATAACGCGATATTTTGGTCGCCTTGCGCGTCGGTTTGCATGAATTCGATTCTTGAGGAGTTTTGTAGGCTCGATTGGGTAAATCGATGCATTATTCACGCCCAATTAATAACCAAATTTATATACAATAACGAATGGGTTTTGGATTTAACAAAACGGTTCACAAACGGACAAGAATTGGTTCGAACCGGTATAACCAAACCCGTTTCTGATATTCTCACTCTACAAAGTTTACTAAAACACCGATTAAGATTAAAACACATGTTTAATAGTCAAGAATACACGAGCTCCAATTTTTCAAACAAAGACCATAGTATGTCATGCATGGACATATTAGACGATACCGATTTATGGAAATCGATCGAAGAAATCGCCTCGGTTTCCGAACCGATATTAAAAGTATTACGAGACATTTCCGGGTGCAAACCGGGGATCGGAAGCATTTATGAATCCATGACCAAAGTCAAAGACTCAATAAGAACTTACTTCATAATGGACGAATTAAAATGCAAAACTTTTTTGGATATTATAGATAGGAAATGGAGAAATGAATTGCACTCGCCTTTACATGCAGCGGCTGCGTATTTGAACCCTAGTATACAATATAATCATGAGATTAAATATTTAGGGTTGATTAAGGAAGAGTTGATTAAGGTGCTTGATAAGTTGTTACCCACCCCTGAATTAATGCATGATATAACGGGCCAACTTTATATTTTTCGTAAGGCTCAAGGTTTGTTTGGGTCGAATTTGGCTAGAGAGGCCCGAAGTAATACGCCTCCAGGTATTTATGTTAAAATAATTATTCTTTATGGTAACATTTTGTTATTTTTGTATTTAACTAAAAATGACAGTCCAAAATGTTATATAACTAGCTCAAACTTCTACACGATACTCTATACATGACTATAGTCTCGTTACATTTCTAATTATGACATAGCATTTTTTTTTTGATGAAGAGGAGTAGAATTATGACATAGCATTTGATTAACATAAACAATAATAATATATAAAAAGGTATATGGTGGGAAGAATACGGTGACTCAGCACGAGGTTTACAAAGGACAGCTGTCAGAATTCTTAGTCAAGTATGCAGTTGTTCAACATTGGACCGAAATTGGACCCAAATCCAACAAATCCATTCGGAAAAAAGAAACCGACTCGACAAGGAACTCTTGGCCGACCTTTTATTTGTGAACTCAAATTTGAAACTCAAATCGAAGAGAAATAACAGAGTTGATTTGGCGGATCCGATTGAGAAAGAGGAGATCGATATGAGTTGTGAGTGGGTTCAGGAGATCGAGACTCCGACTCAGACGATTTCGCTCGATAGGTTCAATCCGAGTATTAATTTTAGCGATCATATTTTTGTGTTGTGAGTTTGTTAGTTAGTTTGCTAATTAAGGTGTTTTTGTTTTGTGTTTTGTGTGTTAGAGTGTAGGGAAATTTTTTATTGTTTGGAAATGTTTGGTAGTGATATGTATTATGTGTATAACCGAAATGTGAAACCAAAATGAATGTAAATGTTGGTATATAATAGTCGGTACCAGCCATTATTAACGTAGGATGTTTCAAGTACCGAGCCTTACTTATTAAGACATTAATTGCTAGTTAGTTATTGGTTAGCAGGCAATCGATATAATTTTTACATTACTCTGAAAAACCGCAATATATTTTCAACTGGTGCAATTAAACGCAAAAGGCTGTGTTTAAATGCTGTCAAACTCAGTGACCCAAGAAAATCTACAATTTATAAATTTCAACAATGAATAATAACCACTTATAAATCTCACGGAGAGCAATTAATCAAAAAAAAAAAAATATCTCAAGCTGAGCTTTGACTTGAGACTTTCAAATCTCCCCACACTAAACAGAGGGGTACTTACTTGTAGCTATTCTCTCCTGACATAATCTTGTCCAAACTCAAATGGTTTGGAAAATGCTAAACAAACAATTCTAAATTAAACTCAATGAATCGGGATGACCGGCTTTCTTCTCGGATGAAACTGGTATTTCTTTTCTTGGAAGAGTTGGTATTTTGGTTGTACAGAAGAGCAATTTTTCGAAATCCATCAAAAGTTGGTAATTTGATTGTGTATTCATATGCTCAAATGAAGAGCATCACCACAAAGTTCTCCGAGAAACTAGGGGAAGGAGGGTTTGGGAGTGTTTTCAAAGGGAAATTGTCGGATTCTAGTTTTGTAGCAGTTAAGAAACTCAAAACTGTGTGTTACGAAGAGAAGCAATTCAGGTCAGAAATTCAAACAATTGGGATTATTCAACATGTTAATCTAGTCAGACTTCTCGGTTTTTGTGCCGAAGGCACTGAACGGTTGTTGGTCTATGAGTACATGCCAAGCGGTTCTCTAAATTCTCATCTTTTTTCGAACAATTATATGTTCTTAACTTGGAACACCCGATACCAAATAATACTCGGAATTGCAAGAGGTTTAGCTTATTTGCACGAAGAATGTAGAGATTGCATTATTCATTGCGACATTAAACCTGAAAATATACTTCTTGATGAAAAATTTTGTCCCAAAATTGCCGATTTTGGCATGGCTAAGTTACTTGGTCGAGATTTTAGCAGAGTATTAACAACAATGAGGGGAACTATCGGATATCTCGCACCTGAATGGATTTCTGGTCTACCAATCACACAAAAAGCTGATGTTTATAGCTTTGGATTGATGCTTTTTGAAATAATATCAGGGCGGAGAAATATTGAGAAGATAAAAAATAAAGAATGTACGTATTTTCCTCTTTATGCGGCTATGAAAATTAACCAAGGAGAGTATTTATGTTTATTGGATGAAAGATTAAGGAGAAATAATTGTAGTATTGAGGAAATAGAGAAAGCATGTAGGGTAGCTTGTTGGTGCATTCAAGATTTTGAAGATCATAGACCAAAAATGAGACAAGTTATTCAAATGCTAGAGGGCATTCTCCGAATTGAAATGCCTCCAATTCCAAAATCTCTTCAAAATTTGGTGGATATTGAGAATGACTCTATATATTCAAAGATGGATGCTGTAATATAATCTTTTCTTTGGCAGGATTCTACGTAGTTAAAGATTGATTAAAGTTGCAAATTATTTTTCGTTAGTGATATAAGTTTGTATTGTATTCTATACGAATTATCATACAAAAAGGAATATATAATTATTCAAAGATGGATGCTGTAATACATCTCTTGTTCCACACGCCCCCGAGTGATGAAAAGAAAAGGAAACGCCAATGCCGCCCAGAACACCAACACTGCCCAGAACCAAACCGCATCCCAGCCCGTCTTTTTCCACCATTCTGAACAAGCGAGCGGAAAAATGATCAAACAGATATAAAACACGCCGCTAGACACCTTCAAAAATATCCTTGCTAAGTACGGATCGGCGGTTTTGAGGGTCCATGCTCTCACCAGGAGCAACAACCCTGGTACCTGTAAAAACAATATTGTTGAATATATTGGAAGTATGACTTTGAACCTACTCATTTTTATATAAGAGTAATATTAACAAAATAGATATAGTACCAGTAACATGTAGTCAAACATTATGAAGATGAATCCGAGTTCGTTTGGAATTGATACATAGGCTAGAACGAGGTATATTGGTGTGAGTAGAAGGATTGTTGCAATTGCGATTTTGTAAGTTGAATTATTCGGTTTCTTGTCATCCTTTTGGAGTAGGGGCTCGGTTTCTAGGGTGCTTGGGGCCATTGATTAAGTTTTAGTTCCTAGAAGAAGTGCAAAAAATTGATTAGTTACATATGTTTGAGATATAAAGAGCAAGTTTCAATAACCATATCATGTATAGTTGAATGTTGGCTATGAGATTCATACCCTCGATCCAGAAGCCTGAAAATTGAAATGCTAATTTTTGGTTGTTATAAAATGTGTGATTTTGAACTTTCTTCATTATACAAAAAAAAAACAAAAACCCACGGGTAGTCAGAAAAAGGAAAGAGAAGAACAATAGCTTTTTTGTGAGTAAATTTTTTGATTGTGAACATGAAGTGATTTTGAACGAAGGCTGATGATGTTTATAGCGTGTAGTGTATATAGGTCATTAACAGCGAAAAAACCTGTTCTTTTCTATTTTTGGATGATCTTTCTGTCACGATCCAATCTGACCAATTGAATACCATTATACATTTGATAATAAAGCTGAGTTCTCATAATATATACATTTAAATTTAATCATACTGTTTAAATTTTAAATGAGCATGAATTCAGTTCATATGAACTGCTTTCTTTCTATGTGCCTAGGTGTTTGTGACCGGGTTTATTTAACCTACTAGGATGGAGTAATAGGTCCCGAATCTGATCTTTCAAAATTATCAACTCATTTTTTTTTTTTAAAATGGTCATGTGACGCGTGTGAAGTTTTTGCCCATATTATAAAATTGTATATAAGAATAATAGTAATTTGGAACTGTATATCTCAAATGATTTTATATTTTGACATCATTTAGAATAATGCAACTATAAGAAATTGGGGAATACGGCAATTTGCAAGATGAAGATGATGATGAATAATTCCTAATTTGGTTAGCGTGAAGGGGGAGAAAAAGTTGGCGTGAAAGAAGGGTTTAGGAGGATGCTTCGTCCAAAACGTTAGAAAATAGTGATTATCTGAGCTCCATATGATATTTCACACATAAAAATAAGAATAAGAATATATGTGAAAATAAAAAATAAAAAGTGTATTCATTTCACCTAAAACCGGGGTGGACTATCGGCCCATAGTTTACAATCGATACAAAGTTTATGATTTGATATTTTTCAATTTATTCATTTTTCAAACTATAATGCAAGCCTGCAATTAATAATACCTCCTAATAATATCTTCCTTTGACATCATGTGCCTGTTCGGTAGATGGGGAATAGCACGGATTAGTGGAATAAACTAGATATTCTAGTCTATTCCAATCGAACATGAGAGAAATATATTGGATTAAGACTACGGAATTGCAGATTTTTATATTCCATGTCTAGAACGGAACAGAGCTATTTTACAGAAGAGCCTAATTTCTCATGAGATTTTTATATTTAATCCATTTTAACTTGGGCGCGGCGCATTTTAAAGTTTTATTTTCAATAATAGGGTGCATAAAAACAATTATATTGCGTTTAATAGTTACTTATGTCGGTCACATGTTTCCTCTAATTAAGCGTGTACGCAATCCTCATTATTTGTCATTAGAAGATGGCTTAACTTTTTTATGAATAATTAAGACAGCGTCATAGTTAACTAATCCTAAATTCCCCTTTACACTAATTAAATTTGAATGTGACATGACAGGAAACAACACTAGTCTTTCTTGTTCATCCGGGCAGAGACATCATTTAGTTTACTTGTTTTAAACCACAGCCCCCACTAATCTTGATCAACTTTTCTACATTATTAACTTACTAATTACTATCATTCCACAAGTAAGTCCAATTATGTCATTCCCAGCTTACGCAAATACTCATAAAAAAGTCGTACTCATAATTAATACCATGTTGATCTTATCCCCACTCCACAAACTTATTGCTTTGCCACCTCATCATCCATCCCCCTCCTTTCTTCCCCCATGATAAAATCCAACCCAAAGCATTCAACAACTCACACCCAAAACTCACCGAATAAGCAAACAAAGAAAGAAATCTAGAGATTTAAAAATCTATCTAAAGAGAGAAACATCAAACATGGATGGTACTTCAAAGAGAAATTCTTCATCCACAGAGGAAATAGTTGAGTGCAAATCTGCAAATGAATCGAAGGAAATCGTCGAGTCCAAATCTGCAAATGGATTGAAGGATCCACAACCCGTGAAGTCTCCATGGAGCCCGGCTCAACGGTCTGACGAGGCGGTGCCGGAGTGGAAACTCCATTGCCTTTGCACGGAAATCAGCGCGCCTCCTGCCATTAGAGGAAACTTTATGTGCTTTTAGTTTAAAGTTTATAGTGTTTGTTTTTAGTTTTTAGTAATTTGTATGTGTTTTGTGTTGTTGAGTTGAGATGTGGGATGTGTATTAATTAAGGCTGCGTTTGTGTAATTTATGCGTGCTTAAAATCCGATAAGACTGTATCTTCATTTCTAGCATATTGATTGATATATTTATTCATACTGATACTTTTGCTTTATTTGTAGAACAACAAACAAAAAGAGAGTAAACAAATAAAAAAATACGGATAATATTCATATATCTGATAGGATATTTCTGTGAATATATATATCTGAGACCGACGTAGATATTTTAATTTTTCTTTAAGCAAAAAAAAAAAGGATTTCTATGAAATTAGAAATTTGGTACGAGATTAACAATTTTTTCTTATTTTAAGTTTTTCATAAATTTGCTATTATTTTCTAGTTATTGCAATATTTTTAATAATTAAATATGAAAAAGAAATAAATCTGCATGTTTATCCAATCTAAACAATACAATATTCAACATATTGTGCACATCCATACATCATCCGACTTGTAAGACCCAAAACCAGTTAATAAATGGGCCGAGATTTGAGTTTTCTGTTCCAAGCTTTCGTATTTCATATTTTGAACTTTTGAAGGGTGGATCTGAAAATTCCCCAACAATAAAATAAAATAAAATCATCTCCGACTTTTCTTTCTTCTTCCATTTTGTTTTCAACTCTCTTCCTTCTTCTCATCTCATTCCATTACGTGAGCGAAGATGAACGACGGAGATGTGACGAAGCAGATCGGCCAGATGGTCGCCTTCATCAAGCAGGAGGCGGAAGAGAAGGCCAGCGAGATCGGTGTCTCCGCCGAAGAGGTTTTTGCTTTTTGGTTTATTACGTTTTGCGAGTCAGTTGGATGTCAGTTTAGCTTTGGATCGTTAGTGTTTGTGTGAATCGTTTGATTTGATCGAAACGTTTGGAAAGATGAGATTTCACTCAATAGCTCATGAACTTAGTTTTACTATATGATAGATAGATCTATGGTTCAAATTGATCAGGGAACGGAACACATTGATATGAAATCATTGAATTTCATCTGCATCGTTCAGAATCAGTAGTAATTTGATCTATAACTGTATTTGACATTTTATCTGATTAAACCAAGAGGAATTTGACTTTTTCTAACCAATTCATGCATGCATTGACATAAATTGATCTAAATTGAAATTCATAACAGGAATTCAACATAGAGAAGCTGCAGCTTGTTGAAGCTGAAAAGAAGAAGATCAGGCAGGAGTACGAGAAGAAGGAGAAACAAGTCGAAATCAAAAAGAAAATGTAACAATTAAATCTAATTCCTTCCTTCTTTCTATTTCCCTGTTAAGTACACAAATAACATATATATTTCATTTAATTACAGTGAGTATTCTATGCAATTGAACGCATCAAGAATCAAAGTGCTGCAAGCTCAGGACGATTTGGTAATTTCCATGCGTGAATCCGCAGGAAAAGAGCTTTTACGCACTAGCTCTGACAAAAGATCTTACAGTAAACTCATCAAAGATTTAGTCATCCAGGTTATTACAATAAATCAAGATTTGAAGATTTAATCTTAATTAATTAATTAATTGATTATTTTTTCTCGTTCTTTTCGTTGTGTAGAGTTTGCTGAGGCTGAAAGAGCCGGCAGTGCTTCTGAGATGCAGAAAAGACGATTACGCCCTTGTTGAATCTGTAATAGAAGCATCCAAAACGGAATATTCTCAAAAAGCAGGGGTGGCACCGCCAAAAATTATGATAGACAGAAACGTCTTTCTGCCACCTGGCCCCACCAGCTTCGATTCTCACACCCTCTTCTGGTAAATAAATAAATTAATAAATAAAAGGTTTAATTTTAATCAATAAACAAATAAATAAATAAAAGGTTTAATTTTAATAAATAAATAAATAAAAGGTTTAATTTTCATAAATAAATAAATAAAAGGTTTAATTTTAGTAAACTTATAAATAAATAAAAGGTTTAATTTTAATAAATAAATAAATAAATAAAGGGTTTAATTTTAATGAATAAATAAATAAAGGGTTTAATTTTAATGAATAAATATATAAAGGGTTTAATTTTAATGAATAAATATATAAAGGGTTTAATTTTAATGAATAAATATATAAAGGGTTTAATTTTAATAAATTGATTAATTAGCTTAATTTTTTTAATTAATTTATTAGTTCGGGTGGAGTTGTGTTGGCTTCAAGTGACGGAAAGATAGTGCTTGAAAACACACTTGACGCGAGACTTGATGTTGTGTTTCGCAAGAAGCTTCCAGAGGTAAAACGGAATATTCACTCTTAAAATGGTATATTCATTCTTAAAATGAAATATTTGTATTTATTTTTATTATTTTTGTTGTAGATAAGGAGCAGGCTTTTCGGCCAGGAATGATCTCCAGTGGGAATTCAAACTGGAGCGATTATTTCTGCTTTTTATATACATGTTTTTTTTTTTGAAAAGTCTGATGAACTTTTTTGAGATTCCTTTCATTATTTTGTTTTTAAAGTTTTTGAGTTTTGAATTTTGCGAAAATAAATTCGTGCTGCTAGAGGTGAAACATTAGCAGAAATATTCTATTCATTTTTCATTTGTAGTTTCATAAATAAGCATACTCAAAACAATTGTTTCTTCTGTATAATCTCTTAATTTGCTATTATCAGGTCATATGTGATCGTAATGATTATTCTTTTTCACATATTGTTTAAATAGGAAATGTTGTTTAGCAAAGTCTATCAAGCCAACGGATTGACCATAAAAAATTACGAACTGTCATGATATTTAGTTTCATACAGTGTATATAATATACTCAGCTCAAAAATATTAAAGCCCAAGCCCAAGCCCATCTGAAAGATAATAATACTGACTCCAAGTCCATCTAAATCTACTCCGCCACACATAGACATAGACATAGACATAGACAGGGCTGATGTGGTTTCCCGCCAACATTTCCAAAACTCTCAATTCCTTTCGCAGTGCTGAGATCCAATCTCTCTGACTCTCAATTCCTTTCTCAGTCTCTCTAATGGAGCAACTCCTCCCGTGCATCCAGCGCGTCGTCTTCCTCATCGACCTCCGCCCCATCTTCTCCTCCCCAAACCCTAACCCCAGCTCCTACTTAACCCCAATCCTCTCTTCCGTCCGGCGGATTCTCGCCGCCCCGCAGCTCGCCTCCTCACTCTCCGCTCTCAAGTTCTTCTTCTCCAGCCTCTCCGCAGTCTTTTCGAGCTCCAAAACTGATCGATTGATTGGAAGGTGTTCCGATTCGTTGTCGTTTGATCGCCACTCTCAAACCCTAGTTTCGTTACAGGAAATACTGAAATTGGTTTCGCTGAGGGATGATTTGAGTGATGAATGGGTTGACGGGGATGCTAAGGCAAGTTTGATTGCTAGATCGCTGCTTCAGATGGAACAGTATGTGTGTGACAGGAAGAGGAGCGATGCGATTGAGCAGGATTTGGTCGGATTCGGGTCGAATTTAGTTATTTTATTCTCTCCAGTGTCGCAAGATGCGAATGTCTTGGCTCAATTTGTGGATTTTGAGGTAAATTGTGATAAATCTGTATCTTTTGATGATTTTTCGAAGAATTTTTCGCGAATTTTTAGTCCAGTCAAAGAGAGGCTGGATTCAAAGGATATTCATCTCAGTTGGATTGGAGTTGATTTTGAATTTGGATCGGAGAAAGATATTACCAATTCAAATTGGATTGAAAGGGTTTTTAAGGATCATAATTGGGGCTTTTCTTCTACAGATAAAATCATTTTAGGGTCTTCAATTGTCCCAATCGGGCTTATTTTTCCATACATTGGATCTTCAATTGGTCAACTAAATGCTAAAAGAAACAAAAAGGGTCAAATTGATTTGATTTTGGAGATTTCAGATGTGAGTGGAAATCCCTTAGAGTGCAAAAGCTGTGAACTTGAATTGCTCGATTCGAAAAATCTCAATCAAAGTTCAGTTAAAAATAAAATCGATCCTCTTTTTAACAATTCGATTCAACAAATCTCCAAAATTCAAGTCAAAGGAGTTCAAAAAGCACAGGATATTTCATATCTCGTTCAAAATTCATTATCTTTACTTATAATTCACGGATTGTCAAGCGAAATAATGGAAAATTCAGAGCGAAATAATAAAGAATTATTTTTTGTTGATAAAATACTTGAATTTCTCTGTACCGAAAAGGGGGAATTGGTACCAAACAAACCGATTTGGCAATTATTTCTCTCATTTCTGTACAGTAAAAATTATTCAGCTTTGGTTTTAATACCAAATATGAATGGTACATTTTTTGAAGGAATTCTTATTCCTTTTACAATAAATCACGCCTTGATTTATATACTGAAAAACAGATCTTTTATTACGAATGATACAATTGAAATAATAAAGGAGAAAAGGAGGAGAAAAAAGGGAATTATTGAGAGTTTAATTTTATCGAAAGATTTGAATTCTATTAGAGAAATTGTTTTGTCTAAATCTGAATCTGAGGTTTTAGCAGATCTTTTCGATTTTTATTTTCATAATTTAAATAGTAATAATAAGCAAAAAAAGCTTAAGTTTTTTAAATGTTGGATGAGCCAAGTGAGAGAAATCCGTACCATTAACTGCAATGAAAATCAAATAATTTCCGAAAAGGAAAATGAAAAAGAAATTCAAAAAATTCAGAACAATGAAGAAATTCAAGAGAGAGAAGAAGCTGTAAAAATTGAGAAAAATGAGATTAATACTACTACTACTACTACTACTACTACTACTACTAATAATAATAATAATGATGAAATGGAGGTTCCATTTGGAAGTGTGGAAGAAATAGATGAGTTTATTTCCAATTTGGGGGAGAAAATTGAGAGCGGATTAATTGCGGATGAGGGCAATTTGGGGATTCTAGCTGAGACTTTGGTGCGGATTTTGATGCTAGCGATTCGTCAGAAAAATGTTGAAAATGTTCCACTGGAGGTCTCCAGTTTACTTTTGAAGAAACCGAAGGACCTAATTGCGAAATATAAAGGTGGCAGTTATGACACAAACTACAAAATCAAAGAGTAAGCTTTTTTATTCTTTTTTTTTAATATTTTTTTGTAGATATACCGAATTAATCATCAATTTATCTGTATTAAACCTAATTAGCCCTCAATTAATTGTCAGTTAGCCCTCAATTTTTGAATTTACATCTCAACTAACCCTAATTTATGCACCTTCTAAACCCCAATTAGTAACAGGTAATAATTAATTATAATTAACAAATATATTTTTTAACAATTTTTCATTTCTTAAACAGGCATGAGTTACAGATATTATTTCGCATGGAGATATTAAAATCCGAATTGAGCTCCAAAATTGAGGAAAATTGGAAGCAAAAAACAGTGAAGGAAATCTGTGCGTTTTTGGAGTTCATAGACATAAATCTCCAGATGGATTCTTCCAATTCTGCCCCTACTCTTTTTCATTTTGCAGAAAAGTCCCTCAAATCCAGGTTCCTTTTTCAATATACCATTTTCTTATCAATGTAACATTTTGAATAGAAAAAAAAGAAAATATATACTTTTCTGGTCTAAATATACTATTTTCAATGGGAAAAAAATTAGAAAATATATTCTGTCTTGTCTCAATATATCATTTTTTCCCTCAATATACCATTTTCAATAGGGAAAAAAAATTAGAAAAATATACTTTTTTTTTGTTTTCAATTTACCATTTTCAATAGAATATAAAAGAAAAATGTGCTATGTTTATCGCAATATACAGATTTTTCCCTCAGTATACCATTTCAATAGAAAAATATACTATTTTATTTCTCAATATACCATTTTCACTCCATCAGGTACAACGACTCTCTCCCCTCAACAATCCAACAAATCTACCGAGAACTGGAACTCGAAATCCCGGAAACCGAATCCCGGTTCTACTCCTCCCACAATTCCTCATCCGACAATTTTCCCGGAACTTCAAATCCCGCCCAATTAAATCCCTTCGATACGGAAATGTTAAATGCAAGACAAAAAAGAGAAATCAATAGAAGGCGTAGTTTCATCACCAGTTTTCAGCCCGATTTGAAAAAGGTTTGGGCCTTAAAGCAGCCCAAATTGGACAAATTTGGGCCCAAATTGAAGGGAAATAAATTGGGGAAAAGAAAAAGGGGGATTTCGAGTAGGATTGTGGTGTGCGAGACTCCGATGACCGGTACCGAAAGGAATGTCAGTACCAAGGAGAGAGAGAGAGGGAATTCTGTGTGTAGGTCGCTCAGTAAGGCTTTGTTTTGTGATGATGATGAGTCTGATTCAGGTTTGAACTGAATTGATTAATTTCTAAATTGTAATGAACTTGATTTGTTGATGTGTTATTTATGGATTTAATCACCTGTTGTATTTTGATTGAAACTGTAATTTATGGAGTTTTAGTTTAGAAGTTTTTTTTTTTTTGGAATTTAAACTTGGGCCAAAATTCTTGGAAAATTAGAAACGCAACTTAAGAAAACTTTCCCTCAAGTATTTGTAATTTTATTTTTTTTTGAAGGAAATTTTTTTTTGTATTTTTTTCTCTTTGGTTCTCTTGTTTTCATTTTAGTTCATCTCTTTTGAAATATGAAGGTTTTTATTTTAATTTAATGCCCCTTAGATTTATCTCCTACTTTTAAAAATGTTTTTTCTTGAAAGAATTGAACGTAAAGAAATGAGAAAAGTCTACTTTTGGTTCCTTACCTTTTGATTAATGTTCAATCAAGTCCCGAAAGTTTCAATTTGTTCAATTAATTCCTTTACCTCTTTAATTTTGTTCAATTAAGTCCCTCCATCCATTAAGTGCTGATATGGCCATTAAATGCCAACATGGCAGGCACACACAAGCGCCTACATGGCCTTTTTACGGTGACGTGACTTATAATATTACAAAAAAATATTTTATTAAATAAAAAAAAAACATTTCTCGCAAAAGATCAGAAATCACTTTTTTTTAAAATATTATTTCCATAAAAAATTCAGATTTTTTTCCAAATAAACTATTTCTATTTAAGAAAATATTTCTTTCAAATAAAGTTAGAAAATATTTTTTCGAAAAATTATTTTCAGAAAATATATTTTCGAAAATACTTTACCGAAAATGTAATTCTCGGAAAATAGTTTTCGACAAATATTTTTGAAAAAATATTTTTTTCAAAAAGTACTTTTCAAAAAATATTTGTCATAAATTTTTATTTCAACAGAATTCATAAATTTTTTTCAAAAAAATTCTGAAATTTTTTTTTCAAAGAAAATTTTGATTTTTTTCGAAAAATAGTCTTAAAAAAAAAATTCAAAATATTATTCGAGAAAATTTTAATTCGAGAATAACTTTATCTAATTTTTTGAACAAAAATAAAAAAAAATTATGTGGAAATTTTTATTTTGAAAAATATTTTTAAAGAAATAATTTTTGAAAAGAAAATACTTTTTCCAAAAATACTTTTTTGAGAGAATATTTTTTTTTAAATTTACAAAAAAATGTATTGTAGAGCCACGTCACCATTAAAATGCCATGTAGGCGCTTGATTATAACTTTTATGTTGGCATTTAACGGCCACATCATCACTTAATGGATGAAGAAACTTATTTAAACAAAATCAAAGAGATAAATGACTTGATTGAACAAATTAAAACGTTAGGGACTCAATTGAACATTAATCAAAAAATAAAGGAGCAAAAGTGAGAAATTTAAAAGGATAGTTTTGCTTTCAAAATCACATGCAAGTGCTGGCAGAGCGCAGTCGATAAAACATGTGTTATTATTACAATTGAATAGTCACAATTTTTGTTTGTTTGATAAACGGCTAAAATAGATGTGTTGCCAGTCCAAAACTAAATACTGCTTAGAAAATAATATATATAGAGTTAAATAATTGTTATAACTGTAGAAAAAAATTTGGGTTCCTTAGCAGTGTTTTGAGGTTCAACGCAAAATCACACCGTTTAAGAGTTTTGGCTATCTGATGCACAGAAATGTTTATCTTTGAACAGTTTTTAACTTTTAAGGTGTTTTGAAAAACATAAGTTATAATAGGCAATAACTATTTGTGGTCTGAATTCAACCAAAAATGATGTTACTTCTAATATGTATGATGGCAATGACATGCGGGTTGGTTTAGGATATACGCATGCACAAATTATTATATGAACAATTTTAAAATAAAATATATAAATATCACATAACAGAATATATTTAAACATAAAAAAATATATTTTAAGTCACATATTTTATTCATGTATAATGATTCAGCTGATAAATCAGTACAAAAATATTTCAAATTTTGTTTCGGCTAAAGAACAATAGAGTACCAGAACACAAAAAAATAATCTGACAAATCAATACATCATTTTAACATCAAAATAAAAAAGAAAACTTTAACAGAACAAACTATCTAGTACAAGAAAACAAATCAATAGCCTCGCCACCCACGTTGAAACTGTAGAAACCTGCAAAAAAAACAGCATAAACAAATCCTACAAAAAAAAGGCGTGAGAATATACAGATTACCACCATGTGCATAATAGTTGATATATTTAAATAGAGGAATGAAAATAGATTTATATTTTAAGTGATATAGAGAGAGAGGAGCTCCCTTCAATCCAAGCACAAGAAGAAGCAAGGCAACAATACTAAAGCTCCTAGCCCATGCTCACCCAATATGTGCATATATTTTTCATGTGCACAAAAAGAGGTATTCATGAACCAACAGCCTTTCATTTTTTTTTTTCATCCTAACTTCCCCTTATGTATTGGATCAAAGGGAGCTCCACTTTTACCTTTTAACCCTAAACAAACAATAACACTGGAAATATATGAATAAGAGAGATGAGAAACAAGAGTGACTATAGAGAGGAGATTGAGGTTTTGGTGTGAAGAAGTGAGAAGGGCTGTGAGGGGTTTATATAGATACTTTGGATGAATATGAGCCGTCCGATCAAGGGTTGTGATTTCCTTGTTATAAAACCTGTGAACATTGCGCAGCCACAACGAATTGAGAAATTTCGATACCTAGAGTCCTTTTTTTAGGGTTTTGTGAAAGTAGTAAGTACGATAATTTTGTGTAGAGGTCCAATATGGCCATTCAATTTACAATATGTTGATTTTTTTGAAGGAATGCTAATATTGTGTTATTTACAAACAAATCACAATATTGAATACCTATTTTTGCTGAAAAATAGTGAAAAACTTTATTTTTACTAATAATAAAAAAAATCAAAAATATAAATATGTGATCTGAAATTTTTTGATAATAGAAATATTGTGCACGTGCTTGATTTTGCTAAATTAGGTTGCATGCTTTAATTTGTTAACGTATATTGCTGACATCAGTAACAATTGTCACTTAATTGTTGCGACTCGCGACAGCCGACAAAGTATGAATATTCTTCTTCTTTGTTTTGTCAAGTACGTTTCATTTTCATTCGCACATAAATATATACGTTAGTATGATTATATTCTTAATCAATTAGTTTAGTATTTTGATTGATAATATTTTTATATATGCTAATATTACTTTCAGTACTTTGAATTGCATTATTTCTATTATATTTTGATAAAATAACGGTATCTTTTATAAATAGAAACATGAAAGAAAAATGTTTTCTCAATTTGGTGAAATTAGAAGGGTTCTCCAAAAATAATGCCTTTAATTCAAAATAGAAAGAAACAGTCAGAAAATCCAGCCATTGGCATTGCAGCAGCCAGTCCAATGGTCAGATTTTTGAAACTCTACCACTTCCTGCAAATAATGACATTGCAGTATACAACTGGCTCAAACTTACCATTTAGTTCAAGTAGAAATTCGTAAAAATAAAATGTACAATGGAGTTCTTGATACATGGCTCGAGGAGGTAAGTATTTATTGCTTTACAAATTTGTGGGCACCCAGAAATGGAGAAACCTGCGTAGATTTGGTCTTTTGAGATTCTGAAGGTAATTTCCTGGATGGTGATTCATCCAATTAATATTTTGATACGGTTATTAATGCGAAATTTAATTATATGTCAATGGCAGGTCAGATCTCGTGGGTTTATTACCATTTATTTATCACAATTAATGCCAAAAACTGGGGCAGTGAACCATTGATCCAACTTCTCTACCAAGCCTTCTCTGGAATTCTTCTTTATTTATTTTTCTTTGAAAGCCTTGCGTATTACTTAAATAAAGAAAGATAAAAATAAAATTTAAACCAACTTATGCTTGAAATGTTACGCTACTGATTAGGTTTTGAGTTATTTGCCTAAAATTCTTCTTTTAGAATTTGTAAAATTTCATTTTGAGACACAATTGGCTTCACTTTTATGTAAGATAAAATGTTGATATATCTATTAAGCATTCATTCAACATTCTTGTTTAAATGCCTACTTGACATTTTATGTTTTTCTAAAATGAACTCATAATTTATGGATTAATAGTGATAAATTTTACTAAATATGTGGTACACAAGATTGTGTTTGTCATGCTCAAATTTAAAATTCCTACCAAAGTTCTAAGGTGTCGTATGTACATGATATTTTTATGTCGAAGGGGATATTTTTTATTATATCCAAAAAAGAAGTACGTGTGAATGATAGACATGCTATGAAAAAAGTAACATGATAAGTTTTATGTGATATGCAAGAATAATTCTAGAACCATTAATAGAAAAACAAAATTTATACTCAACTATTTATAGAAGAAGTATATACAATTATAGAACTGACATTACACTATCTAAAGTGAAGTAGTGCTATCATGTTGCGTACGTAGGAAGTTGGAACTATTGGAATTATACTCCAAAATGTGCCTTATATTAGTGTAGTTTCATCTTTCGCATTGTGATTAAAATATTCATATATACTCCAAAATTTGATAAATGATTGTTGGATCCTTTTTGTCTGTTCTCGAGACTCTATTTATTTATTTTAGCACGATTAGAAGTCCCCCACTAGTACCATACTGCCACTTGATATGTTATATATATTTTTGAAAACAAGAGGCAAAATGTGAGCGGTCACAATGTATGTTGTAAGCTCGGAATCAAACTATCTTAATTGCCTAAGATTTCAATAATTAATTTATTTATTTTATTTTGTTAAGTTATAACGTGATCATTGAGCGGACGATTTTGACATTTTATATTTTTTCTAATATTTATTTGCTTTTGATTCTATTTGTCAATGATGATTTCTAACCGCATTGGATTTTGATTAATAAAAATAAGTCGGAGACATTTAAGCTCTCTGAATCATTACAAAAAAAAGTGACAAAAATATAATTTATGCCATGGCAAATGACTAGTAGAAAATATATAACTTATCACAACATAAATACCTTAAAATATTTATCTGTTTCTTATACACAATATTATACTTGGTGTAGTGCTTTTTAACAACATTAATAAAAAACATAAAAGGTTAAAAATCATTTGTTGGTGTGTTTATAATCTGTTATTTATTATAAGTAGTATGATAATAAATATTTCTATATGTAGCATGTATTTTTTTTAATAGTTATATATGTAACATTTAAATATAAAATTATACATACAAACAAAAATTCGCACATGATTTTTTCACTTTCAAAGTTAATTATGGTATTATTTCATATACGATAACACAACATTTACCACAAAATGACATAATTTTACAAATTATAAGTGGGGGATCTTAAACAGAACTCATTTTCTTTCTTTTTTATTATTAAGAAAGCCTCAAATATAGAATCCCAATAATTTTTGTTTAATATGAAGTGCTCGGAGAATAACAGTTTGATGTAGATTGGCATTTGATTGTTTATTTGACTTAAAATGGTTGGATTGTTTCCATTTTAGAATGAAAGGTCATGCATGCATCAGCATATACAGAGAGTAAAAGTTTTTGCCTTCTGAAGATATAGAGCATCCGAAGGACCACTAGTGTACTATAGCATCAATACTTTTCTTAATATATTGTTATGTGATAATATAGTTTTTAAGTATTAGTATAAAAAGGTTAATATACTTGTGTGATGTCTGAAGGATGCTCATAGTCATTATGATGTCCCATATAAACAATTATATGTAATCTAGTGAAGATTGGTATAAGTTCCATATTTGTTTTTCTTTTTTATCTAACAAAAAGTGGGCAATCAGCATTCCTAATTAAAGTGCATATTTTCATTTCTATTCTGGTTTCCTAGTTTTTTTTTTCTTTCTGAAATATCCATTTAGTGTTATATTGTTTTAACCTAAAGTTTATGAGAATCTTAACTATGACAGTATATTAAACATGCTTTCATAGTTAAGATTCTCAAATGGGTAAAAATCATTTAGACTCACAAGAACTCGATCTGAATGCATTATTCAGGGGCAGCCGGAATGGAAGTAGTATTATCTAAGCCGATAGAGAGGGAAGAAGTTGAATTGGTGATTCGAAAATGGCTGGCAAACAAGCTATCAGGTCCGGACGGTTTTACGGACGAATTCTTTAAAAAGTGTTGGCATATTGTGGGTTAGAAATCTTAACGGTGTTGAACGGGGTATTGCAAGGTTTATTCGAGCTAGGACCGTTGTCATAATCTTTCATATCGCTAATACCAAAAAAGGAAAACCCGGTTTCAATTTCCGATTTTAGGCCGATTAGTATAGTAAATAGCATTCAGAGCATTTTTTCAAAAAATATGGTGTTGCGGCTACGAGTTTTAATTTCAGACCTTGTCGATCAGCTTTCTTAAAAGGCAGGCAAATAACGGAAAATTTTATCTATGTGAAAGAGGTTATACAATACTATAAAAGAATGTCTGAACCGACAATCGTATTTAGAGTGGACATATTCAAAGCGTTCGACACGGTTGGTTGGGGTTTCATACATCACATACTAGAAGTAAAGGGTTTATCACAATCAGATATTAATTGCGTATTAAAAAAGATACTGCCAGGAGCCTCAAAGGTAATACTAAACAGGAAAAACAAATCCACCTAAACTGGGGAGTGGGACAATGCGATTCAGAGTTGCAGCAGACAAACCTTATTTCACCACCAATCTCGAGGATACGTAGTTGCATATTATACGTGGATGACACCCTAATTTTCGCAAAATCATGCAACCGCCAGTCCCTCATAATAAAATCTCACCTAAATAATCTAGGTTCCGAAACGGGTTTGAGAATTAATTATTCAAAATCTTTTTGTTGAACTATCGCATGTTACATAGAACAAATTACGGACGTAATTCGAGTTGTACAATGCCCTATTGAAAATTTCCCGATTAATTACTTGGGGCTACCGCTTCATTATTGACAACCAAAGAAAGACGATTTCCAACCGCTCATACTCAAACTACAACGGCGCATAAACGGGGGGAGCAAGAAGCTTCTTTCACCTGTAAGGTGCCTAACACTCATAAAAGTGTTTTTTTTTACATCTCTAATCTATTTCATGTTTACTTCCAAATTATCTGCTTGGTTAATCAGTAAACTAAATCGGCTACAAAGATCTTTTTTTCTGGAAGGGCGGTGATGGCTCTACCAAGCCATTTGCGCTAATCGGTTGGAATACTATGTGTAATGGAACACATAAAGGGGGGCTAGGGATACCGGAATTAAGAAAATTCAATGAGGCTTTAATTGAAAAATGATGTTGGAAAGCGTTAGCTGAAAAATCAGGCTTGTGGTTCGAAATTGTCAATAGGTTATATCATCCACCAACAACAGTATTAATAAACCAGACTCCGGCAAAGATGCGCTCCCAATTACTAGACTTTTTTTTGAACTGGACAAAAAAACAAAAAAATAATTAAGTGAACAGCTTAGTTTTCAAATTATTTGCGAAACTAGCCATTTCACCCACCCACTGGACGAAACAAACTTTATATTGCTTAGTAGCAGGGCGAAACAACTGTTACCGCTAAAAATGATGTTAATTAACTAAAAACACACAACACAAAATTTATTTTCCCCACTAAACCTGTGGTTAGGAAGATTTTGTTGTTCGATTGCGGCCTGTAAGGGGGTTTAAAAAGTCTAATTTCGTGCGGAAGTGTGGATTTGACTTTTAGGTTTTACCGAATTTTAGGTTATTAGACTTTTAGGCAGATGGTCATAATAATTATATAATTGAAGAAATAATGAATAAATAAAAGTAAAGTAACGAGAATACCAAACACTAGATTTATTGACAAAGTTCGGCTAGGTGGTTGCTTTTGCTGTAACCACCCGTTCTCACTACCGGCCCTTACCGCATTCGCTGGCGCCTACTCTTTGGGTCTTGCATTTCGGCTCCGATAATCACTTCTCTCTCTCTAGTATTGAATAATATTCATTTAATAAACTTTGTGAGATTAGGAGAAATTAGTGAGCGATTTATGTTTGTTGGTTGAGATTGAAAGAGATATATTGTAAGTTCTTGTTCCATCGCTTCGTCAAGAGTTGATTGTAAGACGAACGCTAGATCGTGGTCGTGTAAACGAAACACTATTTGGATTATGTAGAATGGGCGCTAACTAATTCAGGAGGAGAAAATTTCGGTGAATAAAAATTCCTGTGGCTGGTAATCTCAATGGAGCAGTTTATATTTTGGGTTTCAATTCTTTCATTCTTTGTTGTATATAGTTTTTTGGTTATTTATGCCCCTGACTCATTTTTTTCTTTTTCCTTTTCTTTTTTAGTGCTTTTGCTCATTTCTTGTTTTATACATTTTCTTTTTGGTTCTTTTGTAATTTTGTTCTCCATTCTGGAATAGTTGCGTTTGTAACTTGACTTGGTATTAAAGGAGCTTGTGCGCGCAACGTAAGAATGTGACGCAATTTTAAAAAAAAAAAAAAAAACTATGACAGTATATCATTGTGGCATTTTATCTTATATATGTTATTGTGTCTTGTTCATATAAAACAATTACATAGTTAATTTTATGAACACACCTTACCAAACAAAATATTGCAGTATTAAAATCACAAAGCCCACTTGTGACCGTCAAATTTTTTGTAGAAATATTCCGCATGAAAAATATTCCAGATGAAATATTCCATATCACAATGAAAAATATTCCTATCCAACGTAACACAGTCGTTAAATATTTCAAGAAACAAAGAATATATATTATTATTTAACAAATAGAGCTGGTGAGTAAGAACAAGTTAAAGATTTTTTATTAAATATTCAAAATTTATAAACAATGCCTAAATTTCTCTCTCATAATAAAAGTTAGGCTAATTCTTTCAGAGAATGGCAAATTACAAATTGCGTTTCCATTTTCACAACACACCTGGGACAAGGCCCAATATTTTAAAACATTATTTCTAAATTTATTATGGGCTACTTATTCCATCTTCCGCTACACTTCGAACGTTAAAGCCCATTATTTTAATAAACTAAAATTTCTTATTCGTACTAAATCAAAAATTCATTTTGGGCTACAATTTTCAATCGTTTAATATTGAAATCTCAAGGCCCAATATTGTAATAAATTGAAAATTCTTTATGGGCCTAATTCAAAAACTTTTCGGCTAATTATTCAATGTTGGGCTTAATCTTGAAATGCTTTGTACATTCGCTATCCATTCTAAAAAAATGACTAAACAAAAAAGAAATATAAAATATATAAATAATAAATATTTAAAAAATAGAAGAAGACAAGAAAAGAAAAGAAAGGATGTGACATTTTGAAATGACGAGAGGTAGGATGAATCAATCTTTTTTATTTCAGTGCTTGTGTACCGCTTTTTTGCGTATCTTGCTACTCTTTGTTACCCAATGCTCAAAAGAATCCATCTCATTATTTTTCTTGATTTGATGTACCATCTTTATAATATCTTTCATCTTTTACGAATGTGATTATAAAGTGTACCGTATTAAAAAAAAAATTGCTATCCGTATAATGTTTGTTTTACTTTTATCAGATGCAATATATTTTCATATGCAACATAGATCACGATTCATGAGTCATGACAGAAAAAATACAAAGAAAGAAAATGAAAACAAAAAAAATACAAAAGTACAAACCCTCGTGCAAACCAGGCCAAGAGGAACACTGTTCGAGGCTCGTGTCTTTTTTTGTTCGAGGCTCGTATCAAATTCCCCAATGCTCATTGAATCAAATCAAATTAAATCTAATCAAATCTTGAAGTATTGTTTAAACTGTTTAAAAGTTTTTAAATTTGAGGTTTGTTTTACTCAGTAATGATGCATATTTGCACATTGATGATCGAGTTGGGTGTGGAAAGAATTTGATTATGTTTGAAGAAAGAAAAGGCCGAAAGAAAATCTTGATTGGATGTTGAGGGAGGTGGGATGTCCATCAAAACAGGCATTTGTTGACTAAACATGTTTCACAGGTCGTTATTACACCAAATTATAGTCATTTACTCATATTTTCAATAAATCTCTACTTTTCTGAATATTTTAAAGTTTTAGCTTTAGAAATTATGTGTTTTTTCGCAACATATATTCGCTGAACTTTTTATAAACTGTTGAAATATTTGAAAAAAAAGTTTCTTAAACTTGTCATGTTTTTTCTGAAATTTATTATTTTGAAACGAAGATTAGATCAATGTATTCCATATATTAGTCTTAGAGCAATACATGATTTAATCACTTGTTGCTTCCATATATATTTTCATACAAGAAGAAATTATAACCTATTGTTCATAGAAAAAAGAATTGTTACCACCAGTTAATTATCATGCAGTAGCAGTAGTTTTTAATAATTATATAGTTTTTTTTATAAAAATAATTATATTCAAATAATCATATTATTTGATCATTATACTAAAATCTATATTGAATAAATATTTTTTTAATACAATAAAAAGATTAAACTCATTTTGATTTTAATTAAATGAGACTAGTGCATGTAAGAAATAGAATGGGTGGTGCAGTGCTGTGGTGCAGCGCTTTTTCAGGATCGAAAAGACGGCGTGCAGACAGTTTTTATTGAGTTCAAAAATAAGTAAAAAAGGATTTTCTGTATAGAATGATAGTATTATTAAATCAAGAAATATTTATAAAAATTAGAATTAGGTTTTTATCATTTTAAAAGATGAGTGTGATTTTGATCTCCCGCAAGAAATGAATCAATTTGTAGATGAAGTACCTTTATTTAAGCATCAAGTTGCTTTAATAATGTTTCTTGGATTCACATGCCTAAATCCAAAGTTCATCATTGTCTTGCTGATTTTGATCATGACATCCCACCATGCATTCGGATATGGAATCCCCTTTGGTGAATTTGCTATCAAATTTCTGATTGTATAATAATGAGAATATAATACAATGAAATTTAATTTATACTGCTTGATCACATTGTTGTATGATATTTAATTTAATACTTAGTTAAGTACTTCGATACATATAGTAAGATATGTACTATAAGTCTATAAGTATCTTGTATGTTCTTTTTATTATTTTATAATATAACACAAGCTGATGTATATTGAAGAAATAATAAATTTATTTAATTAACGTAAAATGACGAAAATAAGTTAAATGCAACCGACCTATTTTATAATAATATTTTTTGCATGATGTGAAGTCACCTTGTCTGTACATGTGGTCTTTCAATCTTTCTCTTATTTCAAAGTCGTTCCTACTGTTCTCTCTGAACTCTGTCTCTCCCTGTCCAAATGAACAAAAACTCAGACAAGATATTAAAAAAATGGAGAAGAAAAGCTCCCTTCAAAGAGACGAAGCTTTTCAATCCTCACAGAAAGCCAGCCCGTATATTTTCAAATCTCTTTGCAAGTTTGTTTTTCGCTTTTTTGGATCTCGTTAAGAGTGCTTCCTCAGTCTAGGAACCTCTTGAATTGGTTACAGGTTCTAATTTTAGTTTTATTTTTATGCTTCATGAGCAGATTAGCTTCATAATAATTTAATTTAAGCGTTTGTTACTTTTATGAAAAGTTTCTTCATCCTAGAACCCTTTTAGGGCAAAGTTAGGGTTTGGTTTAGCTGAGAGTTGTGAAAGAGAGCTTCCTTCAGCCCACTCACAGGTAGTTTTAGGGTTTGATTATCTGCCGACTCATTCATCCACATGCCAAGTAAAAAAACAAATCAAACAAATTAGGGTTTGAAGGAGCAGTACTTGGTAAATGAGTGAATGATGCGGGAGATAATGTTGGATCCTTGATTGCCTATGCTTGGACTGAAGGGAGCTCCCTTTGTTCTTTATTATCTCGTACATATATTTATTTTGATTAATTTTTTTTTCCTTGAGGTACATTATTTGTTTGAATATTGTTTCTCTTTGTTTTGTCAGCATTTATCGTGTAAAAGAGAAAAGTGGAGCTTTTATATTTTCTTAATCGCGGAGCAATTTTGTATAAATTATTTTTTACAATATGTCTATATGGCTTGAATATGTTGTTTTTTATACTGAAAATTTTGTCGAACTGATGGATTCTTGTCTAGCTTGTTCATAAAAAGTTTTGTAAGTTGACATCATTCTCTGTGTACGGTTCCTTTGACTAGTGTTTTGCTATATTTTATGACCTATTTAGCCTTCCTTTCTTGCTCTATTGAACAAATTAGTACGGCAGTACAAATTTTATATAGGCTGATAAATTATAAATTTTGGAGAAAAAAGATGCCTTATAATTTAACTCTCTAGTTATTCTTGTTTAGATCTAACGGTATATCTTACTAGCATTTGTGTTTTGAAGTACTTTTAAGTAGGGTCATTGAATGAAACCTTAAGCATATAAGGAGGTTCATCTTTAGAGAAAATTAACTTATTGGTAATGATCTCCACTGGTTCAAGTTCCCAGGTATGAATAGCTTAATCTGTGTAGGAGATTTAAATTCATAGGTTTCTTTTAAGAGTAAATTCATAGGTTGTTTATTGTTCTGTATAATTCTATGCATTAATATAATCACACTATCAGAAAATTTAGTGAAACTATCTACTGTCATTTCAACTAAATTTCTTGCTGTTGGAATCTTTCTTGAGAAATGCTGTTGTAATATCTCAATTGTCATATATTTTTTCTTGCAACCTTGATATTTTTTTTGAATTCAATGGGGTAGTGTGATGATTGGATTATTTAACATCTTATTTTAACATCTCTTCAAATTTTAATTAACGGTTCATATGAGCTCTATATGTAAAATTACTTCGATGAGATGGATTCTGGTCCAGTGCATTGATGGGCTGTCTAGAATGATTTGACATTCTTATTTATTTCCTGTCACTCAAACTTGGACCAGATCTGTAATGCTATATCCCATTTATTGTATGTGATGTTTCCCTTTCAGAAAATATATTTCCTTTCTTGTACTAAATATTCAATGTAATCTTGTTTAAACATTTATTTTGCCAATGCTAAAAGTAAGCATGTATTTTTTGCCTTTTGGCATGTTTAGGGATCACAATGTAAGGACAAATTCACTTCTATTCAAATGGAAATAACAATCACTCTTATGCAGATGGAGCAATGAAACATGAGCCAGCTTTTTGTTGAATTAGTTGTTCGGTTGATCAATAAAACAAGGTTCTTTTGAGGTTTTCCATATGTGGTCTTTCTGTCATTCTGACATTGAACTATTGACCATTTCATAGTTTCATGACTAAATGTCCTTTTCTTTGTGCTGTTTTTTTTTTTTTACTTTTGTGGGGGAAGAGGTTTCTGCTCCGCCATCACTGAATGCATTGACCATTTCATAGCTTCATGCCTAAATGTCTCTTTTTCTTTGCTGGTTTTTTCTTGTTGTGGGGGAAGAGGTTTCTGCTCCGCCAATACTGAATGCTCCCCTATGGTTTTACTTGAAATGTTTTTGATTAATGTATATAAATCTTATAATCTAAACCTATCATTAAAAACTTTAATCCTAACCCTAGTTTGATAGACTAAGCTGTGTGAACTGTGAACGAGAGTCATCTGACCAATCATTCTTCCATTGAAACTAGCAACTGAATATAATAGTATAAATAGCAGACAGTAAAGCATGTAGGCTAGGGTTTCTCCAAATTCCAATGGACTTAATTATCTAGTCTTATCTTCCCCATGCAACTCCAACTTCCGAGCCCTCTAAATTACACTTTACCATCACTTCTGTCACCTCTCTCTTCTCATTGGTTCATGCTTTTTCACTCTTATGTTCATTTTATATTTGTTGCAGCATTACGTTTGTATATAGCTGGTTTTGTCATGTAGAAGTTTCTAGAGTAAATTTTACCGTACACATCACAGCGATTATGTCTTATCAAACTAACTGAAAGTTATACTAATTAGGGCTTATTTGGATGGTTAGTATTTGTTTGGTTTAGTCTAGAAAATTTCCAACTTTTTGAAAATGCATATATGGATGTATTTTGGGAATTTCTATTTGTTAGGAACTTTTTGTAAATTTTGTATACAAAAACTCAAACTTTGAAAACTTAATTTTTTGTCAAGTTTTTTTCTAATAATTTTTTAGAAATTATATTATATTATATTATATTATATTTATTTATTTTTTGAGAAAATTTGAAGAGGGCTCTCAAGTCCCCCATCCAAACACCAAACTATATTTTTCCTCTTTAAAAGTTATTTACATCCTACATCTAATCTATTTACATATAAGAAATATACAAAAATGAGCAAACAAGTTAAGAAATTTGCTGTTGAAAATCAAAACTAATTGCTTTTGGTCTGAAAGTCGGCCCAAAAGTCTTTACACCCTAATTCTACAAACATAGAATGAAGCACATTGCTGGGTATTTAGATCGATATACTCAAGGTTACACCTCTTTACATCTCTCCATTACAGCACGCCGCCTTTCTTCTCTCACCATTACATCTTTCTTCCACTCTTCCGACCAATTTACCTCTCTTAACCGATCGCCTGATATCACGTATCTCATCTCCCATTTCTTCAATCAATTGCGCCTCTGTTTTCAACACTCCTGAGAGCGCTCTCATGCACCTTTCTCTCCAAATACAAAATACAAAGACACCAAACATTTGTTTATTCAGCTGAGATCCCTCCTCTTTGAAGATAGTTTCGGTAATGGCAGATGTATTCAACGGCAGATTTGTGGCGGGGTTCAGCGAGTTGCGGAACAAAAACCATATTTTCCTGGTGAACTCACACTCGGAAATTAGGTGCTCACACGATTCACAAGCTTGGTGACACATAAAGCATTTATTAGCAAAGTTGTAGCCGCGTTTTTGCAAATTGTCCAGCATAAGAACCTTCTTCTGTTTAAAAATCCACAGAAATATAGTTATCTTCAGCGGGATTTTGATCTTCCATACTGATTTTAGGTCAGTGGATGTGAGAACCCCAATTGCCATTCTTCTGTAAGCCTCTTTGGTTGTGAAACTATATTTATTCGACTATCTCCACTTTACCTCATCTTCAGCCTGAGAAAGGTTGAGTTGGTTTAACAACTCTTCAAATACTCGGAATTCCAGCATAACCTATCGAGTTGTAAGTGCTCGAAACAGGCTCCTTCTATCTGCAAGTGCTTTGATCTGAGCAACCGAACCTCTCACATCCACAAGGTAAGAGTGTAAATTAGTAAGTTTTGTTGCTAAAATTCCTTGACCCCAATTATTGTCCCAAAAATGAGTATTTTTACCATTACCCACGCTGAAATCTGTACTACTGCTGAAAAAAGGGAGAAGTTCTCTAACATCTTGCCAAAAGTAAGATTCTTGCCGACTGATTTTGATTTTATCTCCTTCAACCCCTAAATCACTCACTAGTTTTTGCCATTGTAAGCCCTCTTGATTCTTATAGTACCTCCACAACCATTTTAAGAGTATTGCTTTGTTAAAGATGTGTAAATCCAATACACCTAGACCACCAGCATCTTTTGGTCTACAAACTAAGCCCCAATTCACCAAATTAAACCCCCTGTTCACTGTCCCCTTTCCAAAGAAAATCACGCCTCACTTTATCAATCGCCTTAATTGCCCACTTTGGAAACAAGAACACAGAGAAGTAATATGTAGTTAAAGATGATAGAACTGAGTTAATTAAAACTAGTCTACCACATCTCAAAAGTAGAATCCCCTTCTATCCTTGCAATTTATTTAAAATTTTCCAATAACTCTTTGAAAAAAATCATTGTCAAGTCTCTCGAAATCGAGTGGATAACCCAAATAGATGAAAGGAAGAGAGGCACAAGGACATCCAAGCTCAAGAGTTAACTCTGTTTCATCTACCACCCCCTCCGGAATCACGGTAAATTCCGATTTATCAAAATTATTTTTTAAGCCAGCACTATTTCCGAAGCCATTTAATAAGAATTTCAGTCTCTGTACTTGGTTAATTTCAAGTTTAATTATGAAGAGCGAGTCATCGGCATATAGAAGGGCCACATGAACATCTCGAAGCGGTCTTTCGATGAAGTTTTGTGAAGCTAGGGTTTCGACAATTCTGGATAGCGCATCAATAGCCAAAATAAAAAGATGGGAAGAAAGCGGATCGATTTGCCGCACGCCCCTTCTCAAGTGTATGCACTTTTGCCCGGTACGCCATTTAGTAAAATTCTAGCTGCTCCCATTAATACGTAAAATTCCATCCAATTTAGCCACTTTTTCCCAAATCCACTAACCATGAGTAAATTGAGTATAAAAGCCCATGAAACCGAATCAAATGCCTTGTGAATATCCGCTCTAAATAGTAATAGGGGCATGTTTGTGTGATTAGCTTTGTGGATCGCTTCCCGTGCGTAGACGTAACATTCGGATATTTCCCTATTTTCCAAAAAGCCCAATTGATTAGGAATAATTAATTGATTAATAATAATTTTTAACCTGTTTGTGCGGACTTTCGAGACGATATTTGGAGGCTGCTAATCAAGCTAATCGGTCAAAATTCCTTCGGCGCATTGGCCCCTTCTTTTTTGGGCAGCAAAACTGTGTATGAGATGGAGAAAGGTCCCATACCCGCTGAGATTTGATTGTTCTTGAGGAGGTAAAAAATTTCTTGTCTCATGAGGAACCAATATTTTTTGAAAAAATCCCCATTGAACCCATCAGGGCCCGGGGATTTGTTAGGTTTCCAATATTTCACTACTTTATCAAGCTCATCAATTGTGATTTCCTCCTCTAAAAAGCTAAAATCATTATTTTCAAACCTATATAATTTTGTTAAATCAATGGTGGCTTCACTGGTTGAAATTTGTGATTCAGTTCCTAGCAAATCTTTATAGTAATTTGTTGGGTTTCGGACGTGCATAACGCAGCGGAAAACTAAAAATTATTCGTCCAAAACCCATCCCGAGGATCCGTGCGTATCGATTAAATCAAAGAAATAAATCTTAAAGATACCTTTCGGATTACGCTTAATCCGTGACGCTCAAGCCATGCGTGTTGTCCAAGCGCCTCTAAACCGGTTGCCGTCCTAACCGATTTTCCGTCCGTCTAGTCCGTCTAGGTCGGATCATGCGGAAGCCATCTACCGCACACACAATCGGTCTCCACCAAAACTCTCAACAACCCGTTCTCATCTTCTTAGGCCGAATAGATCACAAGCGCCGAAAGTACGAACGCCTCTACCGGTATCTACACGAACAAACTTCTTAAAACGGGAAGAAGAACAATATATATGCTAGTAGCTTGTGATGGTGTTATGCCCTAGGACAAAGTGTTTCTGACCTAGATGATGGATTGTAATAACAAACATAATATTTATTCTAAGATATTTCATATAATATGTGCGTATAGGTTATTTTAATATAATTAAAATAGACCATGAATATGCAATTCAACTTTATGTCATCAAAGTGTGTGACTTTGATAGTAAAACTATAAAGTGTTATGAATGCTATTCTAAATAGTCCCTGGTCATTTATAGGATATTTGTGGAGACAAATATACTTGCGGATATAAATAAATATATATATTTATATACAAGCTATAAATGTACACCAGTATATTAGTTGACTGATGATTATGTTTGACTGATCATGGATAAATAGTTATCAAGTCATTAATATAGATATATGTTAGAGACCATATACTGGACTGACCCGCCATAAGAATGTTACATGTTTTACGTCATTAGCGATTCTTGTAACATAAAGTATTTATAGTCCTTTGACCTGAGATTGTCTCGGTTCCCAACATGAGTAATTTTATACTTTAATATAATCTAACACTGCCTTTAACCGGGTGGTCATAACGGTTATGATTAGGTATACAATGAATCATGTAGAGGGATGAGTGCAATCAAGACGGGATTTGTTCCTCTCATAAATGAGAGAGATATCTTTAGGCCTCTTGATGAATTGAACTGAAGAAATGTATGGCCATACTCAAATGAATTAATAAGAGTTATTAATGTCATTTGTTCTTGTTCAGTTTAATTCGGGATCAAGAAATATTAATTCGATTAATATAAGGATAACGTATTAAATGCCTTATGATCGATATAGATATCGTGTGACAAAGGGACTAAATACGTGATTGTTGATTAGGTAAATCGGATCACCGATATTCACTTAAATTGGGTAGTCATGATGGCTTGCTAGAGTCCGCTCATGATTTATAGACTGTCAAGTCTATTGCCAACATTAAGTGAACCTACAGGGTCACACACAAAGAACAAACTGAAACGGGCGCAGAAAATCCTAGCGACTTATATGATGAGTTGCATAATAATGACACAAAAGATATTGTCATCTTATGTGATAAGATGTGATATATATGTATATAAAGACAATGAGCACACAAGATCATGTAATCTAGAAGAGTCTAGATGATGATATGTGGATAATGATGAGTGATGTCATACACATCTCTTAGTGTGAATAGACATGACTCTTCACCTCTATATAAGGACATAGAGGGCTCCAAATTCATTGTACCAAATGATTCTCTCTCTCATTTTTTCTCATTCTCTTTTGTGAGACAAAAAGAGAGAAAATATCCTTTCTCATTTGTGTGACAAAATTACTAAAGGGTGCTTTCCTTTTATATGACAAAATGAAAGGGCGCAATTATATGAGAGAATTATACATCTTTTGTGAGACAAAATAAGAAGAAGAAAAAGAGTTTTCTTGTGCAAAAAGGAGAACAAGCTACTAGCATATATATTGTTCTTCTTCCCGTTTTAAGAAGTTTGTTCGTGTGGACACCGGTAGAGGCGTTCGTACTTTCGGCGCTTGTGATCTATTCGGCCTAAGAAGATGAGAACGGTTTGTTGAGAGTTTTGGTGGAGACCGATTGTGTGTGCGGTAGATGACTTCCACACGATCCGACCTAGACGGCCTAGACGGACGGAAAATCGGTTAGGACGGTAACCGGTTTAGAGGCGCTTGGACAACACGCATGGTTTGAGCGTCACGGATTAAGCGTAATCCGAAAGGTATCTTTAAGATTTATTTCTTTGATTTAACCGATACGCACGGATTCTCGGGATGGGTTTTAGACGAATAATTTTTGTTTTCCGCTGCGTTATGCACGTCCGAAACCCAACAGCTTGTTCTTCTCTTGCACAAGAAAACTCTTTTTTCTTCTTCTTATTTTGTCTCACAAAAGATGTATAATTCTCTCATATAATTGCACCCTTTCATTTTTCATATAAAAGGAAAGCACCGTTTAGTAACTTTGTCACACAAATGAGAAAGGATATTTTCTCTCTTTTGTCTCACAAAAGAGAATGAGAAATAATGAGAGAGAGAATCATTTGGTACAATGAATTTGGAGCCCTATATGTCCTTATATAGAGGTGAAGAGTCATGTCTATTCACACTAAAAGATGTGTATGACATCACTCATCATTATCCACATATCATCATCTAGACTCTTCTAGATTACATGATCTTGTGTGCTCATAGTCTTTATATACATATATATCACATCTTATCACATAAGATGACAATATCTTTTGTGACATTCCTATGCAACTCATCATATAAGTCGTTAGGATTTTCTGCGCCCGTTTCAGTTTGTTTTTGTGTGTGACCCTGTAGGTTCACTTAATGTTGGCAATAAACTTGACCGTCTATAAATCATGAGCGGACTCTAGCAAGCCATCATGACTACCCAATTTAAGTGAATATCAGTGATCTGATTTACCTAATCAACAATCACGTATTTAGTCCCTTTGTCACGCGATATCTATATCGATCATAAGGCATGTAATACGTCATCCTTATATTAATCGAATTAATATTTCTTGATCCCGAATTAAACTGAACAAGAACAAATGACATTAATAACTCTTATTAATTCATTTGAGTATGGCCATACATTTCTTCAGTTCAATTCATCAAGAGGCCTAAAGATATCTCTCTCATTTATGAGAGGAACAAATCCCGTCTTGATTGCACTCATCCCTCTACATGATTCATTGTATACCCAATCATAACCGTTATGACCACCCGGTTAAAGACAGTGTTAGATTATATTAAAGTATAAAATTACTCATGTTGGAAACCGAGACAATCTCAGGTCAAAGGACCATAAATACTTTATGTTACAAGAATCGCTAATGACGTAAAACATGTAGCATTCTTATGGCGGGTCAGTCCAGTATATGGTCTCTAACATATACCTATATTAATGACTTGATAACTATTTATCCATGATCAGTAAAACATAATCATCAGTCAACTAATATACTGGTGTACATTTATAGCTTGTATATAAATATATATTTATTTATATCCGCAAGTATATTTGTCTCCACAAATATCCTATAAATGACCAGGGACGATTTAGAATAGCATTCATAATACTTTATAGTTTTACTATCAAAGTCACGCACTTTGATGATATAAAGCTGAATTGCATATTCATGGTCTATTTTAATTATATTAAAATAACCTATACGCACATATTATATGAAATATCTTAGAATAAATATTATGTTTGTTATTACAATCCATCATCTAGGTCACAAATACTTTGGCCTAGGGCATAACACCATCATAATTAAACAAGAGGTTGGCTTTTTCTTATTGAGAAGTCACTTCTCTGTTGGAAATAGGTTCGATTAAACAAGGAATTAGTGATTTATTTATCTTTTTAGTGGCATATTGATGAAAAACTCTCGTATTTTTGTCATCTTCATTTAACCACTTAAATTTCGAGCGTTGCTGCCAATACGTTTCTTCTAAATTTGTCAATTCATTTAATCTTAATTTCACCAACTGTTTTACCCACAATTCTAGCTCTGTCGGAGCCATGTGTTTCTCTTTTCTTTCAACCCAATTTAAAACAAATTGACAATTTTCCTTGTATTTTCTGGAATTTCGCTTTTTATTTTTATCCCAACGTTTTAATTTTTTTTCCTAAAGAAGAAAGCTTTTGAAAAAATTCATTTAATATACCTGACATGGTTGCTTGAAGGTGGCCTTCAATAATAAGGCGAGCTTTCTCATTTTGAAGCCATAAATTTTCGAAACGGAACCCTTGATGGATGGGGAAAGTGCTCGAAACAGAAAGAGAAATGGGAGTGTGGTCCGAGCAAGGATTAGGTAAAGCAATTTGATTGTAGTTTGGAAAAGATGAGGCCCAAGACAGGTTGAATAAAAACCTGTCTAGACGCGCTTTAACGAGTGAATTTGACCATGTGTAAGATCTCCCTTGTAAAGGGGGGTTAAACAAATCTAATTGCGAGATCATCCCGTTAAACAGTTGGGATTAGTGATTTATTTATCTTTTTAGTGGCATATTGATGAAAAACTCTCGTATTTTTGTCATCTTCATTTAACCACTTAAATTTCGAGCATTGCTGCCAATACGTTTCTTCTAAATTTGTCAACTCATTTAATCTTAATTTCACCAACTGTTTTACCCACAATTCTAGCTCTGTCGGAGCCATGTGTTCCTCTTTTCTTTCAACCCAATTTAAAATAAATTGACAATTTTCCTTGTATTTTCTGGAATTTCACTTTTTATTTTTATCCCAACGTTTTATTTTTTTTCCTAAAGAAGAAAGCTTTTGAAAAAATTCATTTAATATACCTGACATGGTTGCTTGAAGGTGGCCTTCAATAATAAGGCGAGCTTTCTCATTTTGAAGTCATGAATTTTCGAAACGGAACCCTTGATGGATGGGGAAAGTGCTCGAAACAGAAAGAGAAATGGGAGTGTGGTCCGAGCAAGGATTAGGTAAAGCAATTTGATTGTAGTTTGGAAAAGATGAGGCCCAAGACAGGTTTAATAAAAACCTCTCTAGACGCGCTTTAACGAGTGAATTTGACCATGTGTAAGACCTCCCTTGTAAAGGGGGGTTAAACAAATCCAATTGCGAGATCATCCCGTTAAACAGTTGGGACTCCTCCCAAGTCCGAGTGGTATTACTTCCTGTCCTCTCATTCATAGTTGTGATTAAGTTAAAATCACCCAGTAAAACCCAAGGAATACTCGAATCATCATTTAATTCAATTAATTCTTTTACAAAGACTTTCTTTTCTTGAAAAGGTTGCGGGCCGTACACACCCGTTACTTTAATTACTCGATTATCCCAATTGCATCTCAACTGTACTGTGATAGAGGAGTGTAATTTATCTGTACTAATATGAGAAAAAAGAGTTTTGTTTCAGGTCAGTACTATCCCTCCCGATGCAACTTGGGAGTCTATATAGGTAAAATAATCTAAATTCTTTCCAAATAATTCACCATGTATTTTTTCAGTGTAATTTTAGATTTTGGTTTCCTGTAAGCATACCAAATCAGGAAATTCTCCTTTCAAATTGTCTCTGACCAATTTACGTTTATTTACATCATTAATCCCTTTAGTGTTCCATGAAACTAATTTTAGTTGTTTAAATTTCGTTTAATAAAACTAATTTACTTACATCGTCTCTTTTTCACATATTATCTTTTCGCAAAAGATTTCACCTTTTCTTTCACGTCATCAGTGAGTTAGAAACCTATAGAGGTGATGATCCTGTGTACATCCCCTTCTTCAAAATAAAGCTTCAGTCGATGTGGTTTTAACTAATTTCTTTTTTCCTTTGATTTGTTGAGTTTTGCTTTCACTTTGCTCGAGTATCTCTGTTGGGGTAATTACAACTTCACATTCAGGCGCCAACTCTTTTTTTGGTTCCTTCTTCTGATTTTCCTCAACTTCAAAATGGGTATCTGCCTCACAAGCCTGATCCTCTTGAACATTTGTTTCAGTGGCGTCAGTTGCAATCTCAACATTGTTCAAAGGCTCAGATTCACTCTCAGTTGCAATCTCAGAATTATTAGCATTTACACTGTCTAATACCTCCTTTTGATCACCCTGTAACATTAAATCACTTCCCCATTCTTGGTCTTCTACAACAGGGGTGGTGTATTCAGTATCTGCTGATAGTTGGGAAGTATCTCGGAATATTTTAGTCCGATTGGGCGCTGAGTTGGATATGTTGTTGGGTGGTAAGGGTAATGATGATGCATGGAGCTCAGTCTCCTTCTGAACCCCACTTTTTACCTTCCACACCTGCACTATTCTTTTCTTCAGCCTCCATTCAAATTTTTTGTGCGAATATGGTTTATAAGGAGAGATAAAGATATAAGATCGATGGGTGAATTTGCCATCAATGAAGAATAATGTATAAGGTATTAAATTGATGCTCCGCACTTTAAATTGAATTGAGACCTCTTTGGAATCAAACTCCCCTTTGATATAATTGATCGTCTCGTAGGTATCAAAGCTTGCTAAAATGGTTTTTAGAAGGTCAGGAGTAGCTAAGGCAACAGGAAGTTTCTTGATTACGAGAGTTATCCCATTCTCTTGGGGTTTAGCTGGAGCAGGTGTACTGGATTTATCAAGCAAACCTTCTTTCAATTGAATTGCTAATTGGGACTGTCTAAATTTAGGGAATGTATTCAATTTGGTATTGTTTATAATTTTGGGTGTAGAAGGGTTGCAAATTTAGCCATATGTCCCGATTTGTTGCACTTGTAACACCTGATTTGCTCCTTGCAAAAATCTCTTGTGTGTGTATCAGCTAAACACCTGAAACATTTGATCTGTTGTGGTGAATATATCTTTTTAAAATTGAGTTTTCTCCAATTATTTTCTCTTCGCTTAAAATCATCAGCAAGCCCTTTTGCTAATATTGTAAGAATTAGCAAATTCTTACAAATTTGCTAATTTACATCCAAACACACCACTTTTTCACACACCCTAGAGTTTATAATACTTTAGTATTTGGATTTTGCAAATCCTAATCACTAGAAATATCCTAATACTATATTAGAAAATTTAACACATCCGAACAAGCCCTTATTTTAGTTCTCATACTTTAATTTTCATTATATGTACATAAATGATAATTACTAGTTTGACTGTATTTAGCGGGATCGAAAAAATTGAAAAGCTAGATACATCAAAATAATATGTATTTTGTTTGTTCTCTACTAAAGCATTATTGCTGCTTCGCTTCGCCCATTATTTTTTTTTAAGGAACGGTCGCAAGTTGCGGGCCGCTCAATTTCATTAAAATAAATAAAAAGAGGTTACATGTTGGGGGAGATACAATAACATACTAGCTTTTAATGCTAGCTTTCAAAACATAAACCTAATTCTAGTTTCCTATCAACTACAGACAGGAACCATCTCCTCATGCCGGTCTTCTGTTCAACCCTCCACGTACACCCGGTGCACTGGACCAAAATGTCCTAAACAGCTAAAACACCCTAGTCTAGGGTTTCGGCGCCATTCGAGAGTGGAAAGACAGAGTGAAATGTCTTATGTCGCTCTCCAAACTAGGGTTTCACCCCCCCCCCCCCCACTGAGAGTTGATGACCGACTATCTCCGGCGAGAGACCGCCTTGGTGTTACTGTGTCTTTCGACGCTGCATAAAGAGAGGAAGACAGAGAAATGTCGATGTCACCCTCGAGGCTAGGGTTTCTGACCCTGTGATGACCAGCTGGCTATATCCGGTTGAGCGACCGTCCAAACCGCCACGTGGATCTTCAATCTCGGATCTGAGCAATCACGGCTCCTTACACATCCCACGGAAGAGAGATAAGAGACAGAGAAATGTCGATGTCACCCTCGAGGCTAGGGTTTCTGACCCTGTGATGACCAGCTGGCTATATCCGGTTGAGCGACCGTCCAAACCGCCACGTGGATCTTCAGTCTCGGATCTGAGCAATCACGGCTCCTTACACATCCCACGGAAGAGAGATAAGAGAGGGTAGAGATTGAGGGTGCTACCTGTCAATCAATCAAGAATTAAGACCTTGCATTAATGGCTTCAACCCGCCACATAGCAGTCATTCCTTACCCAGACCGAGGCCATATCAACTCAGTGACGGTACTCGTGCGACAGCTCATCGTTCAGGGCGTCCACGTCATCTTCGTTGTGACGGACGAATGGCTCGGTCTCATGAACTCATCTTTCTCTTCACCAACTCAACCTTCAAACGATTTCTAACTCCATCCCAACTCGAATCGCCTCCAATAGCATTAACAGCCGGTTTGAACTCGATGGTACGATCTTTGAAGCGAAATCCAAAGTTAGAGCATTGGAAAGGAGGAAAAGTAAAAAAAAGGGATTGGGGTTTGGTAATGGAGAAGGGGGGGGGGGGGGGGGGAGCGAAAAAGGGGAATAGGGAAGGGGGAGGGCGGGGAGAGGGAGGAGGCGTAGGGGAAGGGCGGGGTGGAGGCGCCGCGGCGGCGCCTCCACCCCAGATTTCAAATCGGTTATGGTTTCTCCCTTTTTCTTTTCTCTCCGCCCCCTTCGCCCATTATTTATCAAAAGAAAATCTATTATCCCAAAAGAAAATCAGTTATGTGAAACAATAAAGAAAACTGCCATGTTTGGTCATTAATCTGTTTTTTCTCTCTTTTAGCTTCTCATTTAAATTCTCAGCCCAGTAAAACCCAATATTATTCTTTATTTATTTCATATTGGGCCTAAAGCAGAAATATGAGCTTTGACAAACTGAAGATAAGAAGCAGCTCTCCTCTCCTTCTCCCTCTTTCTCCCGTGCTCTCTCATCTCCATGGATTCCTCAAACGGAAACCAACTTGAGATCTTCAGTGTTGGGCCATGCCAAGAACAATTCCAACTCGGGTTTCTCATTGGAGAGAGATTTTCGCATCTTATAAGGAGCAGAGTGCAAAAAGACCTCATACTCCAAAACCAGCTGATTCCCTTCGCTTCAACTCCCAAAGGCAAATCACTGCTGGAGTCACTGGAGGCCTCCAGTCGTAAAAAGTACCCTAAATACTGGGACGAGTTGGTCGGTACCGCTCGAGGCAGTGGCGTACCGCTTCTCTCTGTAAACTTTCTTTCTTAAATTTTTTTTTTGTGATATGATTGAATTTTAGTGATTTTGACTTTGTTGAACAGATAATTCTGATGAATTTGCGAAAGGAAATATTGCCATTTATTGATAGGAAAGAAGATTCAGTTGATGATGATTGTTCTGATTTATTAATTGTGAATGATTCTCTTGCCATTGCTGCTCATAATGAAGACGCAAATGTCGCTTTACTAAACCACACGTATTATTTCTCTTTATTTCATTATATTTCGATAAATTAAATGATTTTAATTTTCTCAAAATTATATTTTTATGTTTTGATTATGTAGTTATTTGTTAAAAGTTGTATTAGCAAATGGAATATCTTTCACAGCTTATACGTATGCTGGTGAGCTTCCCAGCTGTGCATTTGGATTTAATAATTATGGATTGGTATTAGTTTTTTTTTAACTTTTTTTAAATATATTATAATTAAATAATTTTATTGAATTATAATTTTTGAAATATAATTTATGTAGGCATTTACGCTTAATTCGGTGCCTCCACTCAATAAAGAAATGATGGCAGGTGGTATTGCGCTAAATTTTATATCACGAGACCTTCTAGAAGCAATTGACATTAATGATGCAATGGATGTAATATAATTTATTTACATATCAGCACAAAAAATAAATTTATCATTTAATATACTTTTTATCATTGTTTAATTTTTTTTGGGCAGAGAATTTGCGAGGTGAATGTTTCGGCCGGTCATAGTTACAATTTAATAGATGTAAAAAGTAGAAGAATTATTAATATAGAGACAGCTTCCAGAAATAGATTTTCAATTCGTGAAATTGGAAAAGAACCTTTTTTTCATGCGAATATGTATCTTCATTTGAACGTTAATCAGGTACATTATTAAATTACTTAGAGCATAATTTTGTAAAAAAATGGTTCGAATTATAGACTAGAGCTTAATATTCTAATACTTTTTTACTTAGGTGCAAGATGAAAATTCGATGAGTAGACAAAAGAGCGCCGCAATTTTAGAAGCAAATTCAAAAGAGAATATTCTCTCTTTGCTTGGAGATTATTCTCATGAAAAATACCCTATTTTTATGACCGGTAATTTATTTTATTTTATTAACTATATAAAGTGTTAAGTTTTTTGATGCATAATCGTAAAAAAAATTATAATTTTCAGGTCCTGTTTTGTATACTTTGTGCACGGTGCTTGTTGATCTAGATGATGAAATATTAACTATATACAAAGGGAATCCGAAGAATAAAGATGTGATTCATAAATTTCGGATCGAATAATAAATCTCATTTTTGTAAGATTATATAATTTTATTCCATTCACATATTATATTTAAATAATTATACATCCTCTCTGTACAGACAAACAACATTTCTCGACTCAACCCCTAAAAAAACAGATTCACAAAACAAACTGCTGACCCTCTCAATATAAAACACATAATTATAAACAAACATCATTCTTTCCGCAAACGAAAGAATACATTATTTCTTCTTAATATACAACAATCTATACAACTCATGACCTTCGCAAATGTTCGAAAAAATAATAAAATAAGACGATAACTCATTAAATGCGTGAAATCAGCCAATAAAACCACTCATTTTGGTTGGCTCTTTTGACAAATTTTAAACCTTGATTTATCTTAAGAACTTAAGAATGTGGTTCCAATCAAAAGTAGATTTATCCCATGCAATAAAAATGTGAAACTGTGCCACCTAATAATTTCTCCAAAAGATGTTATTTTCTAGTGAAAGTTATCTGTATTGAACGCTGAACCATCTTTAGGGAAAATACTAGCCACCATTTCCTGAAAATTCCTAGCATAAGCCTTGCTTCTGGAAGTACCGGAGGGGTTATCGGACTGGAGATAACGGAACATATGTTCCACAATTCTGAACATGCTGTGCTCAAGATTCGTGTCTATTATGCCCAAGTATAATACCACGTTGTTTTTCTTCTCCAGTTTGGGATAAGTTTGTGGGTTCCTGCAGGTTTCCAGTCGTTTCATGTCGACTGCCCGTGCTGGGACGCCGAAAAATGGGCTTTTATTGTACCTGCTTAATCAAAGGGGTTGGAAATAAATAATGAAAGAGAAAATAATGTATGAAAAATACGAAAAAAGAGAAAAAATTGAGTTTACCCGGAATCGACGTCTGAATCAAATGATTGTGAGTCGGTGCTATTCGAGCTGTCGTTTTGTTCTCCTAAAAGAAAAGTTTGAAATGTTTATTTGAAATAATAATGAGGATATACTTTTATTTAAATTGATCTTATAAAGTTTTGAAATGTGAAAATATATATTTGTTTAATCTTACCGGCGCGATTTTGGGCAACAATGTCGAACGGAGTAGGACAGACATGCATTCCGACCATGAATGTATAATCATGAAGTTTATTTGATTCAAGAAATCCACAATCACTCTTTACTTGTCTATATTTTTTTTCGACAAAAAAAAAAGTAAAATATTATGGTTTGGAAATCCAATCAAAATTATAGTCATTTAAAAAAGATAAAGAAATAAAGAAAAAAAAAATACCTAAGGAGCTCCTCTCGTATGGATGGTTCGATATGAAAACCGATGGCAAGATCTTCTTCGGATCCTGATCGACTTAATATTTTGCCTTGAAGATTAGTTCTGAAATAATATTGCTTGTGGATCTTCTTTTGCCCCAACATTTGGTTCCCTACTACCGCAAATCGAACCTGTTCGAAGGGTCCACAGCAAAATTGTTTAAATTTGAAGGACCAGGTTGAAAGTTTACAGGGTGTAATTGTGAAAAAAGAATTTTCAAGGGTGTAACTGTAAAGGAGTTTTGATACCTTCTGACCACCACTTGGCTTGAATGCATGGATTCCGTAGATCTTGGAGAGAAGGGTATTATTGTACTTCTCGACATGACTATAATACAGTGGCATGGCGGCTAAAAGCATCTACAAAATGTTAGAAAAATAAATAGTATTAAATCGACTAGACCAATAAGAAATAAAGTTATAAAAGGTAAAAAAATAACCAAAAAATTATTTAATTCAATTTCTCTCTAAAGAGCTGTTAAATTTAATCAATAGTCTTAATTATTTCGTATATATTCGTTTATCAGTTTACCTTTATTTCGAACCTACTGATGTGTCTGATCAGGTATTTTTTGTCGTGAAGTCCGATCAGCTGATTCTTTTTTTTCATCAAGTAGAGTTCCCTTACTGTTTCAAGACTACAAATCGTCAGCATGTATTCATCTGGATCTATGCCCCTTATTTCTCGAATGTTTCTACATAAAAAGTAAAATTATACAAAAATGATAATATGAAAATATGATGTATAATTAAAATGAATAATGAAAAACAAAATGAACCTCAACGCTTCAGGACAGTAATCAGTCCACTCGTAATCTGTAAATTGTTGCCAATATTCGGATGAATTTTGGGAAGGCATTTTAATGTGGTAACTTAAACAATCATCAAAGTTCATATCGCAAAAGTCTTGATCGGATGGCTCGATAATTCTCTTGAAGGATTCCTGCGTATCGGTCTACATATATCCAGTATTTTAATTAAAAAATGAATCTAAATGATTAAACTTGAAGAAAATAAGTAGAAAAAAAAGGTAAAGAATAAAAATTGATGAAAATTCACTTACTTTTGTGTGTTGACAAATGACTCCGATTTTTTTGATGATTTTACTCTCCATCTTAATCATCATTCAATTAAAACTTGTTTTAATAAATAGCCCTTAGTAAAATTCAGATATGTCAAGAAATATAAACTCTCTTGGAGAGAAAATACTAATTGATATATAATAACACCATAACAGTTATAATTATATGCCAAAAATAGAATTTTCTAGACCCGCTCTACACAACAATTGAGAGAATTATTTATTATATCCATTATTCTAAAACAAAATTTGGAAAATAAAACTTGACCGAAACAATTTGCGAAACAAATGGAGTTAGAAAATTTGTTTATATGGAAGTGAAAATAAACGAACGTCAAACTTAATGATGGTACCATTTGAAGGGAAAAAATTTGTTTGAAGAAAAATAGCATCTTTGAAGAGTACTTGAACAGTACTTGAAACCTTATCATAACTGTTCAATTTTCTGTTTATATATTTTTTCACTCAAAATGAGAAGTTGTGTGATTAATTTATTTACGTGATTTAGTAAGAACTTTGAATTATATTATTGTGCAAATTAATTCATGTAAATTTTGGCATGTATCATATGAAAAAAATGTTATATAACATTTTTTTATAACAAGAAGCAGACTCAAAGTTTTACATCCAATTTTATTGATAGAATTAAAGTGGATGTACATGGAGATAAGATAAAAAGAAAAATGTTATAGCACTTGTCATTATTTTTGCTTAAAATGCTGACATAACTGAAATTTCATAACACTTGTCATTTTTTTTTTGCTTAAAAGGCTGACATAAATGAATTTTCCACGACATACTAGTACGAAAGTAAAACATCACAAAAAATAACTCAGTTCAAATTAGCAACAATTTTTTTTCTACACAATTAATAAATTAACTGCTATAATACATCACAATTCACAAACAGTCATTAGTTGACTTGTCAGCTCTAGAATACAACCCAAAAACAAAAAAATATATAGTTTTATTTTCACATAACAACAAAAATATAATTTTCCAAACCCCTCAACAAAAAATTATTTGCAACCATCCAAAAATATTAGACTTAATATTATTACTGGATGAATTATCAGACTGGAGAGCTTAGATGGACTAATTCTCTTCACTTTACTGTAACACAGAAAATCCAGGCAAGATTTAATATGCGGCTTATATGGCCTCTTATCTTCTTATCAAAAACCAACAGAAAAAGAAAAACGGAGGCAAAACACCGGTACGAGACTCAGTACCAGTTCTCTCTTCCTTCTCTCTCTCTCTCTCTCTCTCTCTCGACTCAGTACCAGTTCTCTCTTCCTTCTCTCTCTCTCTCTCTCTCTCTCTCTCTCTCATGGTTTCGCCTTCAGTTTCAGTCTCACCCTCGTGCTCCCATTTCTCGCTTCTCACTCGAAACCCAAATCGAGAGCTCTCTTGGTATCACAAGTGCAATGCTTCTCCCTCTTCTCTTTACCACCTCTCTATGAATCACCATTCTTTGAGACTCCATTGTCGTTCTAAATGGAAGCTTTCTGCTGCTACCAAACATTCTAATACATTAATGCACGAGGTAATTATATTACATTATATTTATCTTTCTGTTTCCAGTTTTTCTTCTTTTTAGCTCATAATTTAACCAATTTCAAAATTCGAAGTTCCATTACAGTGACATTTTCTTTGATTATCTGTTCTAGAATGAAGACGATAGATTTCCAACTGAATACAAATCTCAATCTCTACAAAGAGAAGAATCCGTTGTACCATCGTATTTCTCCAATGCAATTTACATCTCTCTCCTTGCGGGATTTCTCGCGCTTCAAGGTTCTGAAATTGCAAATGCAAGTACAGAATTAGGTGCAATTCGACAGCCGTTTGAATTTTTGGGGGATCTTGGTGATCTTAGCACAGGTTTTGCTTCAGTTAGGATTACTTTTCCCTTTTATTTTCTCAAACATTAATAATGGAACTATAATCTCCACATTAATAATACATAATTTTAATATTATGTATATTTACAATGTTGTATTATATCATCTATTATAATTAGTTGTTTATATGATTTTTTTTATCACAACTTGTTTCTTTCCATTTATTTTCAGGCATTTTTGCTCATTTTCTTCTCTGAATTGGGTGACAAGACGTTTTTTATTGCCGTAAGACTGCATCTTTAATGAAATGTTATTCTTTTGATATTTGTATGATATTAACAAAATTTCTTCAAATACATAAACAAATTTGATCATTTTGTATAGTGAAACGTTATTTTACGTAGGCACTTTTGGCAGCTAGAAATTCCGGAGCAGTTGTATTTGTTGGCACCTTTGGAGCCCTTGCGTAAATATTTATTAGAAAATATTAAAAAAAATACAAATTCTCTGTGTTTTACTTTTTTTTGTTTATTATTTAATAATTACAGGGTAATGACTATAATATCAGTGGTACTTGGCAGAGTGTTTCATTATGTTGATTTTATAATCCCATTTAGGTAATTATAATTAATACAAGTAATTAAATTATTTTTCAATTAATTAAATTATAACATATTGTTAAATTATATATTTAATAATTATTCAGGCTTGGGGATTTGGATTTTCCTGTTGATGATTTTGCAGCAGCCTGCCTTCTAGTAAATTTTTAATCCATCTTAATATTTATTTAATTTTATTATTTTTAAAATCTTAAAATTCTCAAATATTTTTCTATTTTAATTAAGATATATTTTGGGGTGACTACATTATTAGACGCCATTTCTAACGATGATTCAAAAATGAACGAAGAACAAGAAGAGGTATCTCCATTTTCTACTTTTTCCTACCAATCTCAATCATTAAAAATTAATATTTAAAATTTTATAATTTAAAAAAAATTTAGGCGGAAATAGCAGTTTCAAAATTTGGAGGAAACGGTGCGGGAATAATGGCTACAGCTAATACAGTAATAAGCACATTTGTTCTGGTATTTATTGCTGAATGGGGCGATAAATCATTTTTCTCTACTATAGGTAAAACGAAGTAAATTTTGGTGGTGCATGCTGGACTGTGAGATAATTCTTAATTATTATAAGTACTGGATGGCTCCAGTTCTTAATTTATTTTATTTTTTATTTTTGAAGCTTTGGCGGCTGCTTCTTCACCTCTTGGAGTAATTGGTGGATCTCTTGCTGGCCATGCTTTAGCTACTTTGGTAAAAAGAATAATATTATTATTATTATTTTGGTTTTTTAGTAGAAAGTTGACTTAATTGTAATTTTTGTTTTTTGTATCTTATTTTCATAGATTGCTGTTCTTGGGGGCTCTTTACTCGGAAAAGTTTTGTCAGAAAAGGTATTTATTTTGATCTTTACATTTCTTAGTTTAAAAAGAAGCATAGTGAGATTTCAATTAGTAAACCTAATTTAATTAGGCACTTATCTGTAAACTTTTTGATTTTTTGGTATGTACAAAAATTTTATTTTATTTCTCATGCAGGCTATTTCATATGTTGGAGGGACATTATTCTTAGTCTTTGCTGCCGTAACATTAGTTGAAATTGTGAGATGAACGGGACATCTCCATTTTTCAAATAACAGGTGAGGATTAGCACATAATTCATTAAGTTGGAAACATAACAAATTTTTTGCTTATGTAAATCATCTTTTTTTACTTAGGTTGCGAAATATAGAGGTGTATTCTCTTTGAAGCAAAGCGGCTTATACTATATACTTGTGGTTTTGGAATTTGAGAAAAAAAAAAAGGAAGGCAAAGCTCAAGTCAGATTTCTCAACCTTGTTTGATTCAAAATTATGTGTTATCAACCTTCAAAAAAAAAATTATGTGTTATCATTTGTGCATTTGTAATTTTTTTGTAATTGGGTAAAATTGGACTAGTCAATTTGTGCCCTTCAAATATATTTTTTTTCAATTTAGTAAATATATTGTAATTATTTTACCAAATGAAGAAACAGAACATATTCAATATGAGACTTTAATTTATAAATTTCGTACCATTGCATATTTTATCTTCAAGTAAAAATAACATTTCATCAGTATTTTGTTACATATTACAGCATTATATAATTAATCAAACACTAATCTATATTGTAAAATCTTGTTTAAATTTGGCCATTTTAGCCAATCTATCAACTGCCTCAACTAAATGATCAAGTCTCGCCACAAGTTCAATCAGCAATGAAGTGAAAGTAGCAAGAGAAAGACACGCCGTGCTCTCCAGTGCTCTCATTCTAGGCACCATCTCCATTTCTACCTCTCCATTATTCTCTCCATTTCCCTCATCGATCCCCCGTGGCGGCCAAGAATGCATCCTTTTGTGTTGCTTTTTAACGCTATTTTCACGACTCAGCTCAACTTGTTGATCAATGAGTTGTGAAGTATCTTTTTCTTTGAAGGAAAATGTTTTGGATGGTAATTTTGAGGTGAGCAGATAAGAATGAAGGTCGATGGAATGCTGCAGATGTTCCGTTGAACTGTGAACACGATTTAACAGATTTGAATGGAGGCTCCATTTCATGATATTTACGTCTTTACCGAGACTTCTGAGTAGTTCTGCGGCTTGATTTGTCGCGTCAAGTATTTCTGCTTGAAATGTACATCTTAAGTTATATGGTGCCTGCATTTTAAGGAAAATTATTGTTTAGTATATTATTACAATTTACAACTCAATGATATATTATTAAACTTAATATGACTATTAAGATTAAATCAACATGGATCGGCTGGAGACGACAATCCATCTCATTCAGAACGAACCTACGTCAGCCAGAACAACTCTCCAATTATTCATAAATTTTCGCGATTTGGTGTGAGCGTTGCAACAGAATCTTCAGCGAAAAAAGCCGGACAGCAATTGCCGTCCTACGGACAGTGAAAGACGAGTTCACAAGCTGGCAGAAATGCATATTCACAGAAACGTAGGCCGAAGAAATCAAGAATGTGAAGAGAGTAGGGAGGAACGAAGCACAATCATCATTGACACGGACGGCTGCATCTTGTACCAATCCGACCACTTCAACCTCACTCTCTCTTGTTTTACTACACAATAATATTTTGTTATTGTAATATGGTATGTAATCTATTTTTGTAGTGCCAAATTATCATGTGGCATCCCTTTTATTTTTCTTCGTTTTAGTTATTCTATTCTATTAACAATTATGGTTTGTAAAACTTGACATTAATTAATAGATTTATACGCCAGACATTTAAGCTCTCCGTAATTTTCAATGTCGCCTTAGCTATATAGTTCAAACATCTTTGTTGGTGTTCAAGATATGATTATAATCTTATTAAATTATCTTAATCCTCTGCTTTTTTGGGTGTAAGTTAAATCGAGGGACTTAAATTCGTTTGTACTAGAAAGGTGACAGAATAACGTTCAATTTAAGTAACAGAGCATCTGTGCAGAATAATGAAGCAGAGCAGGTATTAAATGCGAATTTTAGTACACACTTCCATTTGATTTCTAGAATAAATTGATAAAAACTTCCATTACATATCAACTTTTCATTTATTCTTCCTTTATTCCTAAACAAATATGTGCAAACGTTCTTTTACAATATTCTTTGTTCTTTTTGATTAATATGTCTTCTAACAAATTTTATTTCAATATACATAGATTGTTTCATAACTTGACATGCATACAACATTATACATGAAACACTATTTCATAACCTGCAATATATTTTATATAACATTATTTGTTATTATATATTTACCTGGATTTCAGAGTGAAGGCAACCATGTAAAGCCATGACTTCATATGCACAATGTCTCAAAACAGCCCCCACTTTCACATATTCTAACCATGGATAGAAAAAATGTTTAAATCTGCCATGTGGCGGCTCCCATTTTGCTGAATTAGCCTAAAAATGAACACAAATTAATTTTGACTCCTTTTTATTTACAATCTAGTCAAAGAATAAGAGAAAACAAGTAATTACTAGTGAATCGAGTTTTGATGAAAAATTTAAACTGGCTCGACACTTGCGAAATGCCGGTTCGTCAGGAAAATCATCCATCACCGTCTTTGTGAACTCTGGATGTTCTGATCCGTCATCACTTAAATACTTCTTCACACATTCTAATTAATAAAAAAATATACTTATTTATAATCTTAATATAATAATAAGACTTACTACGATCGTTATTAAGATGGCTTACTTATCAGTATGTCACATTTCACTTATCAGTATAACATATTCAGGTTATTAACATAAATAAAGATATTAACCTTCTAAAGAATCGGCGAGAGAATTGAAGTTATTAACAAGTTCTTTATGGAGTTGCTCTCCCGCCCAAATGGGGCAAACAAGTACATTTACAAGAACCGCGACTAGACCGCCAATTGCGATTGAATAAAGCCGGTCCATGGCGGTGCGGATCGGGTTTCCCATCCGATAACCCGAAACAATGATCAAACAATATGTGAATAGCGTGACGCGAAATCCATATTCATACGGCACGAATGATGGCCATAACTTCATAAATGATGTTATTGCCCCTACGATTTCAAAATATATAACAATATTTGTTAATTAATAGCTTTATATATAACAAATGTATGTATTAATTAATAGTATAAGACATATATGTGAGAAAATTTAAGAATATAAAACATACCAATAAGGAAAATACTAAGACCAATAACATATGGTTCAGCAATATGACCACTTGACATGGCAATTTGAATCACCACAATCGCAAATATTCCAGCAAATAAACTCCCCAAGGCCCTATTAAACCCTTTGTTAAAAGTAGCCCCTACAAATATGCATCATAAAAAAATAGCAATTAATTAAAAACTCACTAGTCAAAACTTTGACTAAAAAATTATAAAAATATAAACATATATAACTTACCAACGGTATATTCAAACATAATAGCAACAGTAAGAATGGACCAAATTATATTGGCACCAAAAATATCATATGGCGCTCGACATAATATGAGAAGCGATACAAGAAGGCACGCCAGTCCAACTTTCAAAGCAAAAACAACTCGATTTGTATCGTCCTTTGCGAATTTCCATACGTCTAATATCCATTTACTTGGATATTCTAAGTTAATTTGATCGACAAAAGTTTTAGGTTTCTTCAAAGACTCAGGTGTAATACCAGCCTTTGATGAGTTGACATGAATGTCTATTCTTATACTACCCTTCTTTCCATTCATTCTCCAAAGTAAGAAGAGAGATATGATAGTTGGTATCTTGTGTTAAGTTTGAAGAAACCCTAATTTAGGTTAGGGTTTATGGGTCTGTGCAAGTCAGGCGATTTATGGTGAGATGAAGAGATTGAAGGGAGAAAAGAGCTATATATAAGGGGTGTATATATGCATGGTGGTGCAAGTAGCTAGAAAGAATATATAATTGTATAGATGGAGTATATCATAATTTGCATGTAATATGGAAGAATAATTCTTTGGAGATAATAGAATGAAGGATTATGAAAACACAGGGATGAGGAGATGCTCAATAATGTTGTGTTTGATGGTGAATTGGCATCTTGTGTTTTTATTACGTGGCGAAATGTGATAACCTTTTCTGATATTTACTTACGCGTACTTTTGCATGGCTGATATTCTATGATCTTGCTTTACATGTTGATGGATGATTTCCTTTTGGTACGTTCGTAGACTTGGTTTACAAATCACATACATATTTGTAGGTGCAGGTTGGAAAAAGAAAAATCTTGAGCTTATCTTTTCTACATAGAAGAAATTTCACTCTCATATATACCTTAAGAAATAATTGGAAATTATTGAAATAATGTTATCTGACTGGTACAATTAAAATGGCCAGGCCAGATGATACCCTATGTTACTACTTGCTTAAAAAATGAACCAAAACTTGACAACAAATGAAACATTATCACTGATTTATAGGGATAGAAGATAATTGTGTTACCCACTAATTATTTGCTGAGAGGGGATATTAAAAGTCTTCATAATTAAGTTGTTTGAAAGAAGAACTATATAAGTGGTTTACGTACAAATATCACTGAAATCTTTACCAAGTATGTAATTGGTCGACTGATAAGAAAGTTGATTGATAATGTATGTGGGCTTTAACCTGCAACGCAATAAGGTGGCACGAAATTATCTGTCTTTTTCTTGAACATCATCTCAGTGCATCAAATTTTAATTTTTGTATATATATTCTTCGTATATGTGTATATTATTTGGATGTTTTCATGAGTATATTGAACCAAAAATACATGATATATTTATGGACTTCAAAAACTTGTCTTGTAGTTAAGTTCTGAAAGTTTGGTCGAAGATATTGGTGCCAAAAGTTGGCCAAAACATTGTTTTATTTGATGTAACTTTAAGATATTGATCTTTCTTTTGGTTTATTATGAAAAATCTCATATTATTACCCGTATGTAACACTCTCGAACTATGTAAAAAAACTAAATAAAAGGCTGTTTAGTTGCCTCTGCAATTCGGGAATTTATGTGCCACAAAAGTTCTGGAAATGTGTGGACCAACTAATAGTTGACACATCAGCAGAAGATGCAGCATCAAGTTCCATTCTGATATCAACTAAATAATTTTGACAGAAAGAACCTTTGAGAAAAAAAATGAGTTCTATCTGGTGACGGTATTATTATTTCATATTCATACCAAACAAACAGTTCTTCTACTTGCCATGCATTCAAAAAGAATAAAAACATTAATTTTTGGAATGTTCTAATTTCGTCCTGGCTTTGGACAGTGGATCATATTCTGACCTTCATGTTATCCTAAACTTAGTTTATGTTTCTTGAGTATTAGATCTGTATGTTTCAATTGTATTTATATTCACTAACAATTTCAATTCGGATTTAGGCCCTTTTCATCCAATTTGTTGCACTTAAAAGGCGATTTAAATTCACAATGTTCAAAATCACAACTTGGTTAAAGACCACGGCAGATTAGTACATTTCACTAACCAAATATTCATGCTAATTATTGATATAGCATATTCTTAATTTCTCCATCAGAATAATAATACAATTCCGGACCACAAATATATCTTGATGCTAGTCCTAGGGCTAAAAATGCACATATTTTCATCCATGCATAGCGCGAGTTAACAGTACTAGTTACAAACAAAGCATCAATAAACCAAAAATAAAAACAAAAAATAAAGCCCTACATAAAACAATTAACAACCAACCATAAACTACTCCCAAAATTTCTTCCCATAATTATATGTGTATATTTATTCAAGCACCAAGCTTTATTCCATCATTAAACAGAAATAAATTACAAAACAAAATAACCAAAATTCTATATATACCTGTACAAAATTTCACCCAAACCCCCAAACCCACCAAATTCACATCTTAACCCTCGATTTATAAAAAGTCGGTTTAGGCTCGTTCCCACAGCCAATCATCCTCACCAAATCCTCAATTTCCAAAACCCTAAACCTCTCTTTTGAATTCCACGCGACGTTATCCACTTTATGCTCATAAATCTTGCCGTCCTTATCCAACTTGTACTCTGACGTGGCGTCGAATCGGCCTTTGCTGTTCCAAGGAACGCGCGGGATCCCATGCGCGATCCAACGGATCATGATGGAGGAATCCGACGGCTGCCAGATGGAAAGGATCTCGATCGTCAGAGACTTGAACAGGATTCGGCCGCAGAGTCGAAGGATGTAGAAGATCCGCTTGTAGTTTGTTAATCCGTAGAATGTGTTGAGCGGGTCTCTGAACACTATATCCTCTCTGGTAGAAAAGAAAAGATCAAATTTGTTGAAATTAGATGAAAGAATTGGTAAAAAAGAAATTGAATTTGAAGGAAAACCGACCTGTATATGTCAAAATTCGGTTCTTTGTAGAAAATCAACGGGAATTCCTCTCGCAAAGTGCGAATCGCGTAGCCCATGTTGACGTAATACTCCCTCTTATCATCGTCGTCGTTCTTCTTCTTCTCCAGAGTCGAGATGGAAGTTGAATCGTAATCACCGCGCAACAGAGGGCCCGATAACAGGGATCCGAGCCCTAACCCTAACTCCGGCGGCCCAGGATCCCTAATCGGGTCGGAAACCGTGATTACACGACCCAGTTGAGATCTCGTCTCCTTCCGCTCGTCCTTGAGCTTCCCTCCACAAGCGCAGTTGGAAACCGAAACCCTAAGATTGGGGATTGTCCTTCTGAGAGATGAACGGGGATTTGGTGAAGTCAGTAGAGGTGAAATCTCCATTAGAGAACACAGAAGCGCCATTTTTGCTTCTTGTTTTTACTTTAACTGAGAATTGTTTTATTGTTAGTTTTATCTATTTTTGAGGTGGAAAATGGAAAAGAAACAGAAGGAACTCGAGTCTCGAGCTTGGATATTCTTCTTCGTTAAATATCTAATCTTCATTCATATTAAATATACGGGCCGGCCTATTTATAAAAAACCATTTCCAAGGCCCACAATAAATAACAAAATAAAAATTGTAACCGCCTCACTCATCCTCTTAAACCATCCCATTCCCACAACAGAGAGGCAAGGCTTTGATTGCAGTTTTAACACTCCTTCAAATCACGTCTCTTTCCTTTCATAACCGTTCTACTTGCCCTCCAGGCATCTCTCTTCTCTTCTCCCACCTTCTCTATATAAAACTCTCATACACATCATTCGTTAAACACACACAAAGGAGGAAAGAATCAACAATGGAGGTGGTTTTGAAGGGGGCACGTGAGAAGGAAATGAGTTTGAGCGGGTTTCAATTTCAAATGCCTGTTCACTATCCTCGGTACAAGAGGAAGGATTACGAGGAGATGCCGGAGTGGCAGCTCGACCGTCTCCTGTCGGAGTACGGATTGCCTGTGACTGGAGATGTCCAGTACAAACGCAGTTTTGCCATGGGCGCCTTTCTTTGGGATTGAATTGATTCCATCGATTTGAGAGGTTTAACTAGTCTGGATTTTTGGTGTTTCAAAGGGGGAGAAATAGAAATAGAAATAGAAATAGAAATTATTGTGAGGAATTGGTTTGTTGTTGGTGGTCTAGTTTTTATGAACATGAGTGAGTAGATCTTTAATAGAGATGTGATGATTTGTTTAAGTTGTTTGAAACTTTGTGTTAATTGATTTGATTTGGGGATTTATGAAAGTTGTCATGAAACGTTTTATTGTTTATTTGATTTAAATACTTGGCTAAGTTGTTTAGATTAAAATCTATAAATTGCAAATGTTTTGACCAATTAATTAAATATTTACTTGGCTAAGTTTGCTTAATTAATTGAAGTTTTGGTTGAATTTAGTATTTGAATGTTGAATTGGCTGATTTATGTTTAGATCTAAATTAAATCATTAATTGGGTGTTTTTAGCTTGAAGCACTTGAACTTATTTTGCAAATCTTAAAATTGAAATATTTGATGGTTAATGACAACATGCTTAATCAAATTATCATACAAGTCTCTACCTTTAATTAACTATTTGAAAAATAAAAAATCTTACTTCTTTCTTTTAATTCCTTTTATTATTTCAAAAATAAACTCATCTTAAATCTTTAAACTAAAATACTAGATCTCATATTTGATTAATTAGTTGAAATTTAAGACCACACCTCCTTGTGTTCGACACCCTAAACTCAATTTCCACTTATATACTTTGTGAATGAATTAGGGAACTTATAAATATTTTTGTTGAGAGTGTGAATCGAATAACAACACGATATACACGTTCTTACAGGCCGCCGAATCACCCAACAACGAGCTCGGAAAGACTTGTATCTGTGCGCGTATTCGATGCCACGGAGCATGATCTAATGTGTGTGCATGAAAATGGAATGAGAAATCGATATTCAAATATAAAAGAAATTTAATTATATTTATATTTATTTTTAAATCAAATATTTATTTATTAAAGTTAGTATTATTTTTAACATATGCGAAGCATATCCTTACTGAGTTGTTGTACTCACCCCCTTTTTTCTATATCCTTAGATTTCAGGTTCAGTTATTCGGGAGGGTTGGGTTGAGTGTCGTCAAATATCAAGATAAATAAATATGGAAAATAAATGTAAAAATAAATATAGATACTTGATTTTTTATTATTCCTTGTATTTTTCTACTGTAATACAATTTTTAGTGCCGTATATCTTTCGGGATATACGACCGTTACATCTCGGGTCTAAAATGGGTCCGAGGTGTAACAATCTCGGCTTGTCTCTTTGAGAGGTGGGATTGATGAGAGCGATTGCGAGGAATAAGTCTTGTGCCTCGGCTTTAATACTCTCAACTGGAGATGTTAGTAGTACTTGGAAGTTAATAGCCCCATCCAGCACATGTGCCACCGAGACGTTGTCATTTCTCATAGTAGCGTAGATTATTGGGAAGAAAGACTTGAGAGTGCCTTTAAATGCCCATATGTCATTCCAGAAATTGATTCTTGTTCCTTCGCCTAATTCATAGGAAATTGAGGTGGAGAAAATGGGCATTTGTTTGGCCAATTGGGATAGAAAGAAAGAGACCGGTTGAGAGGTGTTTGTTAGGTCCGTCGGCTCGTCAAACCCATACAAACATTTGAGTGTTTGTGCCCATTGTCCATTTGGTTCCGTTTTCCAAATCCATAACCCTTTAAGGAGTAAGGAGATATTTTATTTTCTAATGTTGATAATCCCGACGCCACCATTTTCCTTAGGGAGGCACAACCGATCCCATGCAACAAGGCAATGGCCGCCGGAGTATTTTTTGTCTCTTCTCAAAAAAAATGATCTTGCAAGTCTATTTATCACAAAAATCAAAATATCATATTTGCCACTATAAAAACTTTAAAATATCATATATGCCATTACAAAAACTTTAAAATATCATATATGTCATTTCAAAAACTTAAAATATCATATTTGTCATTGTAAAAATTTAAAACATCATATGTCAACTCAAAACACAAAATTTATGAAATTTACCCTTTTAAAACTTCAGGAGTATCAAATATATCTAACACCGTTAACTTTCCGTTAAATTTTATTTAATACTACCAAATACCCATATTATCCTTCACTAGCAAAAATATCCATATTATCTCTTCAATCTAAATTATCTTCTCCGTTTTATCCCTTTCTTTCTCTCACAATATTGTACCTATAAAAATAACATATCTCCTTTGTCACTTTTCTTATTTAGAAATAATTGCTCTAAAAAACGATTGAAATTGTAATATATTGATTCTTTTTTAAATATATTTTCTCACATTAACTTTTGACTTCATATTAAAAAAGAAAAAAATATTTGGTTATATACATGAATCTAAATTATAAATAGAGAAGAAGATAAAATAGGGATAATAATAGGGGTATAATAATATTTCTAAGATTTGACCGTCAGTTTTAACGGAAAAAATGGATGATTTCAAGTTTTTGATAAATTTGATAGATTTTGTATTTTGAAATGACAAATATGATATTTTAAGTTTTGTAATGGCAAAGATGATATTTCAAGTTTTTGTAATGGCAAATATGATATTTTGATTTTTATAATGGAAAATATGATATTTGAAGTTTTTGTAATGGTTTATATGAAATTTTCCCCTTCTTAAATAATGAATAAGCTAGACTCTCCTATAATTCATTTCCAGTTCCTTCCACAACAAACGAATCCAACCGCTTTTATACCTCTCATCTTTCCTCTCCCTCACAAGTCAAAACAAAAAAAAACATAAAAGAAAAAAGAAGAAAAAACTCACCTCAACAAAAACCATCCATGTCAGATCCGCCAAACCCAAACCCAAACCCATCTCCTTCCTCAAATCAACCAGGCTGGCAAAGCGGGTTGCACTATCCGAACCCACCGGACCCAAAATCCGGATGGAAAAGCGGGCTGAAATATCCCAACCCGCCCGACCCGGTAAACCCGGACCCGATAACTCTGCGCGAGCAATGGCTGTTCGCCACGCGGCGGTACAGCAGATGGTACTCACGTGCTTGGGGCGGTACGATTCTTGCTGGCGGAGCTCTGTTTCTTATCGGGTGGATGATAAAGGGTTCAAACCCGCTTCCTTCTCATGAAAACTCGCATGGCGATGCAAGTGAAGCGAGGAATAACTGATGAGAATAGGTCTAACTAGTCACTATAGATTGTAGATATGAAAGTGATAATTGGATAGTACTGTTAAGTTTGAATAGTTGTACTATAATTAGCAGTTCATTTTGTTCATGTGTTGAGCTTTATTAGACTGTGATATAATCTGTAAATTTCTTGTAGTTTGGTAATGAAATGTATACATGTTTATAATCAGGCTTTATGCTTTCATTTATGATTTTTACATTCAGGCCTGCAATTATTACATTCATGACTTGTAAGGCCGGCCCATAAATAAGTGGACAAGGCCCTTTTAGCCCGAGAATTTAAGGGTTTTTGTTAACGTTAGATATGTTTTTTTAATTGTCCTTTTCTTTTGAGAATAATGTTAGGTATGTTCACTTGGTAGTTTAGTAATTGAAGAGATGTTAGTATCAGTAGTTTAGTAATTTTCCTTAGTAGTTTAGTAATTGAAGAGATGTATCCGGCCTTTAACGGTAAAAAAATTGCAACAGAAAGAATTTGATGAAAGCGTATCAGTAGTTATTAAAAAGAAAGTTTATTTATCTTTTAGCAGTAAGAAACAATCACAACGGATAGAATTTGATATAAGGGTATGAGTAGTTTTATATGAAGAGATGCATCCATCCTTTGTCACAAAATCCTCTATAAATACTCTAGTGTATCTACTTTTTTCAGTCACAACTCATTATTAATTAAGAAAAGAGAGACAACTCAGTTCAATTTACAATGGCTTTTGGAAAGAAATTAGTTGCTAATGTGAAGAAATTCTTTTCGAACGAGTCATCGAGTTCTTCATCCATAAATGAAGAGATTCGCGTCCCATTGATTGAATCTTCTGAATCCGATGAAAATGTCATTAATGCTCCACTCGCGGTTAGTTATTAATTTTATTATTTGAACTTTTATTTATGATCGGTTTTTTATATTCAATCCATATTTGATGAATTTAGAAGCTTTGCTAAATTTGTATTTGTCGGAATTTGAATCCATAATTTTTTTTCATATATGGAATATATTCTAACAACTAGATTATGATTCATAAAACACTCAATCCCAACTACTGTTGTGACGAGTGTGAGGTTGAAAGGAAAAATGCTGCTGCCACGTGGGGCAAGCATGGACTCTACGGCTCTCACTCTCATCATATATTAAGTGAAAATTATTATGTTTGAAACTATGTTGATTAATAGTTAATAAAGTGTATACTGATTGTGCTTAGCTTGTGAATTTCGAAATAATGTATTGATCGAGTTTAATAAAGTGTGTAGTGGTTCTGTTGTGATTTGTTGCGTTGTATTTATCTGAAAATACACAACCAATAAAACCTGAATATTGTGGTAGACTGTAATATAGTAAGTATTATTCATGTGTTCAATTTCATTAGACGGTAATATAATCTGCATTTCAAGTGTTTATTTTGGTAATCAAATCTATACATGTTATATTCATTTTTTCTCTTTCATTTACTTTATTTGCATCAGAATCAAACTTACAAGTTATTATACTTATTATAGCACCATATATACAAATCATGAAATATTTGCACCTCTAGCAGTCACTACACAATTATTTAAATTAACGATATATATAATACATATCTTACTTCAGAAACTTCCATTATAAACTACACACTTATTTCAGCATTCAGAGCTAATTAACCCATATACACACATATTTTCACACACCAAAGACCACACAGAGACGGCCACAAAAACACCATCTCCAAGTCTCCCCACAACTTTACCAAAACAACCCTACACTTCAAACTAATTCACTCAACAACCATCTGCATGACAATATCATTCCACGTGTCAACCACACCAGGCACGCACCAATGCAGACAATCTTCCTGCACTTTTTCACTTTCACCCCTCTCAAAAGGCCGAAATTCCCTATACGCCCCCGCGTGCCCGTCCGGCCTCATCAAACTCAACTCATACGTATCAAGTAATCTCAAATTATTACCATTTAATTTCTCGTCCTTTTTCATTATTTTTTTGGCGGTATTAAATTCTTGTAACTCGATTTCGCGCATTACGTGGTCCAAATCATTTCCGTTGAACTCACCGTATTTATACGGTATTTTTCTCTTACAAGTACCTCCATTAAACCATTGACCATTCTCAAAATGTGACGGTGTCCAAGTCCTAAATATCACCACCTTATTATTATTATTATTACCATCATTATTAAAACCATCCAAAATATATTTAAATACCAAATTTAGGGTTTTCCTATACGCAAATTCATACCCTAATTCCTCATAATTATTCCCATTCCCATTTCCTTTTCCACAATTATGGCAACCAATTATTGTATTATTTTCATAATAAACCGCGGTCTTTAAAAACCACTGGCCGCCAGATAAAACAACATAATCAAAGGAATGCCAGGTGGCGGTCCAGGATTGGTCGAGAGAGTCGAGGTGGAGCTGGATCGCTGAGCTGGATATACCATTTTCATTTTCAAATATTTTTGCGGTGACTAAAAATGGGGTCCAAATTAATGAAATTGTTAAGTTGTGATTTTTGAAGTGCCAAATGCGAGATTTGAAGTCTTGGCTGTGGAATATTTCTATTGGCTGTTCGGCCTGAAAGGATAGAAATAAAATAAATGATAAATAAATGGAGTTTTTATTTTGAATTAATAAGCTTGGAAGTTTCCTTGTTTGACTTATTTAATTGTATGTTTGTTTGTTTGTCATTGTTATTATTACTCTTATGCTACTATTATCGGAAGTTTATGCCACTACATTATGGCAAAATTGCAAATAAGCCGATGCATTATGCGCAAATTGAAAAAATGACATTAGTGAAAATTGCAAAAAGAACCCTCTATTCTTCTGAAAATACAAAAAACAATCCTCTATTAATTTAAAATATGTCGACCGTTCAAAAACGACAATGACTAAATTCAAATTTTCACAAAAACGGAAGCTTCATTTTTCACAATTTTCACCAAGCCAACACATTTCCCCAATTCAAACATGCAAGGATCTATTCGCAAATTCCCCTATTTTAAACAATTTAAACAGAAAATAGTCCTTTATTAATTTAAAATATGTCGACCGTTAAAAAACGACAAGGAATAAATTCAAATTTTCTCAAAAACAGAACCTCCATTATTCCCAAATTTCACCAAACCAACGCCTTTTCCCAATTCAAACATGCAAGGACCTATTCACAAATTTCCCTCTCATCATTAAACAATTTCCTTTTTTTAAAACAATTTCTTTTTTTTTTACCTTCGATAAAAGGCAGAGCAAAGACTGGACTTGATTCCTCAAAATCGAATCGCCAACAAGAGCCCAACTTTTATTCCTCATTTTTTCCAAAAACCGGTACGGATCGAACCGCGCCAGCTGGCACCGGTACGGTTTCCATTTCCAGTGTAAATAGTCTCTGTCAGGCCTTCCGTTGAGCAAACAGTTCTGGTGGGCCTCGATGAACTGACAGCTGGCGTTTGTGTATGCGGGTTCTGACAGGTCAGAAATCCACGACCCGTTAAAAAGGTTACAGGTTGGATCTGTGAAAGAAAGTTGTCAGGGGTAGAATCGTCATTTGAGAAATTGAGAATTGTTTTGTTACCGTTGAGATTCGGTGGAACAGGGGTAGAATCGTCAATTGAGGATGGTGAATCTGGTGAGATGATGTTGAAATCTGTGGGGAAATATATATTGAATCAACTAAATAATAAATATGAAGCTAATGAAAAGGGTAATTATAAGGAAAAAGTGCATGATGAACTATTTTTCGAATTTGAAGATGAAATCACTTGGGTTTTACGAAATTGCAGTTTAATTACTGAAAATCAACACCTATTCAGCTCAAAAGATTTTCACAGATTTTACAGAACAGTGCAGAATTTTGGAGGAAACACTTCAATTTCCGTTTACCTTGTTCGTTTCTTGCAAACTAAACCCAATTTCTCAATCCATTTGTCATCTATTTTATAAAATTCCAAAAGTTCCAAAATCAAAAAGCGAGAAAAATACAACAAAAGCTCGCACCTTGCACAGAAATTCCATCTCCTTGACCCTCAATCGCAACAGAACCAGTCTCCAGTACTCGATCAGAACGAGAGCCACAGAACAGAAGGCGAAAAGACACTCCAATTAACACAAAACACAGCATCAAATTGAGGAGTAAGTGGTGGCTTTTGCAGTTGAGAGCTGGCCATGGCTCCCGAACCCAGCTCATCATCTCTCCGTCCCTCTTCCTCTTAGTACTGGTGGTCATACACCATTAATTTGAATAATTTCCTCTAGAATTCAAGCAGAGAAGGGTGGAACAAGAAGAAGAAGAAGAATGAATAGTGGGAGCAAAGAAAGAAAGAAAGAAAGGGTTTAAGAAACGGAAACGGTTTAAGACAGATGATCAAAAGAGAAGAGAAGAGAACAAAGCTTTGTCGGTTGTATTAACATGCTCTGCAATTATCAATTGTAAATATGTATGATAATTCAGGTTCAAGGGGAAAAAATGAAAGTGATTTTTTTTTAAATTGCGAAATTGTAGAGGGTGATGAGGGGGGAGATGGCGTAAAGGGACAACGGCAACGGTGTCATTGCATGGACTCAGAAGTAAATAGTGAAAATATATGGGCTTTGATGTAAGAAATTGTGTTGTGTTGTGTTGTGTTGTGGCGTGTGCCACTATTTAATACTGGGCGAATAATAATAGCGTTTGTTTAATTTTCTCGTATGAAATGAATTTATTTTCTCATATTTTTCAGATTAAAGGTTTTGAATTTCAACTGCAAAATAGCTTCATATATATATATATATATATATATTACACACGAAAGATAATGAGACTCCGATAAACAGGTTGGAAACTACTCTCAAAACAAAAACATTCGTCATCAATATTTTCATAACCACCCTCCTAAAATTACAAAATAACTAAATGATCCAAAAAATACAAATCAGAACATAATTAATTTGTTGAAACTAATAATAAAAGAGAGAAAACTAAACGACGAGACAAATCCTTCTGAAAAACCTCACAACCTTCTTCTCTTTCAACTGCGATTCTTTTTCTTTCTTAACCTCTCTTAACCGATTATCCAACAAGCAACAATCCCCCATGACTCGTTGAGATTTCAGTATGCACTCCATTGATTTCCCAACTTCCTGCGTTCTGATTTGCGACACGACTCGATCTGCAATTGTGTCAAGGCGAGACGAGAGTTTGTGATGTTTGATGTAAATTTTAGCCACATCAGCATTTCCTTCTTGCATTGCTTTTTTGGCTTCACATATGTCGTTTCTCTTTTCTTTTTCCAATTTGAGAGATAGAGTCTCAAGATTCTTTGAGGTGAGGTGAAGTGAGGATACTTGATGCATGAGTTTCTCTGTTGTTTTACCCATTTATGAATCAAGCGGATTGTGAAGAAAAAGAGAAGAGAGAGAGAGAGAGTATGTATTTTTGTGATATTGCAACAAATGGATCAATAAATAGAGAACTAAACATGCTATAAAAGGAAACAACGCAATTGGAAATAGCTGAAATAAGGCAACAGAAAAAATACAAGGGAATAATATAAATATGGAAATAATTAGGAATGGTTCAGTTTATTTAAGGAAAGAGGTGATTTTTAGAAGGTTGGTGTAGTTCAAGTGGCCTAAACCCTTGTTATGGCATGAATCAAGGGTTTTAGTAAGGAAATTTCCTAATATAACTTGTATTTGACATTTTAGAATAATCCAATTAAAGCAAGTGTAATTATTCAGTAGTCAGTACATTTCAATTAAACAAAAAAGAATAATAAATCACTCATTTAACTCTCTTTATTACTATTGCAAATAATTTGATAGCTCCACTTATTTCTAGTCAAACTCTTGAAAGTGAAAAAAAACTACAGAACTTACAATTCTGCATGTAGAAAATTTAATAATCTTGATCAATTTTTTTTATCCAATATTCTAAAAGTAAAAAAAATACAAAAGAAAATCATCGTTCCTCAATTGCATGAGAGAGACTAAAACAAAATGAAACATATTTTCTAGCAAATATCATTCATAAACATAATTTAGTAAGAGAAATGGATTAACAAACGTTCCAAAATTTTACTAAAATACAAAAATAAACAGAAAAATAAAACATACTAAAAACGAAACACAATTAATCTCAACTCTCAACAAGTCAAAACACTCAAAACAGAAGAAACCAAATGGAGAGATCCGGTCACACAAACAAGCCCACTCTTCTCACTCTCTCTCCTCTCAATCAACTCATTAGCAATTTTAATCACATCTTTAATCGCCGTATTTTCACAAACAGCAAACACCAATTGCTCTTTATTCTTCTCAAATTCGTTATTCTCACCGGTGGTGACCGTACCGAGGTCAACAAAGTCAACTCCTAATTCCTCTGCGGATTTAATCCAAGTTGACTTTAAATTTAATGCAGAAATTGAGCGTGATTTTCCTCCAGAAATATTAACTTCAGTTAATATCACAATATCTGGCCTCGTCCCTGAAAATAAAAAAAATAAAGAAAATAAAAATGATAAGTTTTAAAATTTAAATTTACAAATAGCATAATTTAATTTATCTATTATTTATATTAGAAAAAGAAGGCTAAGGAGTTTCTTCAAAATTTTGTAAGTATTAAGTTTTTTTTCTTGCCCTTAAAATGACAAGTAGTTTACAAATACGAGAAAATATAAGGTTTCTTCAAAAAATTCGCACTAATTAATTAATTAAAAATATTAATACCTGAAAGGAGTTGTTTGGCAAACGAAAAATGATCCTTATCAGTAGCCATGGCAACAACAAAAGCCATTGGTCCACACGGACCAGGTCCACCACGCACCATTTCCACCACCTCAGCTAATCCCTTTGCCGACGCTTCCGTATGAGCTGGCATTCAGAAACGAATTATCAAAAGGCGTAATTACATTTCAACCCATTATAAAAGATTAAATTGAAATTGAGTACCTCCATCGAGAAGAAAGGAAATGTTATTCAAGCCGAGTTTTGATGTTTCGGTTTTGGTTAAGAATTGAGATCGGCCAGCTAAGCGAGTGTTTTGAAGGCCGGATCGGATCGATTTGTTTGATATCTCAAACCCTAATTTGTTGACAAAGAGATCAAATATTATTTTATTATTTTATGATTAATTTATTTATTTTGATTGATTGAGCTTACCTTGATTTTGGAGAGAGAGAGCAGCGCAAGTTGAAATAACGGCGTTTTGGAGCTGGTGATTTCCAAGCATTTTGAGCTTCAAATCTTTCAACTCTAAACCCTACATAAACCCTAAAAAAGTAAAATAATATATGTATATAATAAATCATTTTTCAATTAGTAGAAAGAGGAGTTAGAAAGGTGTACCGATTTAGAATCTTGAAGATTGATTGAAATATCGCACGCTTGATAAGGAACTTCATTTTCTCTTGAATAATATTTAATGCAACTATTAATATTATTACCATATGACTTTATAATTTCAGAATTCATTAAATTTGCTTTTTCACTAATTATTTCCTCAATTTCCTTCTCAAATGGCCCTCCTATCACAACCTAAAAAACAAACAAAAACCACATATCAGAAAATCAGAAAATAAAATTAATAAAATAATAAAAATGAAAAGTGAGAAGTGAAGTTTACATAACTGGACGACCAGATTTGATAATTCCCGATTTTGCCCTTGCGATATTTTGCAAAGAGCCCCCTAAAGCGGCCAAATGTTCTTCCCCAATTGAAGTGATAATTGACAGAATTAATTCTGAATTTCTTATGACATTTGTCGCATCTCTAGCTCCACCAAGTCCAGCCTGTAAATTAAAGTATTTAATTTTCAAAAAAATATTAATTTTTAATGAGATTCAGAGAGAGAAAGTGAAATAATTACTTCAATAACTGCAAAATCGACTTTTTGTTCTGAGAAGAGGAGAAAAGCAAGGGCAGTAAACACCTAAAATAAAATAAAAAATTAAATTTGAACATTTAAAAAAGTCAAAACAAACTTGAGTGATTTGATGAGAAAAATTACTTCAAAATGAGAAAGAGCGCCATTTTCACTCTCAATTGATTGATTTAAAGCTTCTTTCGACTGAATAAAAAGATTATTCAAAATCTTGGCTGAAACTGGTTCGCCATTAAATGAAATTCTCTCTCTAATGGTTAAAAGATGTGGGCTTTTGAAAGACGAGAGAAAATGGGATGATTATTTATCTTAATTAGATAAAAATTACATAATTAGTATATATATATAATGGTATAATTTAATAGATAAATTACCTAGTGTAAGTTCCAACTTTATAACCTTCTTCTCGTAATATATTCGATATAAAAGCTGCACACGAGCCTTTACCTTTCGTTCCCGCAATATGAACACACTGAAAAATTACACAAAACCACTTCATTTTCTTAAATCCAGTGAGAATCAAACATGAAATTCAAAACCGACAAAAGACCAACAAACCTTGTAATTGGTGTGTGGATCTCCAAGACGGAGGAGCAACCGCCGCATCCGGCCGAGATCGAACCCGTCGCCGGATTCCGTACCGGCGCCGGCCGGCACGCCGAGCCGCTCGTAGTTCTTCAGCCTCTCCATGTACTCCACGAATTCGTCGAGCTCAGGTTCTGCGCAGGCCATTGTGGAGGAGAATCGCAGTGTATTGAGGGGTTTAAGAGAGGTTTTGAAGATTTGGAGGGAGGGGAAGAGGAGCTTTGAGAAGCAGAGCATTTTCTTTCGAATGGAGATAAAGAAGAGAATAAGAAAGAGATGGAATGAAAAGTAGTTTAAGGGCCTAATTGAAATAACTGGGCCGGATTTATATGGGCCTTTATAATAGTTTCAGGGCCTAATTGCTGATTAATATATAGGCAGGCCCAATAACTTGATTAATTGTTGAACAATTAGTTAGTTTTTTGTGACTAATTGTTTAAACAATTTTTTTTTCTTTCTCCTTCTTTCTGATTAATTACATTTTTCCAACTATTTCAAAATTTAAAAAAATTCCAAGTCTTCCAAAATTCAAGTGATTATATAATGAGGAAAAGTATGTGATGGAATTCACTCCTTTTCTGGGGCGCTAATTAGTTAGTGGTCCAATTTGGTCTTTAAGAAACTTTATTTCATTTGTTATGTTGGCTACAACAACTTTTGAGTGAACTTTATGATTTTGGAGGTGGGAAATGAATTGATATATATTAATTTGTAAGACTTATGTGCAAAAATATATTTGATTGGCGTGATATTATGAAAAAAAAAGTCTATTTAACTTTATATTTTATATGACAATTATTGTATGCTAATGATGCAATCATATTACATATCCTATTATAAGCGAAGTCTATGTTTAATAATCTTGATTTACATTACTCATCATTGATTAATTATTACAATTAAAGCCCCTAAACAAGGGAAACTACATTATTCAAGGACCACCCTTTGACATCTCTCCACAGCCCAATCACAAAAAAGTATAAAAAAACATAAATGACATTTTCAACACACATGACAAGTTAATTAACTCCCACTTGAGTCAATCAATCAACCATAAACCTTACTAAAAAACTTCTTGACTACACCTCCATTTAGAATATCCAAAACAAACTTAGAAGTGGGACCCACACACCTCGGTGTCTTGAACTGTCCGACAGCTGTACCGCGTGATAAATAATAATGCAGAATCTTCTGGAAGGTTCCTCTCTCTACCACCCTCAACTCAAGCGGACCAATCGTACCGCTTCTTCTTGAACTCATATATCCCGCATCGTAAAACGTGCGATCCATGCAATCGCAACAATTTTGTAAAACTTCATCTTTTGCTTTAGAATTTAATTCCCAAAATATCACGTAATGGCCCGGGTCAACTGAGAGGTCAGCATGGCTAGTGTAGTCTAATAAATCGAGTTTTTCTGCGGAGAGAAGTTCACTCGCCTTATCTACTACGAGTTGGAGGTCTTTTTCGGTGTTTTTGTCTATGTTTATTGTGAGAATTAGGTTTTTGCGACATATGAACTTGACAAGTGGGGTTGAGTTGTAGAATCCATCGACTCTTAAAATGTCTCCAAGCCGGTACCGATATAGACCTAGAAATAAACAAGTTTGAAATAACTTATAAATGTTTGAAAATATTAAATGATAAATATTTTGAGAATTTGAATGGTTTGTGTTTATCTATATAAAATTCATAGAAGTAATCTTGATAGTAACACTAGAGTATGTGACAAAATCTTGCCCTTTAGTTTAGTTTCTTTTTTGTTTATTTAAATTTTTTTAGTTCATGAAATTGTTTATTACTTATAGGAGAAATGGCAACTTCAAAAAAATTGGATAGTAACTTGTACGGAAGAGAATTCTCCTGATCCTCCCCATTTCACAGATTATAATGGAGACATCCATCAATATATTGTGATGATATTTAGTCAACACAAAATACTTATCAACTAATTATCCGAAATGGAGAGAATAGCTCTGCTAAAAAACCGCATAAAAAAAAGCTCTGCTAAAACAATAAAAAGTATAAAGAAACAAATAAAATAGAAAATTATTGACCGTCTTTATAATAATACTTGACTAGTATAAACCTAACAACACATGATTTCTTATTTATTTATTCATTAAATTGGCAGTTCAATACTTATGTGTGTGGAAAACTTATTAGGTGGCTCATGGCTTAACCTACCATAACTGATTATTGAAATTAAGTGTTGGTTTAAATTTTAATTATATCTGATTATCCTAAGTTGTTGATAAAAAAATTAAATTTGTTTAAAAATGAGACTATGCCACATCACCAATTAAACATGTTCACACAACTACCTTTATTTCTTTTTCTCACATGTGAACCCATGCCTAATTAGTCATATGTCTCATATAGTCGTATCTATGAATTTATAAATAAATTATAATAGCTTGTATATAGGCTAGATTATATAATATATAACCCTAGTAAAAAGCTATACTAACTACTAAAGTGTCAATAAATCTCAACAAAAATCGACAAACCGACCCAAATCATGCCATGAACTATTAATCAATTTTTTAACTTCACCTTAGTTCCATTTTCAATTGCTCCATACCTGATATTTATGCTTATATCATAATTTAATTTATTATTTGGTACTACAAATCCACTTGATAACTTTTTCAGAAGACAAATGGTCAGTCAAACTTTATGTGCATGGATTGAATGAGCTGTGTTTTGGGTTTGGTTTTACTTGACAGGTTTAAATCAAGATAGTGACTCACTTTAATTGTATAGTAGAAACTAGGTTCATGTATAGTAGACAAACTAGGTTATGTTAAATCAAAAGGGCAAAGAAACTAGGTTATGGTAAAAAAATCATGTCAAAAACAGCGAATTTAGTTGAAAATTTTGGAGTGTCTCATTTTCAACTTCTTTGACTTGAATAACTTAATTTTTATCTTGGGAAATTCTTCAAAAACCCCCTAATTTTTCTTGATATTATCAAAAAAAACTTAACTTCTTCGTTTCTTCAAAAATTCCCTACAAAGCAACTTGATTTTTTTAGCCCCCTATAGAATTGACTTAAACTTTTCCATCCATTGATTTTTTGTATTTACCGAAATTTCCATAAGTAATTATTTTTATATTATATTTTATTTAATTAATTAAAAAATATAATAAATAAATATTAATAATTTTTCAAGATAATATTCCATGATTTTATGAGGCCGACATTTTATTATATTATTTTATGATGCATTAATTTATTTTGTAGTATTATACTACATAAAATAATTTTCTCTTATTTATGTTTATATTATAATATTATTGTAAGTAAAATATTATTAGTTTCATTATTAATTTTTATGATTTTATTTATATTTCAGATATCATTTATTTATATTTTTTGTAAAATATAAATGATTTATTATTTATTATTTTGGTTTCAATAAAATAAATATAAATGAAATTAAAGAGGGCATTTTGGTCAATAAAAAATTTAATGGATGAGAATGTTTAACTTAACCCCATAGGGGGTAAAAAAATAATTCAAGTTGCTTTATATGGTTTTTTGAAGAAATGAAAAAGATAGGGGCTTTTTGATAATATAAAAAAAAGTTAGGGGGTTTTTGAAGAATTTCCCTTTTATCTTTTATATGCCTATAATATAAAAAAATGAATGGAACAAAAAAAAAAAAACTTAATTTTTTATGATATAAGCTAACAATTTCTGCAAATATTAGTAGTGCTAATATAGTTGATTGAAGGTAAATATGAGATGCTTCTAGAATCTGAGAATAAAAAACAACATAATTTAGACCAAGTACTGCCCAACTATCAAAAGTCCATGATTTGGGAACACGTAATATAAACGTTTAATCATAATGTTTAAAATAAAAAGGTGCAATTATAGTCCAAAAAGATTACCAAAAAGGCAGTCAATTGAGGAAATGAGTATGTTTGTAAACACTATAAACTTTTAGTTATAATGTTTAATATAAAAAGGTGCGACGAAGTGAGATTATATAGTGATTCAGTCAAACAACTACACCAAATATATATGCCCCATTATGAAATATTAAAGATTAACAAATATAAAAAGTTAAAAACACCCCCAATCTTTTGAAAATGACTTGATTAACTGGGATTAAACATAGGGTCCCTCTTGTTCAATCAAGTCTCTTGAATCCTTGATTTAGGACCTCACTGTAGTTTACTTGTCCCATGCAAATCACAAACTTAAGTATTTTATTAATTATACACTCCTGATGATTATTCATGAAACATATTGGCAACTACCAAACCCACATCATAGAATGCAACTGAGAATGATACAAAATAAGTAAATAAATAAATAAAATATAATTATTACCAGCAAAACTAGTGGTGACAATTTCATATTCTTCTCCAACTTGAACCTCAGTGAGACCAACAGGATCGCAATTTCCATTATCATCATTATTATTATTCAACGGAATAAACTCGAAAAATCCAATATCAGGAACCACGGCAAAAGTAGCTGATTCAGGCGGATTTTTCGGATCGACGATCGCTCCGATCCACCCTTCAGTGGATCCGTACTCAGAACAGACTAATGGCAACTGACCTGCGTAGTGCTTTAATTTCCGCGTATAATGCTCCATCGATCCGGTCATAATTCCGCACACATATTTGCAGTTCGGCCAAAGTTCCGGAATAACTCCATACCAATTACTCAGCCCCTCGCATATTTTCAATATTTCATCCGCCAGTTCAGGGTTCGGACGTAGAATCGCCGAAACGGCATTTCTAATACTCGAACTCATTATTTTATCCGACAAAACTCCTGTTTTAATATCATTTATTAATTCCAAATAATCCCTTTCGAAGGATTGAAATGCGACGACCAAGCTATGAGCAAAGGTGGCGGAAATGAACTGGACTTGGTCCTTGTACAAAAGGCCACACAAAAGGTGGCAGTAGAGCGATTGCGGAAAATCCGGACCGAAAATTACTTCGTCAGGTGAAGTGCATTGTGATTGGATGGATTTCAAAGTGGATTTGAATTGGGAGGATAAGTATACATTTGTGGTGGCAGTTGTGACAGTTAGACCACTTTTTGTTTTGAACTGTTTGCTTCCATATATGAATTGAAGCGCTTTTTTCCCATTTTCTAATGGAAATTCTCTGTTTAAATTAAAATTTGACGGTCAGTTTAAATTTTGAAGAAGTATGAAAAAGGAATGGTTTGAAATGTTAGGAAAAGAGAGTGTCATGATCTGATGTTAAAGGGGGCAAAGTGAATGGAAATGACTATCATTTTCATTGTTGAAGTGTATTGATTGGTTAGTTTATTCTGGAAAGAAATATTTGGTACCAAATATTGGTTCTAGAAACATACTCATTTTAGAATGTAATATTGCAAGAAAATTAATAAATAATTGCAAAAATTGAGAATTTTATATACCTGTTTCTAAAAGCATAAGAGAGGCGGTATATTTCCATTGTATTATGCACAAGTTCTTCATTGAACAACAAATACTTCGGTTTCCCCTGTGTCGTTCCAGAACTATGCAAAAATAAATTAATTAATTTATAAATAAATATCAAGAAAAAAATATAAACATTTTCCTTATTCTTTTCCTCTCACCGAGAGCGCAATAAACAGAACAATGCTACACAAAATGAAACCAAAGCAAAATTACACGGCATAATTTAAAACATAAATATTATAACTACATATAACTAATTAGAAAGCAATATTTGCACTATAAACTAATTTCACTGTCATTCTTTATTGTCATGTTACAAATATTTACAAACTATATTGTATTGGTAAAAGAACTGAATTACCATGGTATATATAAGAAAATAAATATCTTCAAAAATTAATATGCATACCTAAGTGAAATTGAACTAACTGGTTTCCCAGTAAGTATCGGCGAATCATCTCCATCTACAATTCTTTGTATATAGGGCGCGATATCTCTATGAGTCACCAATGGTACGCAAGCCCTAAAACTATTTATATCAGTTCTTCCTTCAAGACCGAGACGTTGCAAATACTCGGCTCCTCCGTTTTCTTCTAAAATTCTCTTCAGAGTCTCTGCTTGGACTCTGCTTGCGTCTCTCGTTATCTCGTCGAATTCTTGTATTGTCTTTTCCATTACTGAATCGTTGTTATTTTCCGGCATTTTGGTTCGTTGGTTGGAGCTCGAAGAGTGTGGGGATTAATGGTGGTTAATTAAGTTTGACTACCTGGTAAGAATTGAGAGAAAGGTAATGGGTTTTGGTTAAATTGGTTTGAATAGATTATGACTTGAAGTGAAATACAGAATGAGGATAAGTACATAAATGAGGGAAATATATTTTAATGAAAAGAAATAATGAAACATCGTTCGATTGCTCACTGGTCGCTTTTAGGTTTGAATAATATATTGCAAGAAATCTAATACATGGGGATGAGAGGAGAGGATAGGAAGAGAAGTAAATCAAAGGACGAAACAGAGAATATTCTCTTGAGAATGAATCAAAGATGCACTGTATCATTCCGCTAAGAAAAGAAACCCCAAAAATTGTTCAAATTCGGACAGAAACCACTCAAAAAAGATTGTCAAAACAAAGTATTGCTATAAGAAGAAACAAAGTATTTCTATAAGAAGTAAACCTCCATTTAGCGGCTGGTTAGAGGAGCTCAAATTTGCACAAATTTCTTGGAAAAATGATTGTATTGTTGGCCCTTCTTTCTGAATTTACATAATGATTGTTGGTCTTTAATTGGAACTTACCAAGCTCTAGCTGGAAGGTTCAGCAAAATTCGCGCTTGGATTCAATCCAAACGAGCAACAACAGACAAAAGTTACTGTTTGAGGCTCTGTTTGTTTATCAGAGAGAGGAGAGAGGGAATTGAGAGTTGTGTTACAAAACAACACAAATAAAGAGACATACAAAGAGAGAAAATGGAGTGAGAATTTTTGTATGCCAATTGTATGTATTCTTTTCATTAGGAGCTCTATTTATAGATAAGATGATGACACATATTAGAAAGAATTAAGAAAAATAATAATAATAACTTAATGAGTGTACAATTGAATAACTTGAGATAGTATTTAGGAGTTTATCGTTTCAATGATGTAATCAATCCATTTATTTCTCATGAGTTTGTAACTTACAAACTTATTGTAACAACTTCTATTTTCTCTTTAATTGAAATGAAAAACGAAACGAGCTCGTAGTTTTCCTCAAAAAAAAATTAATAGAAAAAAAGTTTATAAGAATACAAAGTATCATAATAGAATTACAGATATATCAGGGCAAATCCAACATTGATGTATATGGACATATATATTATTATTTTCTCTATTATAATATTAATTATATGTAAATGATAACTATATATTAATATTATTTATGCTTTATTTTATATAATTTTAGTATATTCATTATTTATTTATGTTATGAATAATTATTTAAAATATTTATAATAATAATAATAATAATACACTTTGGTCAAAAAAAAAATGAATAATGTTATAACAAAAAAATGGTGATAATCTAATACTCATTTTTTTGTTTTTATACTTGTATTCCTCTAATTCTTTATAAGAAAATTACAAACGATCACTTATTTCGTTTTCTTTAAGATGATCTCGTATATCGTCGTCTAAAATTTTAAATTAGTTTTGTTAGACTCTCTCAAGTCATATGTAGGAAGATAGAGCTACCATATCACAACACTAAGTTTTCTAATTTGTTATGGTGTTTGGCAAGGGATAGAAGGAATAATTTATAAAAAGGGTTGATTATAATGAATAAAAATATAAGTATATAAGAACAAACATATTACTATATTAGAGGAGATGAATGAAAAATAGAATTTTTGTGTTAATATTTATGGGCCTCATACAATTATTGTAGTATTATTATACAATATAATTTGTATTTTTGCTAAACTAGATCATTTGAAATAGAATTATTACGTGGCGTCCAAAATGACAGCCATTTGTGGAGAGAAGCGGCACAGCAGAACCCCTTCTACACGTCACAAGTGACAGGAGAGCTGTATCTAACCTCTCCCGTAACAGGACATGTCGAGTAACACTGAACAATGGATGGACCTCAAAGTTGAGACAACATAATTTCGTTTGTGACAAAATTTAACCATAAACTACAGCAAAAAAATGTGAAGTTTGTCCTTCGGGAACATCTATTAAATTGGAAGGATACTAAGAAAATTAGTATTGCCCTGCGCAAGGATGACACGCACAAAAAAAATGTTAAGTTTGGTTCAACGGTATATAAAAATGATTATATTATACTCAAAAATAATATATTCTCGCTAGTGAGATATATATTTAATTATGTGGGTGATATCTTAAAATGATTTGTTAGTGCCCGATAATAATAGTGCATCATTTTCCATCAAATCAGTTAGAATCATTTAATTTCTTTTTTCTTCAAAAGAAATAATATAATTTCTTTTGGATGATTAATTTCATAATTTGTACTAAAAATTATTTTAGACATTAACAGGTTGAGTTGCATAGTGAAAGAACAATAAAATGTTACCATGGGAAGTGATGAATTTTAGGTGGGTTAAAATGTGGTCCCAGAATCAGAAAAATGGACTGGCCCAAAATTCAAAATAAAAAGTAGTTATGTTTTAATGAATGAATTATTCGCTATTTAATTTATATTAATATTTAAACATAATTTTGAAGCATGATTTATTGAAACCAGCTGATTAAGATCTGATGGTTAGAAACAAATTAAACTATTCTTACTAAATCGGAGAAACACAAAATATCAATTCAATCAATTATATAATTATATTTTAATAATCACATACATATTGTTATAAAATATCAATAAATTTGAGAAAATGAAAGATCGGAATAAAAAATTTCTCTAAGAATGGTTCTTACTAGTACATCAACTCAAATAAAAAATCAAGAAGGGGTAATATCACTTATATCCTTTCAAAACCTCAAAATATCAAATTTACCCTTCTAAATATGTAAATATCAAATTTACCCTCTCAAAACATCAAAAATATCAAATTTGCCCATCCGTGGATTTTTATATCCAAACTAACTAGAAAGATATAAAATTACCAGTTTACCCCTATCTTCTTCATCATTCTTTTTTTATTTCTTTCTTTCTACTTTCTTCATCTTTCATCTCAACAATGGCACAATGATAAAATATCTCTTCTCCAATCTCTTCTCTCACTATTAAAAAAAATTCTCCCTCACTTTTTCTGTGGACTACTTTGATTATTTACTCTTTTAAAAATTCAAAATATCAAATTTATTTTTACAAAATCTAAACCTATCAAATTTATCAATAAAATCCTTAAGAATATTGATTGCCCAATTTGTTGGATGGAACTAAAATCGGCAAAGCTAATTCATGATTAACTATAAACTATGATTAAATCTCCAATCAAAATATCATTATTTCTCTTCTTGTTTATTGTCGTGTAATAATAATATAACCTTCCTAGTTCTTATTTCATAAACCAATGTACAACTACAATAACACCACATATCTCCTAATTCTAGTCTTACTTCCCATTAAAAAATATACGGTGAAATGAGATTTGAAGAGACGGAACAAAACAATGGAGAGAGAGAGAGAGAGAGAGAGACGTTTGTCTCTGTTTTGTGCAGAGGAAAGTAACAAAAAAAATGAAAAAAAAAAAAAAGTAGAGAGGGAGGTCAGATGTTATTTGAGGGCAAGATGGTAATTTTATGTTTAAACAATTTATTTTAAGATAATATTTAACCAAATACAAACGGTTGGGTAAATTTGAAACAATTCTTAGTTTAGAAGGGTAAATTTGATTTTTCTAATTTTAGAAGGGTAAATTTGACATTTTGAAGTTTTGGAAGGGTATAGGTGATATTAAGAAATATGCACCACCGTCCACCACAAGGCACAAACAACCGAGCCCGAGCTTGAATCTACCCAGCGTCAGTTCCAATCCAAGACATTTGTTGTCCTTGCAATGCCTGATGATGTGTACGTGCAACCGACCCGCTTCTTCACTCACTTGCCACTCGCTCCATAATATACCACACACCCAAGCAGAGACCAGTGACAGGAAAGAAATAAAAAGTTGATAAAATATGAAAAGAAATAAAGATCGAAAGAAATTGGACAAAAAGGATACCAACCACGGGCTCTTTTCTCTCCTCGAGTCCTCTCAAGTTTCATGTATACTTCATTTTCAATCTGTGCTTTTTTATTCTTCGGTTCTTTTTAGTTCTCAGTAAATTAAATTCTTTTATTTTGTTCAGTATTTAAGTATTTATGATTGCTTATTAAATACATGTATATTTATTTATTTGTCTTATATTTACGAACTTCTTTGATTAATTTTGAACAATAATATTTTTGCATTATGACATCGTCGTCTTCTGATGGAAGTTTGTTTGCAATTTGCAATGATCATATTTAACTTATATATTTTTTTTCAATTCAGGTTATCTCATACTCCATTTGTTCTACTCAGTATATACTGTAATTAAATTATTAAATTGCATTTTTTTTGCAGCACATCGATGTGAAGCATGGAATACATTAATGTCATATCTCTAATGAGAATATTTCTGTTGAAATATTATAACTCAAGTAGAATGAGTGTAAGGTCACATGGATTCTTTTTTATATTTATTGTAAAATCAAAATAACAAAGACATCTAATACTAAATTCAGAAAATTAAATGACTTTAATGCACTTTATTAGAATGCCACTTGACAGAGGGCAACCAAATTGCTTAACAAAAAGGGAAATACAAAATATGTATGCATGTGCAAGTCATGTTGAATTTTTTGTTACATTCTATTAACGGTGTATTTATACATGATACACATCAATGAGTGGTTATATGTCATTAACATGATATTGAAAAGAAAATTCCATTTATACAAAATGTCTCCGTTTATTCAAAACGTCTTATTTTTTTAGGAAAAATATTGTCTTTACAAGTTTAAAAAAATATTATTTTTACAAGTTCAATAAAGGGGTCATTTTGAGAAAGAGACTTGATATATCACGATGAGATTTACCGTCGTGATATTATGACGGCAATATATATAACTAATAAACAATGTATAAATATATATATATATATATATATATATATATAATTTATTTTTTATAAATAATATATACATAAAATAGTAAAAATAATATATATAAAGAAAATAGTTTATTGAAAAGTTAAAAAATAGTATATATACATTGGGTCGTAATTTGAGTGTGCTACTGTACGTCAACGTGCTATCGCATTTCTCTTTGAGAAAATACTTTATTCTACATATTATATTTTGTGAACAAGTTAAAAAGGGGCCTATTTTGAAAGATTACTCCATTTATCTACAATATTTGGTGAGAATCCCAGATGTTACAGGTAATATACATGGCAGAGCTTCCATTAGAATTTTTGAACTTAAGGGCCTCAGGTTTTTCAACTTAAATTGTGAGAATCCCAACACAAGTTCAGAATTAAAGGGCCCCGATTTTGAATGTTTGGAAGATTTAAAAGTGGATCAATTAATGGACCGTGTGCTCTGTGTAACATGTCACTAACTGCTTATGACAAACTATAACAAAATGTATATAGATATGTAGAGGGCTCGTATACATGGCCCCCACTTAAATCTTCCATTTGTCTTCATTTCACTGTCAAACGGGTCTCATATGCTATCAAACGGGTCCGTTTGACAGCTATTTGACAGTGGATGGCCAAACTTTTCCATATGTAAAATATGATCGTACGTCGCAAAAAATTTATTATGGCATAAATTATGCACATGTAAACAATTCAGACCAAAATGGTAACTGATAGTAAAAATACACAGCAAAGAGTAACGTTTAATAAATTGCAAGTTTGTTTTTGGCAATTTAAAGTGCGCACAAACATAAATGTTAGTTATATGATTATATCATATCTGATCCATCCAGGGACAATAAGCCATGGAGTAGAGGGATCCAAATTATGACAAGACTAGTTTAACAAGACTTGACATATATACTGAATTATGTCATTACATGACATGACATGATTTGATGGATATAGTTTTTTATTTTTTTGGGACACAGGAAGTTTACTTGAAAGAAATTATTATTTAATAAATATCGAATTCACAATCTCTTGATTGATGGGGTGATTTCTTTACCGTTTGAGCTAGTAAATTTTGGCGACGGATATGATTTTTAATTTCCTTATTGTCATTTGAAGTATGAACCTTATCCCAACTAGATGAAGTCTTGGAGATTTATGAAGATAAATTATTTTCTATTATATTTAATTAGGAAAATATTTTATAAAAAAAAATAAAGATTACAAAGAGTTACTATTTTGAAATTCTCTTGTTATATGATGCAAATTATGGCATACAAAACCATATTTATATTACTATTTTGACTTGGTGGATACTTCTTAATATTTTGTTTTTTTTTTCTAGGAAAATGCCATCCATAAAATTTATCTATAAATGTAAACTACTATATAGATTAATTTCGAAATTAAATAATATGATCATTCTGGGAAGAAAAAAAAAATCTTGATTGTGAGATTATGCATGGAATTTTAACATGTTTAAATCATTTTTTCTTTTAACTCCTAAATTGTGTGCTTTAGTTTTCCTGTCAAGTTATTAGCCTTCTCATATACCATTTTTTTACACATTGATATATCATACTCATTTGGTTCTGATCATTAATTAAGTTCATTAATATAAAGTTGGTATTATTAGAGCCTAGTACATTAACTGATCCAGCCCAACCTTCAGGCCCACACCATATTGTCCTGAAAAAGGCTTAAGCTTGGTTGGTGCCAGTAGTTAATGCACTAACCTATTTAAGTAACTCCAATTTTCATTCACTACTCAAGGTGGGACTAATCAACTAGCCCCCCATTTCACTATTTGGTTCCGGGGTGTAACAAACTCCCCTACTTAAATTTCTGACGTCCCCGTCAGAACTAGCACCTGGTCTCAGTCTCGTCCTAGTACACATCCGTCCGTGCGCACCGTCACCCCATACATGTATCCCCACTGAGGCATAAACGATCCTCGGGTTCTCTGGGTATGATAACAGTATGGTATGTTTCCGGCCGCACGATAGTACCCTCATGATCGAACTGCTCTGAATATCATTTGTTGTCGACAAATAATCACCGCATTATGCCGAAAGAGCCAATCCATGCCCAAAATAACCTCAAAGTCTCGCATATCCATCACTACGAGATCAACTAGCAATCTATGGTCACCAATTTTCACGGTTTTGGATTTGCACACTCGGTTTGTTACAACCGAGCCTCCTACTGGGGTTCCTACTGCTATCGACTCGTTACTAACTTCTGTTTTCCAACCATGCTCATGCACAAATGATGACGCTTCAAATGATAATGATGCACCCGAATCAAAGAGCACATAAGCTGGGACGGATGAAATAAAAACGGTACTTGCGATGACATTGATAACCTCTGCTTCGTTGTCATGTTGGATGACATACATTGTCGCACGGTTGTTCGGCTTGTTGCTGGAACCTCCAACTCGCTGCTGAGATGGACGAGAGGCAGAAAGCCTCTGATTCCCAAACTTCGCTTTGATCGGGCACTGATTCGCCATATGACCCATCTAATCACAATTGTAACACTTCCAATTCTTGCGGAAACATTCTCCTTTGTGCCTCCTCTGACACGCCGAACAAGGTGGTATTTCGGGTCCTTCGTAAGTACGGGTTGGTACTGCTCCACGAAAATTGTAGGGTGTCGGTTCCGGTGGTTTCTTCGAATGACGCTCGTGCTTTTCCATCCTCATCTTGTACGATTGGCGCCTATCACGTTCCACACCAATCGCCACATTCACCACCTCTGCTATAGTTCCCAAACTATGTGGCCTCACAATAGTCTCCAAGTCCGGATGCAACCCATCAATGAATCTGGTCACACGCTCCTCCGCATCCACAATAGAACTACCTCCGAATATGAAAAGTCGATGCCACTCCTCGGAATATTATTGCACGCTCATATTACCCTGCTTCAGATTCTCGAACTCCTGCTTGCGAGCGCGCCGAAGATTTTGCGGAAAGTGATGCTTGAAGAATTCATCCTCGAACCATTTCCACGGTATAGTTTCGCCTGGATGTTTCTCTTCGTAACCTGTCTTCTGTAAATTCCACCACGAATCCGCTCGTCCAGAAAGCATGTACGTAGCCAACCGCACCTTATCCTCCTCCGGACACTTCGTCGCATCCAACTTCTTGCGCACATGTTGTAGCCATGCGTACGCATCATCCGGGTTAGACGAACCCGAAAAGGAATCCGGCTTCGTACTCAAGAAAGACTTCAGGAGGTCCTGAGCATTTCCTTGACCTGCCCGAGAGGACTGTCCGTTGTCCTGGGATTCTTGCTGAATTAGTTGCCTCATGAGCGCCAAAAAATCATTCGCTGAAGGCGTCATGGTGGTGACTGGTATTGCTCCACCAGTTGAGTTGTTCAAGTCATCACCGTTGTTGGAACCGTCAGACATCTTCCTGAATTACATTGAGACACTCACTCTTGGAATATACTACTTTGATTTTTTTTTCCAGACTCGATAACTCTAAACTACCCCCATCCCACTCTCACTCACGCGCGTTTATTTGGAATCTATTTCGAGTTTTGTGGATCGTGTTGCTCTGATACCATTTGTTAGAGTCTAGTACATTAACTGGCCCAGCCCAACCTTCAGGCCCATACCATATTGTCCTGAAAAAGACTTAAGCTTGGTTGGTGCCAGTAGTTAATGCACTAACCTATTTAAGTAATTCCAATTTTCATTTACTACTCAAGGTGGAACTAATCAACTAGTCTCTCATTCCACTATTTGGTTCCGGGATGTAACAGGTATATCACAATCCTTCTTTCAATGCAAACAGGTATATCACAATCCTTCTTTCAATGCAAAAAGGTTTTATACAATATCAACAGTACTTGGTCATGTTGCAACATTCACCGACACAAATTTATATTTGTTATTCAAGTTTTCACATAAAAGAATATAAAATGGTGACAAAAAAGAAATAAATTTCAATTAAATCATTAACAAATTAAGGGAGATATTTTGCCACGATGCATGTGCCAACAGTTACTTACTGTGCAACAAATTAGATATTTGTTTCATTTTCGAATTTAGGTTTAATTTATTAAAATTATAATATTAACTCCATACTTCATATATTAAAGAATGAAGTGAGATCTGCTAATTAGCCGTTAAATGACAACATGGCAAGCGTACTCAAGCACTTGCATGATATTTAGGCACAACATTACAAAAAAATAAACTTTAGTGACATTTTTTCAAAAATAATTATCTCACAAAAAATAATTTTAGAAATAATTTTTCAAATAAATTATTTCTAAACAATTCAGAAATTTAGTTTTCCAGTGATATTTTTAATCAAACAAATGGAAAACAATTTAGTTCATTCTCTTCAAGTTCAGGTTGGGCCTAATCTCAACACACCTGATCTGATTTCCTCAATCCATGAAAGTTGGCCTGGCCCTCTCTATTGCAAACCAAATATCCAATTCCTGACTTTAATATAACCGGGAATTCAAATCCCAGGAATTGAATTCCCGATAGTAACTTCTCTTCAGTTCAGCTCTCTCTCTCTCATCTTCTCGGTTAAGACCGAAAATGGAGATGGAAACCAAAACCCTAACCCCAGCCATTGCTGACCTAATGAATTCTCTCAAAACCTCCTTCAACAACTATGATATCGCTGGTGCTGAGCAAAGGCTCCTCTCTTGGGCCCAATCGCTGAAGCTGGAGCTCTCCAGTTCCTTCTCTGACGAGCTCCTCTTGAAGGAGGTCGACAAAATTGAATTGGAAATTAAAGTCTCGCGTATTGAGAAGGAGGTTGGGGTTTTGAGGGAAGAGAACGAGGGTCTGTAGGAGAAAGTCTCTGATTTGTCGCTGTCAGATATTGTTGTAAGAGGAGAGTCACAAATCAAAATCTCTCAATTAGAAGAAGAAATTGATTTTCTCCAGAAAGAGAACGTGGATTTGAAAGAGAAAGTCTCCAGTTTTTCAGAAAGAACTGGGTTAGAAATGAGAATCTCTTATTTGGAGAGAGAACTCGACTTGGTTCAGAAAGAAAATGTCGGACTGAAAGAGAAAGTCGCATACTTGTCAGAAATCCTTGAAAAAGGTGTCAAAATCTCACAATTGGAGAAAGAACTCGCCTTATGTCAAACCGAGAATTTGGCTTTAAGAGAGAGAGTTACCAACTTGTCACAAACTTTAGATGAACGGAAAGAAGAGTTGTTTCCTGAAAATTCAAAAGGTGATTTTGCAATTCTAACTCCTTCAAAGAAACAGAGAAAAAGAGTAGTTTTGAGTGATAGTGACAGTGAATCAGATGATAATTTGCCAATTGGAAAAAAATTCAATGTAAAACACTCTAATTTCGCTCCGCGCAAAAGGCGGTTGGTTCGATTGAGCGAAATGGAGACTCCAATAAAAGATACAAATTCATTGGAAGATGAATTACAAACTGATTCGACAAAAAATCGAGATTCCAGGAAAGTGAAATCCAAGAAAAGACGTAGAAAGCTCTGTTTTTCTGAAACAGAGGATGAAACAGAAGCTCTTTCTACTGAAAGTCTCCAAAGGAAGTATATAAACCTTCAAAACAGTTTTGATTCAGAAGAAGAAGAAGAAGAAGAAGAGTCTGACGCATCAGAGAGTTTAAGCGGGTTTATAGTTACCGGGTCCGAACCCGAATCTTCCAGTAACAATTCAAACTCATCTAATTCAAACAATCTTTCTTCAAATTCAAACTCAAATTTGGATGATGATGTGGCGCTTAAGGAGGTGTTGAATAAAATTAAGCGGAAAAAAGAAAGAAATAATGATAAAAATAAGTGGGAATATGAAGCGGATATGCTAGCAGAGTTTGGGAAAAAACCCGAAACCTGTTGAGAGCAGTTTGTGCACTTTACAAGAGACAAACAGAGGACGAGCAGTGGACCAAGTCCACCCAAATACTTAACAAAATTGGGTTCAGCCAGTTTGAAGCAGAAGGTACCAAAATTTCAAATTTCAAACTTTGTCAGTTTTTATTAAAAAAATGTTTAATGATTTTTTTTCTATCATTTTGATACTTTAGGGCGAGTTTGATTGCGGATTTTTTAACGGATGGGAAACCGTGGGGCCCAGTTGTTAGAACGGTAGAAGAACTTGAGGAGTTTGATAAGTATGGATTGGAATATTGTGAGCGTATAGCGATGAAATATTCAAAGCAGTTGTTTGAGATGTATCGAGAAAATGAGGATCCTTATTTCGGTCCTTCATTGCCAGAGTAGGAGATGTAATATAACTAACTTATGAAATGTGTGATAAATGATAATGTAGTGTGTGTTTTGGTAGGTTATTTTGTTTTAGGGGGTTTGATAGGTTAACTTTTGTTGTGATTTCATAGTAGTTATGTGTATTATGAGCATAAAATTGCTCGTTTTGGATGTGTAAGTAGGCAATTGTATGGTGTATGTTATAACTATATAATAATATTTCAAGTATCAGTGGAAGTTTTTGGGCTTGTTATAGCATTTATTTGCAACCTGAATCTGAAGAACTTCAGTAGCTTTTAAGCAATTCCGAAATTTAGATTTTCATCTAAATGGAAAGGGACAACTAAATTTAAATGTAAAACATGCAAGTTCCAGAGTGTTATCTCAAAAAATTCAAACAAAACAAATTAATCAAACATATTCAATTTAGTGAGAAGTAATCAAAACAAGTGAATCATGACGATAGAATAGAATATACCTTCATACCAATTAGTAGTTAACGCTTAATCCAAAATATCAAGTCATACGAACTACATACCTCTATCAAATCATACTAAATCAGGCCAATTACATACACTTCATATGCCATACAAAGTGTACCCAGACTGATTCAAACAGATTTTGAATAAGAAAATGAAGGGGAAAATGTAAAGTAACTCCCAAATTACTACCCAATCCCAAAACCAAAATAAACCCTTATTTTAGTCCCACAACAATATTTTCAAATAATTTCTAGGTCGAATATCTCTATAAAAATACACCCTCTTTCTCTCTCAAAACATTCATTACCACATCCATTTTTACACACCATTTCTACACCATCTACATTCTTCTTCTTCTTCTTCCACCATTAATCACCTAAGCTCAAAAGAGTAGAAAGAGAGGTTGAATTTTTGTAAGGAGAAGGATGCTTATTCTAGCTTGAACAAGGATTGAAGGGGAGGCGAGATCATCTCAAAAGGAGGAGGGACTCTGGCTTGATTCTTAACTTTAGTGGTTTGAGAAATTCACCCTTTAAGAAGAAACAAATTTTGGGGCGGCTAAAAGTTGTTTTGTTATTAAATTGGTTATTTAGTTTTAAAAACAATCACAATTAAAAAAAATTAAAAAAAAAACAATCTTTTTTACTACTGTTAGGCTTTCTACTTGAAGTAAAAGTTCAAAAATAGTTACAGAGCAAAGAGAATGCATTATTCACTTTATATTCGTTACAATATAGTTTTAGATGTCAAAAGATAACACACCACCACCTCCAACTGAACCACTACATACTTTATTAAATATTAATCAATACATAATTAAAATAATAATTATTTCTAATCAATTCATACTACGGGAGCCGTATAATCCATGCTTCCCCCAAGTAGCGGCTGCATTTTTTCTTTCTAACTCACAATCTTCACAACAGTAATCTGGGTGAAGAGTTTTCTGTAATAATAATTATAAAAAATGGGACAAAAAATTACTAAATAATCATAATTTTGAAAATTAATTCATATAGTCCAACAATTTTATTTCAATAAGAACAAGGTATTAAAAATACCTTCAAATGTGCGCATTTTTTAGTAATTGTGCGCATGGATTTCTTAATTCCCGCCGATCTTTTCTTATTCTCTTGCGGAACAACATTTTCCTAAACAATAATTATCATAGAAAGAGATCAATGAACAAATAGTCAAATATATAAAAAAAGCATAGATATAAATTCAAATATAAAAAAAATTAAAAATAACCGCGATTGGTGTTTTCGGTGCATTCATTTTGACATTTTCGCTGGAAGAGGAATCGATAAATTGGATACACATATCATCTTCTTCTCTTACTGTTCTTTTTAATAACTACTGATACTCTTTCATCAAATTATGTCCTGTACTTATTTTTGAACTATTAAAGCCTGGATGAACTCTTCAATTGATTAACTACTCACATCTTTTTAATGGACATATCTAACTTTTTTTCTTACTTGTGAGCTCGGGACTGCAAAAACGTTAAAAAATTAACGTTCTAAATTATAATATTGTTTCGGCCTTTAATTCTTTGGACAAAAAAAAGGCCTAATATGCACTTGTTTATAGGCCGCATAAGGTCTGAATGTAATTGTAGGCCTGATTTTAATTTCTATTGAATATTGCAAACTATTTTTGTTATTTTCTGGAGATTGTGAGACAGCTTTTCAATAAAAAATAATAATAATAAAATAAAATAAAATACTCCATATGTTAAACTTTAAGCTCCAAGTAGATAGGGACACCACACCACTTAATGGAATAATAAGTGTGTAGGCTGGTCCCTTGCCACATTCGGGGCGCCTTTTTTTATTTGCCAAACAACTGGCAAGTTAACATTTTTTCAAGATAAGTATAATTAATTTTAGGGGAAAATAATATTTCATTTGATAAGAAATGAGATATCTATGAAGTTGACTTCTATATCCAATAATTTTCTTATTTATATTATTATTGATTAAAATAGCCTAAATGGATGCATCTAGGTGATCTGTCTGATTTATTAAAAATATAGTTACATTTTTTTTTAATTTGAAAATGCTATAATATTTGTTTTTTGTCAAACATTGAAAATGTATTTATTTGTTACTAAAACTAACTTCTTAGTTTATTTGATTTTACAATGACCTAGTACCTGGTCTCAGTCTCGTCCTAGTACACATCCGTCCGTGCGCACCGTCACCCCATACATGTATCCCCACTGAGGCATAAACGATCCTCGGGTTCTCTGGGTATGATAACAGTATGGTATGTTTCCGGCCACACGATAGTACCCTCATGATCTAACTGCTCTGAATATCATTTGTTGTCGACAAATAATCACCGCATTATGCCGAAAGAGCCAATCCATGCCCAAAATAACCTCAAAGTCTCGCATATCCATCACTACGAGATCAACTAGCAATCTATGGTCACCAATTTTCACGGTTTTGGATTTGCACACTCGGTTTGTTACAACCGAGCCTCCTACTGGGGTTCCTACTGCTATCGACTCGTTACTAACTTCTGTTTTCCAACCATGCTCATGCACAAATGATGACGCTTCAAATGATAATGATGCACCCGAATCAAAGAGCACATAAGCTGGGACGGATGAAATAAAAACGGTACTTGCGATGACATTGATAACCTCTGCTTCGTTGTCATGTTGGATGACATACATTGTCGCACGGTTGTTCGGCTTGTTGCTGGAACCTCCAACTCGCTGCTGAGATGGACGAGAGGCAGAAAGCCTCTGATTCCCAAACTTCGCTTTGATCGGGCACTGATTCGCCATATGACCCATCTAATCACAATTGTAACACTTCCAATTCTTGCGGAAACATTCTCCTTTGTGCCTCCTCTGACACGCCGAACAAGGTGGTATTTCGGGTCCTTCGTAAGTACGGGTTGGTACTGCTCCACGAAAATTGTAGGGTGTCGGTTCCGGTGGTTTCTTCGAATGACGCTCGTGCTTTTCCATCCTCATCTTGTACGATTGGCGCCTATCACGTTCCACACCAATCGCCACATTCACTACCTCTGCTATAGTTCCCAAACTATGTGGCCTCACAATAGTCTCCAAGTCCGGATGCAACCCATCAATGAATCTGGTCACACGCTCCTCCGCATCCACAATAGAACTACCTCCGAATATGAAAAGTCGATGCCACTCCTCGGAATATTATTGCACGCTCATATTACCCTGCTTCAGATTCTCGAACTCCTGCTTGCGAGCGCGCCGAAGATTTTGCGGAAAGTGATGCTTGAAGAATTCATCCTCGAACCATTTCCACGGTATAGTTTCGCCTGGATGTTTCTCTTCGTAACCTGTCTTCTGTAAATTCCACCACGAATCCGCTCGTCCAGAAAGCATGTACGTAGCCAACCGCACCTTATCCTCCTCCGGACACTTCGTCGCATCCAACTTCTTGCGCACATGTTGTAGCCATGCGTACGCATCATCCGGGTTAGTCGAACCCGAAAAGGAATCCGGCTTCGTACTCAAGAAAGACTTCAGGAGGTCCTGAGCATTTCCTTGACCTGCCCGAGAGGACTGTTCGTTGTCCTGGGATTCTTGCTGAATTAGTTGCCTCATGAGCGCCAAAAAATCATTCGCTGAAGGCGTCATGGTGGTGACTGGTATTGCTCCACCAGTTGAGTTGTTCAAGTCATCACCGTTGTTGGAACCGTCAGACATCTTCCTGAATTACATTGAGACACTCACTCTTGGAATATACTACTTTGATTTTTTTTTCCAGACTCGATAACTCTAAACTACCCCCATCCCACTCTCACTCACGCGCGTTTATTTGGAACATATTTCTTGTTTGGAATAAATATAAAGATAAGGTGTTAAATAAATACATAAATTATTACATGGATACAGCATAAATCTCAATTCAAAAGTAATCTATTAAGAAAATTAGGAACTGGACTATCCAGTTATTAGGACATCTGGAGAAGACAAACTGAACCAAAAGAGCCAACCAAACGACATGCTTTGTGTGATTAGGCTCATAATTTGGTCTCTTGTGTTTGAATGTTTCTTTCTTGACAGCCGCTTTATTTTTTAAGCAGGGAACGTGCGGGTCCAAATTGTTTTGGAAGGATTTCTGATCCAAAGACAACACTATTTATATTAAAATAAATTTGAATATTTGCTTCATTTTTTATGAGGATTAGGATAGAAAAGATAGAACAATAATCAATATGTTAAAGTAATTTAGTAATGGATATGGTTATACTGTACTTATGTGGTGTTAATGGGTCGGATCTGCCACAATTTATACCTGAAACACAAGAATCCAATTATGCCATATTTTCTGTTACAATATGAGACAAGGCTTAATTATTCTTACCAAAAATGGGATAAATATAGTGTGTTTAAGTTGTTTACCTAATTATATTTTACATTAATAAGCTTAATTGACATCAAACGTGATGCAGGATTATGTCAATATTCAATAGTGACACCAACTAAAGTCAGAAAAATAAATGCCGTGATAGAGCTCCTCTTTTGTAATTGGAATCCTAAACATATGATTATGACTGATTAGGACATTAAAACTAAAATACAAAATTACTTATTTTACATGATTAATTAAGGTCTATATTATCTAGAAAATGAAGACTCTAGAGATGCAAATGGATGAAAATAATTCAAATTGCATTTGATTCCCCTATATCTACAGTGTAACAGAATTGACATTATTCAGAGAGTCCTCGTCATAATTTTCATATATAATTAGTAACTCATATATATGTTAAATATGTTATTTACCTCTTTATCGCCTCTTTATCCCTATAAGTTAATATATAAATTTAATATATTATTTAGTTAATTAATTAGAACCAACAATTTCTGAAATGAAACATTACATTATATCGAATTTCAATACAAAGCAAATCATTGATACATCGATAAATGTTATGTTTAATAGTCTCAATTCAGTAACATATATTTTTATCAATTAATATACAAGCTTAGGGTTTCGAGTTTAGGATTAACCATATAAAACAAGTTGAAATATGAACTTAAAAAAATTGGACGAGTTCCGTCTATCGCCAAAATAAAATAAAGTCAACAACAACAAATAAATATAATAAATAATAATAATAATAATAATAATAATAATAATAATAATAATAATAATAATAATAATAATAATAATAATAATAATAATAATAATTATTATTATTATTATTATTATTATTATTATAACAACAACAGACCTTACTACTATTAATTATCACAATAAATAAATAAATAAAGGGTAATTTAGCCCCTACATTATGTTTCAGTAAAAAAAAATTGTAAAAAAATTATGTTTCCGAAACAAAAATATTTTTCCAAAAGAGAAACATTAATTAATATTTAAAAAATAGTTTTCAAGTGATTAAACCACGAAAACTAATGATGTTATCTTTAAACAGACAGTATACGCTTTTCTACAATTTCAACAATAATGCAGGGGCTTTTTTGTTCTTGTCCTCTTAAACAACTTCATCACACACTCTTTTGCTTTAAATGGTTAAACCTTGTAATAATTGCATTAAACAACTAGCACTTGAGAATTGATTTGTGAACTTGTTTTGTTTAAGGCCAGTCTCCTTGTGATCGACACCCTAAACTCAAATTCCACATATACAATTTGTGAATGAATTAGGGGACTTATAAATATCTTTGCTAAGATTGTGAATTAAAAAACGGCACGATTTGCATTTCGTCCAAATGGCGCCGCTGCCGGGGAGACAGCTTTAATTAAGTTAAAACTAACCTGCTAATATTTTCTCTAGTATTGTGTCTTTCTTATTTTGAAATTTTTTTAGGTTAAAAGATGAATCGGAAAGGCAAGACGTGAAATGATGGGAAGGCAACCGTGGAGTGGATGTCCCACCGAGGGCTATCCATGGCAAAGCAATGAAGGTTATATCCAGCAACTACAACCTTCCTATGGGCACTCTTACGAGCAAGGAGCGTTCTCCAACCACTCCTCCATCCTGGAGCCGAGGGATGAAATGTTGAACCAAACCTAGGGTTTCGAACCTCAGGTGAACCTCCAAAACCCCTACATGCCCGCCACACCAACCCATTCCTCTCAGTCTTACCTCCACCAAAATGAGTACTACACTCCGTACCAAGAATATCAACAATCTCAAACCTCTTTTGAAGACAAATGGCTTGATAAGCTGGACGTCTTCGAGAAACGCTTTTTAGAGATGTCGAACTCGCTCATGAAAGACACGGACAAATTTCATACCATTATTCGAGAATCCGTTCTCCAACCTGTTCATGATGAAGCTAGCCATTGTGATTGGAGTTTTAGGATTTTTGAAAAGGTGGGAATTGAGGAGTCTCAAGGTGACGAGAACTCTTGGGGTCAACATGAGGACAAAGAATTGGGGGTAGAAGAGTGTTTAGAAGTTGCGGAAATACTCCAGGAGGAGGAGCATGGGGAGGAGGAAGACCCCAACTTCGAGTTGGAGGAGCATTTATGTGATGAGAAATGTGGGTCAAATGGGGATTTAGGGAGTGAGTTTTGTGAAAACTCGAGTGATGTGGAATGTGAATAAAAAGGGAACTCAATTGTGAACTTTTATAAGGTCTCGAGCGATGTAGAATGTGAGTCATGTGATAACTCACTGGTTGAACCATTCGACGAGTCGAGTGCCACTAAAACCCAAGAATTGGTTAAGAAAATTATAAATATTTTTTAGGAACTATGAGTCGAGAACGAGGATGAGTCAAAATCATGTCTCAAAGGTTGAAAATTTGGAAGAACCGACCACTCCAAAACTCGAGAAAATTCCACAAACTGCCCCAAAATCCGTGTCTTGCCAAACCATACATTATACCAAGCTTGAGATAAGCGGTGTGATGTACATCGACCTACCAACCAATCAAGAAGGAGTGAATTTGGGCATTGAATTGCCCCCTCTCAACGGAAGACGATCCCAAACTCCTTCCTAAAGTAAAAGGGCCACGATTTTGCAAAAACAAGAACAAACGGCAACACAGGCCGATTCTCCTACCAATGTGTGAGCTTTTGCAAGGGTTTGCTCACGTTTACGACCCGTTCGAGAGAGGCTAACACGAAGGCGTCGGGCTCGAGACGTAAAACGGGAGCGCTTGGCGAGAGGCAACTCGTCATGTGAGGTCATATTTTTCTTTTATTATTTTTAATTTTTCTTTTCACAAAAAATTACTTCATTTCACTTAAACTTGCAAAAATTTAAGTGTGGTGAGGGGAGATTTTGTAATTTCTTTGTGTATAAAATGTGAAAATAAAAAAAAAATGAAAAATTTTAGAATACAAAAAAAAGCGATTTGATGAACACATCACAAGTGGTGATAGTGGTGTCTCGTTCATAATTTAAAACAGATTTCAAAACAAGATTTAGCAGCATGCAACTTGAGAAGTTCGGTTTTCAAAAAAATTAGCTAAAAAAAGAAGACTAACTTGGTAAGTCCTTTGATTTATTACTTAGTTTAGGATTTTTCTAGATCTAACTCACAATTTGTGGTTTGATAGACTTTGCTAAATATATGATGCTACACAAAATTGTATTAACTAAATATATGCTACTTAGTTTAGGACTTGAATTCCAGTTGAGAATTAGAATGCAATTTTGAAAAATAGTTTGACTATCATCAAATTACCTAAGAATATATTTTTGCATATGTTATATATCTTCAATTGAATGATATAAATAGCTTAATTATTTTAGTATCAAATCTAAATTAATTGAATCACTTATATCATAGAATTGAAGATACATAATACAAACACGTAATTATTATTAGTATTTTGAAAAAAATATATAATATATATAGAAATAATAAAATAATTAGAAATATTTCGCCTATGATCTATCAATAATTGATATTGTTCTTACTTCATAGTTAATATCTTGCAAATGATCAAAACAAGGATTTTTTTTTTGGGAAATATGCAAACACGACGCACTGTAGCACGACGCACTGTAGATATACTGTTATTTTTCATTTTATATATTGTTTTTTCATTTTATATATTGTTTCGCCATTTAATATACTGTTATTTATTCTTTATGTATTTCTTATTTTTTTTACTTTTATATACTGTTTTCTCATTTTATATACTGTTTTCCCATTTTTATATACTGTTTTTACTTTATATATATATACTGTTATTAGGAAATAAATTATATATACTGTTATGTATATATTGTTATTAGAAAATAAATTATCTATACTGTTATTGAATTCCGTCGTGAACAGTCGTGCTACAGTGCGTCGTGCTGTATCAGGTCCCATTTTTTTTATTTAATTACAATATGGAATAGAGGTTATTTTGAAAAACTAATTTGAATCTTGAATTCGAAGTTATTAGACTTTCCAACTTTAAAAAATGGATTACTTCCATCTATATACAAGTATCAAAATCAGTATCAAAACAAATTATGATTTATAATAGATTTCAAAACAAGATCTAGCCGCGCATGCAACGTGAGAAGTTTGTTTTTCAAAAAAAAAAAAAAAAAAAAGCTAAAAAATAGACCAACTTGGTAAGTCATTTTATTTTTATTTAGTTTAGGATTTAAGATCCAACCCAAAATTTATGGGTTAATAGATTTTACTAAATATATATTACACAAAATTGTGTTTGCTAAATTCAACTACCTAGTTTAGGACTTGAAGTCCAGCTGTCCAATTGAGAATTAGACTGCAATTTTTCAAAATAATTTGATTATGGCCAACTTACCTAAAAATATGTTTTTGTATTGTAGCATACTTGTATTATATATCTTCAATTGAATTTGTAGCTAATAACTATTGTACTTAATAATTATTTGTACATCTTAATTGTATGATATAAAATGTTCAAATATTTTAATACTGAATCTAAAGTAATTGAATCATTTATATTATAGAATTGAAGATGCATAATACAAACACATAATTATTTTAAAAAATATATAATATATACAGAATTAATAAAATAATTAGAAATATTTTGTTTATAATCTATCAATAGTTGATATATTGTTCGTAATGAATATCTTGCAAATGATCAAAATAAGAAGAAAAAAATATATTTTTAGTTACAATATGGAGTAGAGGTTCTTTTGAAAATAATTTGAATCTTGAATTCAAAAGTTATTTTTTAAGAGATGAATCCGTGTGACAAAAAGCTGGATCTCAGTAGCTCGTGAGAGTAAGATTACTTTGCCACTTACAATACCCTCATCACATATTTAATGAATTCAAAAGTTATTAGATTTGCTAACTTCAAAAAGTGGACTTTTACATCTATGTATAAGTATAAAACCAATATCAAAATAAATTATTTGTATATCTTAACTGAGGATGTAAATAGTTCAATTATTTTAGTATCAAATCTAAAGTAATTGAATCATTTATATTATATAATTGAAGATACAATAGACACGTAACTATTTTTATGATTTTGAAAAAAAATATATATATATATATATAATAAAATAACTAGAAATATTTTGTCTATAATCTATGAATAATTTATATTGTTCATAATGAAATATCTTGCAAATGATCAAAACGAGAAAAAATATATACTTGCCAAGTCCATTAAAACGACTTGTCAAGTCCATCACTAAAAATGGACACTTCCAGTGTCCAGACAACTAGAGAAAACACAAACAGCCGTAGAAACTCTTCACGAATCCTCTCATCATCGTGACGACTACACGACATCATCCATCCATCGATTTCGCTCTCCTCTGTCCAACACGACATCATCCATCCATCGATTTCGCTCTCCTCTGTCCAACACGACACTCTGTCCTTCCACTACAAATACCTCCTCTCCTCCCTAAACCAATCCCAAGAAACCAACAAATCCTTTCCCACCATCAATGGAGATCAACGGCACGGAAGAGAAATCCCCACACGTGGCTCTGCTTGCCACGCCAGGCATGGGCCACCTCATCCCTCTGGCGGAGCTGGCCAAGCGTTTGGTCGGGAAATTCCACTTCACCGCCACCATTATCACCTTTGCGAGCACTGCTTCAAAGACCCAACAAGCTTTTCTCTCCTCTCTTCCCTCCTCTATCTCTTCTCTCTCTCTTCCTCCCGTCTCTCTCTCCGACCTCCCTTCAAATTCTGCCATTGAGACTCTCATGTCGGTCGAAATGGTTCGCAACATCCCTGCCCTCACTCAACTCCTCAGCGCATTAAAATCCCGAACTTCTTTAATGGCGTTTGTCGCTGATTTGTTTGGAGCTGACGCTTTTGATGCGTCTAAAGAAGCAGGGGTACCGGGGTACTTGTTCATCCCTACAAACCTCATGACTCTCTCTCTTCTCCTTCACTTACCTGAAATTGACGCGAAATTGGACTGTGAATTCAGCGAGTTAAAGGAACCAGTACAACTACCTGGTTGCGTACCGATTCCCGGTACTGAGATTCTCCACCCGTTGCAAGACAGGAAGAACGAGTGCTACAAATGGATGCTGCACCATGGCCAGAAGTACCGAGAAGCGAAGGGCATTTTAGTAAATACGTTTGACGCCATTGAACCAGAAGCAGCAAAGATTCTGCGACAGCCCGAGTCGAAGAGGCCGCCAGTTTATCCAATCGGACCGTTGATCCAGACCGGTTGGGCCGTCGAAAAGCCAGACGAGTCAGGTTGTACGGACTGGCTGGATAAACAGCCGAAAAACTCGGTTCTCTTCGTCTCTTTTGGAAGTGGAGGTACTCTCACGCAAGAACAAATGAATGAGGTGGCTTTCGGACTGGAGTCAAGCGGTCAACGCTTCCTTTGGGTGGTCAGAAGCCCGAGTGACGTCAGCGGCGACGTCAGCGCGAATTATTACGACGCTGAGAGCAAGAGAGATCCTTTTTCCTTCTTGCCGGAAGGATTTGTGGAGAGGAACAAAGAGAAGGGCTTCGTGGTCTCTTCATGGGCGCCGCAAATAAAGGTGCTGAGTCATCAGGCGACCGGAGGGTTTGTCTGCCATTGTGGGTGGAACTCGACCTTGGAGAGCGTCGTTCATGGAGTTCCGATGATCGCCTGGCCGCTTTTCGCAGAGCAGAGGCAGAACGCGGTGATGCTTAAGAGAGGAGTTGGGGTGGCGCTGAGCCTGAAGAAGAGAGCGGATGGGGTGGTGGAGAGAGAGGAGCTTGCGAGAGTCGTGAGAGAGCTGATGCAAGGAGAGGAGGGAGAGAGAGTGAGAAGAAAGGTGGCGGAGCTGAAGGAGAAGGCGGAGGTTGGACTGAGGGACGGCGGAGAGGCAGCGAGGGCTCTGGAGGAGGTGGTGGGGTTGTGGAAGAAAGAAGGTGGGTGGTCTGAAAGTTGATACGGTTGATGCCATGGATAAGCTTGATTGTTTGATTTTTCTTTTATTTTTGAGGTTGGTGTAATATTGATTAGGATGGAAACACGTCAGGAATAAGGTTTTCTTTCTTGTGGTAAAAATGTATCTATGTAATGTTGATAAATTTGGTTTTAGGTTTGTATTAATTATTCTAAGATTGTTGAATTAATTTTATGATGTTAGTTGGCAATTATATTATCTTTTTATTGTGGATATATACGGTACATCAATAACTATCAAATGGCTAAGACTGTTGAATTCTTTTTTTATTTTTCAAAGAAGAATTGATAGTTCTGCTCCACTGCGAGAGAATGGTTGCAGGTTCCATGAAGGAAATGGGGCCCACACTTTTTTTGATTTTGATCTTTAGTAAGTAAATATAATGTCTGTGGCATGTTCTTCGATCCACTGAGTTGCCGATTACCATCCATACAGAAAAAAACTGATCTGCCAACTTAAAGTATTTTCTGAATCACAAACAAGCAAGATGGGCCCGTCTGGAATGTATAACATGTTAAATTAATATTCATAATTTAAAATGAAAGTTGAAATTAATCTGTATCATTATTTTATAATCTTGAAAGAAACAAGGAAAAAAATTCACTTTTGATCTCATTACTCTTTGCTCAATGTTCTCAATTGGGTCATTTTTAATGGAACATCACCGTAAAAATGTCATGTATGCATTTGATTATGTCTGACATGTTGATATTTAATGGTTACATCACCATTTAACGGGCGAAAGAGATTGATTGAACAAAATACAAGAGTTAAAAGTCTTGATTGAACAAATTAAAATGAAAATAAATCTATTGAAAATTGAGCAAAAGATAAGGGATCAAACTAGGTTTTTCCCATAATTAATCTATAATTTCATTTCTATGATTTGGGCGGACATAACATCTAATAACGGTGTCGTTTATCATGATTTAACTCGATAATTAATCTGACAGGTTAGATGCGCGAAACACAGTAACCCAAAGCCCTGATAGGGTGTTGAGTGGATTTAGAATTACTGTTATATCCCGTATTTTTCTAAAAAAAATATAAAGAGGACCTAATAGTAAATATCAAAAATTTGAAGGTCTTTTACAAGATTGTCTCATTTAATTTCTTCATTCTGTCGCAATCCATTTTTCATTTGAACCGTTCCACTTCCATTCAATATTAATAGAAACGTAAATAGCTCAATTAGTTGTCATAGCACCTCTTAATTATCCATGCAGACCTGTTTCATTTCTCCTTGATTATTTCCATCTTTGTGTACGGCCCATTTCTATTGATTTGTCATCTGTAATCTTGTAAAATAATACAATTTTGATTGGAGTTCAACTTTGAGGGGCTTTTCTGCCTAAATGCTAAATAACTCTTCATTAATCCTGCCGTATAGAAACTCTTCACATGAATTACCATCTAGTTTTCTATATAAAAATGAGACTTCTCTTCTCCTTTATGATATACATTTTCTTCCAATTTCTCTTATAAGATATTTTGTATTTCAATTTACTTTTGGTGATATTGTCATTTCAGTCCGAAGTTTGATTATCTCTAGTAGGATCGTATCATCCGTGTCTCTAATCGCCTATGCACTTTGAGATAACTAGGCTTCTATATAATCTAAAATTATTTTTATAATAATGCATGATATATTTATTTAGTATACATTTAAGAAATTGGTTCTTAATATCTAGATTGCGCAATCCAGTTATAAGAGTAATTTATTTATTTATTTATTTATTACCAGAAAGAAATATCATTCTTATCTGAAAAACTAGTTCGGATTATATTTTCGACATTGATGATTGAGTATGAATAAGAAAATGATACTATATTTTGAGATAAAAATGGAATAATATATTTTTATTAAAATTTCATATGTGTTAGTCGGTGTGGATGGTTATGGGTTAATTGGTCTGGTTTTTATAAAATTGGTGTGTGATTGTGTGAAAACTCCAAGTTAAGTTGAATGTGTGAAAGCTCGAAAGGAGGCTAGTGAAATATTATTTTTAAAAATATGCGGATTCGAAAGACCCGTAACCGGCCAAGTTGACTAATATACGAAATTAGAAAAGCTATTTTAGTACTTAACTTTATTATATTATAAGTTATATTTAATATATTAAAAATATTTTTGTAAAAAGTCGGTCATATAGAAGTTGCGTCGTAGCATAACCGGTTACTTAGCTAAATTATTTAGCTAATGATTTCTACTTTGTTTTGTTTTTCTTATCGGCGTAGATATTTGACGGAATGGACGGATGATTTGTGAGCTTAAATTTATTTTGAAATGACTTGATTTTGATTTATATCGCTTAGCACGACTAGTAGGTCGTGTCGCGGTTACTTCCGGAATCAGAGTGTAACAATTACTATTAGATAAATTATTTTTTTATGAACTAAAACTTCAATGTTGATGTATAAAGTGATCGTGGGTGGCATTCAACACCTCCGGCATACATGTTCCATTAGATCTCTGAATGCAGATTCAAGACACTTGATAACAAATATGAAAAAATATTAATACATAACCGTTAACCCTATAAATTAACTATTTTTTAAGCTTAAATGTTTTAATTAGTTATTCAGAAAGAGATTATTCTTTATAGATATGTGCATGACTTGAATACAAAATTTGGCACTTCCTTGCCTTGATTCATTTAAGATTTTTTTTTTTTTTTTGAAAAATCATTTAAGTGTTTTGAAGAAATGAGATCTCTCCTTAAATAGTAAATTAGTCAATTGCAATTTACGTTTTGATTAATTATTTTTGGATCTAATTAAGTATGAATCTAAGTAGAAAACTCAATTTGTTGAAGCTGATTTGACATCTCATTCCTACTAATATGCGCAAAATCATTTCGAAAATAACTTTTTTGTATGATTCCTGCATTATTCTACTTTATTATATAAAATAAATAACTTGGAAATAGTTTGGAAAGAACCTAAGGTGAAGGTGGATCATATATTATCCTTAAATAGTAAAGTTAATTGCAGATTTCAATTTGATAAATGATTTTTGGCTCTAATTAAATATGGATCTAAATGCACAATGAGCGTCAATCTGCTGGAATTAATGCATGGAAATGCCGAAACAAGAAAATCTTCGTGGCGGCAATTTGGGAGGCAAAGCTCTGGCGCGAGAATCTTTAATTGCCAAGAGAGCTATCAAAGTAGGGAGGTTAATTATACTTTAAAATTCTTGCTTATTAGAGTAACTCTTGGTTGTGATTAAGGGCCCTAAGCCTGCTACTGTATTGAGCTTTTATTTTGACTTTACAAATATTATCCGCTATAAAAATATATCTCCATAACATATACGCTATATGCTGCGCTATACACAATTCGCTACATGAAAATCCTAAACGCAACACACCGCTAAACGCTATTTGCAATCTTGATTTTAATAGTTATTTCAATATAATAATGTATAACTTGCAATTATGAAAATTAAAAATTAAAGTTTGTGAAACCATAATAGATTATTAATACATGAGAATCCAAAATTATTGTTTTTGATTTTCTTATGTCATTATGTCTTGACATATTATATTAGAAAAATAAATTAAGTATTAATCAGGCTTAGATGAATGAGATCAGAAAAAATAAAATGCAAGATAATTTACTTCGAAGATCTTAGTTGAAACTACATAAGATTAAATTATAGATAATTAATTTTAAAAATAAAATAAAAAATAATAATTATATTTAATATTATATATATGGAAAAAATATGTATATATACTACATAGGAAAATGTAACATTACTCATTTTCTTCAAAAATTTGTCACCACTATTTTTCTTATTTTTTTTAGATGTTAAAATGATAAGTATTACACATATGTTATTATGAAATCCGTAATACATTAAGTAATATAATATAGTTCTCAATATTCTTAAATTTTGTTTGAGATAATAGTTCTCACATAACAGAGATATAACACTGAACATTAATCTAACTAATCATGTGATATTATGATAATAATGTAAATTAGAAGATAAGATTTGATAAATTTTTTATTCAACGACGGAGAGAAAATTGATAATAGTTCTCTTGAGAATTTTCAAAGAATAGTAAAAGAATATGATAAGAGTAAATGAACTTATCATTTTATTACATATTCTTTTATATAGTCTATATTCACATATTTTATTAAGAAAAAATAAAATTAGGATCATAATAATATGTCTTTATGTGACATTGTAGTAATAATTTAATTGAAAAGCTAAGATTTAAAAAAACATTGATCCAACGATCGAGATAAAATTGACAATAGGTCTCTTGAAAATGCTCAAAGAGAGATAAAAAATAAGATACAAGATATAAGTTAATGAGCATATCATTTTTGTACATCTTTATTCATCTTCATTTATATAGTCTATATTCATATATTTTAGCAAGAAAACAATAAGAAGCATAATAATATGGAACTCAAAATAAAGATAAAATTCCAACAAATTAATATTTGATGATTTTAACATGAGAAATAAAATATTTCATTAAGAATTATAATTTTTTAAAGAAGAAAATAAAAATTATTTATATTTTAATGAGTAAATCCTTCATTAACTATTGGTACATGTGGTATTGTGGTAATAATATAAATGAAAAGCTAAGATTTAAAAAAAATGATCCAATGGCCGGAATAAAATTGACCATAGGTCTCTTGAGAATGCTCAAAGAGAGATGAAAAATAAGGTATAAGGTATAAGTTAATGAGCATATCATTTTTGTACATCTACTTTTATATAGTTTATATTCACATATTTTAGTAAGAAAAATAATTAGAACCATAACAATATGGAACTCAAAATAAAGAGAAAATTCCAATAAATTTATATTTGATGATTTAACATTAGGAATAAAATATTTCATTAAGAATTATATTTTTTTTAAAAAGAAAAGAAATATTATTTATATTTTAATGAGTGAACTCTTAATTAACTATTGATATTAATAATTGAACATAACTTTGCACCATGATTCATTGAAACCATCTGATTAAGATCTGATGGTCACAAACAAATTCACAACGATTCTCACTAAATCGGATATAGAACATAAAACACAAATTCAACCAATCATATGTTTATGTTTTAATAACCACATAAATATTGTCATAAAACATAAATAAATTTGAGAAAATGAATGACTAAGATTCGACAAAAAATTGATCGAATGATCGAGATAAAAGTGATGATGTGACTTTTTGAGAAGGCTTAAAAGTAGGTGAGGATTGAGATTAATTTAGTTAAGTATCTCGTAGGCTATTGGTCTACTGAGCTTAAAAAAAATTAAGCTATTTTTTTAGAAGTATGGATCTAAGTACAGATTAAAACTCAATTATTCTGGGCAAAAATCATTTGAAAGTTATAGTCCGTATGATTCAAAAGCATATTGTACTTATATAAAATAAAATAGCTTGGAAATTATTTGAAAAGTACCCAAGGTGGAGACTAGAGGTGGCCTTAAATAGTAAAGTTAATTGCAATTTCACTTTGATTAATAATGATTAATAATTTTTGGCTCTAATTAATACAAAACTTGATTTGTTCTCTCGTCTTCTCCATTCTATTAAAAAAATATATTCTCTTGTCTTGAATTTAGATCATATAGTAAATATATTTATCTAAAATAAAATTGATTTTTTTCTTTAGGCTGTTATATTAGAAAATTCACATTTATGTTTTTTATTTGTAATGAATTATGAAAATATATTATAAATATTGATCCAGACCGGCTGGGCCGTCAAAAAGCCAGACGAGTCAGGTTGTATGGACTGGCTCGATAAACAGCCAAAAAACTCGGTTCTTGTCATCTCTTTTGGAAGTGGAGTTACTCTAACGAAAGAACAAATGGATGAGGTCAGTGGCGGAGCTGAAGGAGGTGGGGCTGAGGGACAGCGGAGAGGCTGCGAGGGCTCTGTTTTAGAATAGGCTTTATTTAGGGGTATTTTAGTAAAATTCAATAAAATGACATTTATGTCGGAAAAAAAATAATAATAAAAAATAATTATTAGACATTAAACTATGCATTATGAAAATAAAATATAGCAACTGAATGGAATTTGAGTTATAAAATGGAAGTTGTCATTAGTCAAAATATTAGGGACTAAACTGAAGAAAAAAATATTTAATTCCTCCATACATCTCTTTTCCTCCTTCAATCTGTTACTCAAGAGATTAATTACGGGATTAAAAGAAAATTTAATGAAAAAGAATGGTCTGGCCGTTTCTTATGGCAAGATACATAATATATATGAGTGTTTGGCCATTCTTTTCTTCACGCAGAGTTTGGCTTCTCTTCCTAATTGCTCTGACGCAAAGGGCACAAGGCTGCTACTGGATTTTTGTGGCATTCTTTGGTAATATGATACTTTAGCTTTTAACCATTATTTTTATATTACTCATTTTAATCTTTCAAGTTAAAAGTAGAGATATCAGATTATGTTGTGCTCATAGTGATGATTAAACTTCATTTCATGGGTTATTTATCAATGTCAGTAGCTTATCTGATTATGACTTGTATAGACGTGGTTCATTTGGAATCAAATTTTATTAATACTCTTTAAGAAAAAAATAATAATAATTAATATCTATCAATATTTGTGAATTACGAGAGGTATTTTAAGGAATATAAATATGAATCAGCCGCATACGGAATAACGAAACCGTGGCCGCATAGCCGCACATGAGATTGCTTAATCATGGCCGCATAATATTGAAAAATAGAGCCGCACACGGGATTGCGAAACCGTGACCGCTTAGCCGCACATGGGATTGCGAAACTATGGCCGCATAATATTGAAAAATAAAGCCGCAGACGGGATTGTGAAACTGTGACCGCTTAGCCGGACATGAAATAGTGAAATCATGGCCTTTGATTTGGAACTAAAAACAAAACCGCACATGGGATGATAAAATCATGACCGCTTGATTTAAAAGTGATTATCCCCAATAAAAATAAATAAATAAATAAATATATTTTTTAATGATAAATTGTTGTTTTGTCTAATATTCAACTTATAACGTACGGTTAGTAAATTTATGTCATTACTATCTTTCTACTCACCTCTTTGATTTTGTGTTTGTGCTCAGGTTAGAATCGATAGATTTGGGTTGCGGGTGAAGTGATGGCGCGTATTTTAATTAACTTTAATTAAATAATGTTGAATAAACGATAACTATTTAGTCACACATTTATTTTATCATTACTCGATTTAATTAAATAAATTTAGTTTAGATATTATGTTGATATTTTAGATGTTGTTTGCCTTGTGTTGACTTAAGTTACACTTTAATCCGTAATACGAGAGTTAATATGGTTGCTGCCATGGATAAGCTTGATTAATTGTTTTTGTTTTTTAATCTTTAGAGGTTGGTGTAGGATTGATTAGGATGGAAAGAAGTCAGGAACAAGGTTGTCTTTCTTGTGGTAAAAATGTATCTACGTAATGTTGATAAATTTGGTTTAAGGTTTGTGTATAATTATTTAAGATTGTCCATTGATTATATGATGTTAGTTGTGTCCTTATTGTGTTTTAATTGTGGATATATACGGGTACATTAGTCATTACTAACTATCAGATGAATGGTTGAGGTTTTTGATCTACAGTGAAATTAGAATTTTTGTGCTTCATAGTTATCACTTCAAAATATATATATATATATATATATATATATATATATATATATATATATTTTTTTTTTTTTTTTTTTTTTTTTGCAAAGAAGAATTGATTGTTCTGTTCCAGTGCGAGAGAATAGTTGTCATTTTATTTTTAATATCATGGCAGTTCCATCCATTTTATTTTTAATGCATAAAATCATAATAAAATATGTGATCTTGAGTAAGTTGATATAATGTTTGTCGCATGTTCTTCAATCCACCAGATTGTCAATGACATGGTGACATTTTTGTTGTTGATGACTTAGTTTAATGCATAAAACTATACCAATTCATCAATAATGGAAAGCATGCAAACTTTATTATAATGTTTTCTTAATTAACCACAAATATACAAGATGAGGGAGCAACATAAATATTTGAATTGTATAACTTGTCAAATCAATATTCATATTTCCAATAATTATAAAAAAACAAATTCATATTACAAATGAAATTTGCGATTAATTTTAATCATTCTTTTATCATCTCTGAAAGAAACAGATATATATGAGGTAATGTCTGATATAGAAGAACTGTTAATTATTAGAACTAATCCAATGATTGGTAAGTTTATTTCAAATATGAAATGTTGATCCGCATCCAAGAAAAAAGTAGGATCATTCTAGTGAAGATAAGTGGAGGTCAAAAAACAATCACTCAAATGAGATGCACTTATTTTTCCACCATATCATGCTTATATGATTAGCATTTACTTTTGTACTATATGATTAGGATCTTATACCTTGTTTTCATTGTGTGCCTGATTCTTGAAAACTTTATGCATTCAGGTTCCTTGCGGCACTTACCATGTAACGACATATGGGGCCTCATGATGTTTCAATATTGTTTCCAAATAAGAAGCCGTCCAACATGGTCCAGAGACTTAACTTGGGCCTAATTCATATGACCATTCAACAAAAACACAAAACTTAATTAACAAAAAATGGAGAAAAGAATGTCTTAGAATCTTTTGGGGCTTCATGAAAACATGGGCTAATAATAATCATAATAATAAATTGTCAGTTTTGGGCTGTCAGCATTGCCGATCCTTAAATATGTAAAATTAATATAGAAAATATATGTTAATATTCAAAATGTATAACGACCCGCGCATAAAAAGATATTTCCACAAAAATCGTAAAGATTAACACACTTCACAATAAAGTCATACACCCTACTTAAAGCTAAAATAAATTTTTGCCATCACCAATGAAGAAAACATCACATACAACCAGGCATAAACCAAATTCTTTTCAACAAATCAATCCATCCCACAAAAACAAATAAGAAAAGAAAAACAAAGTCAAAAAAGAAAAAAAAAACACAAGTAATTTACTCATCAAATCAAACCACATCCTTCTTCAAAAATTGAACCACTTCTTCCATCGCCTTATATGATAATCCACCTTCGAGTAGTGTACCGACAGCCGCCTCCATCATCTCTGCTGATCTTTCTCTCACCTTTTCCATTTCCTCCCCTTCCATTAAAGACTTAACCTTCACAATTTCATCTCTTAAACTCAATCCAGTCTGCTCACATTTGTTCGGCCTTAGACAAACCTTCGCATCATCAGTCGGCAAGACAGCATTCATCCTTTGCTCAGCGTGTAAAGGAATGGCAATCATTGGCACCACATTCGTAATGCCCTCTAGTGATGAGCCCCATCCGCAATGCGTGATAAAAGGTCCTATCGATTTATGTTTCAAAATTGCCAATTGTTGCATGTTGTGATAAAATATCCATTTTCTTTATTTCTCTCTACGAAACTGTCGGGCAATAATTCGACACCCTCTTTGAAAGCCCACAAAAATTATGATTGCTTAGCTCTAAACCTAGGGCTAATTCGGTAATTTGCTCCGGTGTAAGCCAACCCCAACTACCAAATGACACATATACCACAGACTTATCAGATTGCGAATCCAACCATGTCAGGCTCTCATGTGCTTGGTCCGATTCAGTCTTCATTGGCCAGGTCAACCGTCCGATAGCATAAATCTTAGGCCTGTTCTGATCCGTACTTTCCCTGAATGCTTTAACTACTCCAGGTTCCAACTCCTCATAAGAATTTACCAGCACGCCATCCATGCCTAATATGCTCTTACAATGATGAATACACCCATGAAACATGTCGGTATTCTGGTATTGTAACGGTTCGACTAGGTCCCGTCCGTTTATCGGCACTCAACCGGGCAGTTGAACTGGTTCAGGAAGGTCTTTGAACTCGCCTTGGTAAGACTCGACTAACTCGGGTGTACGGAAGCTTAAGGCCCAGCACATGCATGTAGAAGGGTAGAATATGTAACAAGGTAACCCTAGTTTTGAAGCCAATTCCTTTCCGGCAAAGGAGAAAAGGTCAACTACTAATGCATTGAGACAACCATTTGATACGAGACTAGTTAGGTTCTCATGAACTTGAGGTAGGGTTGAAACAACGGTTGAGATCATATGTGTAAGTGGATCAGTGATGTCTTCATTGTTGAAATCTTACGGAGGTAAAAGAGTAATGGCGTTGACTTTTTCAGGGAGAGATTTTAGGAGAGAGAGGTAAGCTGGAGCATTTTCTAGGTTTATCATGAGAGTTATAGTGACGTTGTGTACATTTACGAAACAGGTCGCGAGTTGGGTCAAGGGGATTAAATGCCCCATGCCTGGACTGCATAGGAGAGCAAGATGAGGAGCATTTGTTTGATTCTCCATTCTTAAGGGTTTTAAAGTTTGAAGTTTTGAATTGATGGTGAGATTATGAGAATGAGAGGAATTTAGTGTGTTTATATAGAGGATTGAACTTTGAAGTTTAAGGAGATTGGATTTTGATAATTCAATTTGAGCAAGTTGTGATTGGTAAAATACAAAGTGGAGTATTAATTAGAAAACAAAGTAGGGGTCCTCTACACTCTACAATGTTGAGAAGGATAGATAAATCATGTGTTATTTTTGTTTGCATGTTATTGTGTTCCTCAAAGAACTGGACTGTGTTGGGACTAGGGAGGGATAAATTGACTGGAGATGATCAAGAAGAATACCAAATAGGATCATGAGATGCACATCTTGCGGCAGAAAAACCAATTCAAAAGTCAATGCATGATAAGTTGCTAAAACGAGCCCAAATGTAAAAAAAAACAAAACAAAAAAGAATTATATGCATGTATATGTGATTATCATAATAATAATAGACACATCTTGAAAAGGCAAGTTTTTCTCAAAATAATCAGGTTTTGGAAAATGGAATCCACATCGGATATGTTTGATTTGAGGGATTCTTTTAAATTTTTAAAATACAAGACACTGCAAAAATTGAATCATAAAAAGATGGTTCAGATGGACAAAAGATGAAAAAAATGCCTAATGAGCTTTTGGACCTCCATATGAGCATGATTTAATACTAATAATAATCTCAAACCTCTAATATCTATGGCCCAATAGACAACGATCTCAAACCTCTCTTCCTTGACGAACTTAGAGATATTAATCAAGAATTCCTTGGATCATTCTTGGTGACTTTAACCTTATACATAACACCGACGAATCCACGGGACACAATCACACCCTCCAATCCATGCTAGATTTCAACTCACTCATTCAAGACCTTTCGCTTAGTGAAGTGCCTTTAAGATCTAGAAAATATACTTTTGGTCAAACAAACAACCTACCCCCACTTTCTCCAAGCTTGATCGTATCCTTCTTTCTAATCATTTTTGTCCTTCTTACAACTTAACAACACTTGAAGATCTCCCATCCTCAACCTCCGATCATGTACCATTAAAACTATCTCTCTCTTATAGAAGCAACAATGTTAGGAAGCCTTTCAAATTTGAAGGATATTGGTTAAAGATGGAAGAATGTATTAATCTTATTAACTCTTCTTGGTTGTCCACCGAAGATAATCACAACTCAGTCATTTCTCTCACAAATAAGCTAGCCTTGATAAAACAGAAGTTAATAGGATGGCAAAGAGACAAATCGGAAAATCATGCTACCATGCTAAAAAATTGTAAATTTTTCATCCAATTATTAGATAAATGGGATGAATCACGAAGTTTATCTACCGACGAATACAACTTAAGAATCAACCTTCGGGAGAGATCACTTTTCTTAGCTTCTATTCAAGAAGAATATTGGCAACAACGTTCTTCGTGTAATTGGCTAAAATTAGGAGATAATAATAGCTCTTACTTCCATGCCGTCGCAACCCAAAGGAGAAAATATAACCATATCTCAAAAATAAAAATTGAGGACAACATAATAGAAGACCACTCACTCATTAATGATCATTGCACCTCATACTACAGAAACCTTCTTGGCCGACCACATTCATCACCACACTCATACAACCTCTCCTTGCTGTATCTCCCGTCCACCACTTCACCCTCACTCATAACCCTAATTGCTCCTTTCTCCGAGCAAGAGCTTAAAGATGTAGTTTTCTCGTTGCAACGAGGTAAAGCCTCCGGTCCCGATGGTTTTCCTTCCGAGTTTGTACAACAATTCTGGAAAACACTAAAGAGTGATTACGTTAGGTTAGCAGAAGATTTCTTTCATAATAAGTTAGAACTTTGGCGCATTAACCAAGCAACAATATCACTTATACCGAAAAAAGATTTAGCAATCGAGATAAGAGATTACCGGCCAATTAGTATCATATCTCTCCCAATCAAAATTATGACAAAACTCCTTGCCAATAGATTACAACCTCACCTGCCCTCTCTTATTGACCAATGCCAAACATCATTCATCAAAAAGAGATCTATCATGGAGACATTCCTCGCCATGAGAGAAATCCTAAATTTCTCTCACAAATTTAAAATCCCAACCGTTATGATGAAAATCGATTTCAAAAAGGCTTTTGATAATATTTCATGGGAATTTCTTCTCAATCTTCTAAAAACTAGAGGCTTCCCTCCTAGTTGGATCCTTTGGATCCAAAACCTCCTCACTTCCTCGAGCTCATCAATTAAAACAAATGATATTATTGGTCCAGTAATTTTTCACAAACGAGGAGTCCGTCAAGGAGATCCGCTTTCCCCCTTATTATTCAACTTAGTTGTTGATTCACTCCATGCTATCATTAAGAAGATCTCACCTCTTCTTACCTCTGCCGCTAGGATAGCACCTAAATTGCTCCAATTCGCCGATGATACCATTATTTTCATTGAAGCACATCCACAAAACTTGAAAATTCTCACGCGTACTCTCAACCACTTCTCTATGATGTCCGGTCTCCAAATCAATTGGCACAAAACTTATTTTGTCCCAATAGCAATCCCACATGAAGCCTACGATACCATTAAAACTATCCTCCGATGTAATCGCCGCTCTCTTCCCATTAAATACCTAGGTCTACCCCTCACCATTAAAAAACCGACAAAAGTGATGTTCCTTCCATTAATACAAAAGATGCAAACTAGACTAGCGTCTTGAAAAGGTAAGATGCTAAGTCTAGGGGGGCGCACCACTCTCGTAAAATTGGTGCTTTCCTCCATCTCTACCTACACGATGCAAGTGTTTCTTTTACCGTCTTGGCTCATTAAACAAATGAACAAGATAATTAGATCCTTCTTTTGGAAAGGTGACGAAAATTGCAAAGGTGGTCATTGCCTAGCGCGATGGAAGAAGTGTTGCCTCCCAAAAACTCACGGAGGGTTAGGTATTTTAGATCTTCGCACTCAAAATATCTCATTGCTTCTGCGTTGGCTATGGAGACTAGATGATCCTACCAACTCTCTTTGGAAAGATATCATCTCATCCCTCTATGGAGTTAATAATACAAGAGACATTTCTCTAATCACACAAAACTCATCCTCTTTCTTCATAAGAGCCCTTCTGACCCTCCTTCCTATCTACTTCACCACAACGACGCCATCACCTCATGGCATAGTCTGGAGATGGGGAACATCATCGATATACTCCTCGCAAATAGCCTACAAGCATCTCATCCATCCAGGGGTAATCATAGGTTGGCAGTCACATCTCTGGAAACTCAAGGCCCCAAGCAAGGTAAAACTTTTTCTTTGGCTCGCCATTAATGACAAGATCCTCACATCAGATAACCTTCAAAAACGAGGCTCTCCGATCTGCATCATGTGTCGTAGAGCTCCGGAGACTGGCCCACATCTATTATCTTTCTGCCCTTATGCAGTGGGAATCTGGACCCACCTTTTAACGCAATGGAATATGTACGATAACGCTGACAACTTTTTCGACAAATGGAGAACAACTAGCTCGATTCTGCCAACTCAAGAGCGCAAGAAATGGAACGCTACATGGGCCGCCGCTTGCTGGATGATCTGGACTGAACGTAACAAGAGAATTTTCACTGGCAAGAGCAGACCTCATCAACTTCTTGTGAAGGAAATCAACCACCACCGAGAGCTATGGTTGAAATTCTGCTAATAGGAGTTTTTAAGTTTTTTACAGAACTCACATCTTGAAGTCTACCTTTATTTTTCATCGTTGTAATCTTATTGAAGTTTGCATGTAGCAAACTTGATGTATGAACTGTCTTTTTTTTTTACTTTTAATGAAAATCGAAACGAGCGAGCGCTCATAGATTTCCTCAAAAAAAAAATAATAACGATAATATAACAACAATAAACATCGTATGTGTTTACTATTATGATTATGATATATATATATATATATATATATATATATATATATATATATTCTTTTTTTTGTCATTTTTTTTTCATTTGAGCTCATGTTAGCAACTTAATTAGCATTGACTTTTGAATTGGTTTTTTCTGCCACAATGTGCATCTCATGGTCCAATTCTATCAGCCTTGCAAAAAAGTATGATCCAATTTAGGTACTCTTCTTTCTTGCTTCACCTTCCAGTCATTTATCCTAACCCAAACAAAGTCTACATAGGATAATATATCCAGCATTCTAAACGGTCCAATTCGTTTTCTAATACTCCACATGTTTTTAAATTGAATTTTCTTTCTTTTTTTTTAATTATGAGGAAGTGCTCAAATTGAACTATAAAAAAAGGTTTATTAAAAAAAGAACTATAAAAAAAAAAGCTAATCTGCAATTCAAAACACACTGAATTCCCTCTCCTAAAAAAAATCTCACCAGAATTTTAGAACTCGCCATGTAACGGCCTGTGTGGCCTCCAATTGTTACACAATTATTCAACATAATAATTATGGATTTATGAGAGGACTAGACTTCCAAGCCCAACCTGGTCCATTAATTGATCGGCCTAATTCAGATGACCTCAAATTAAAAAGTTTAATATTAAAATAAGATATTACAAAATTTATTGATAAAATGTTGCCAGATAGAGAAAATATACATATTGTGAGATTTTAGGCCTCCATAAGGCCCTAATAAATAAATCAATAAACGCTCTGTTGTCGTTTTACTTTTATTTTTTACATATTTCCAAATAATAATATAAATAAAAATAACAATAACAATAACAATAATAATAAATAAATATTCATAGTACCAATTAATATCAGAAGGGAACAAATGAAATTCTAGTGACCAATTAATATCAGTCTAATAACTTCTGATAATTTACATAAGAAAGGTGAAAGCCAACAAAATCATAATTTAACAATTCCCACAAAAATCTTAACAATTAACACAATTCACTATAAATTTTTGGATTAAACACTTCACTATAAATTCATACACACTACTTGAAAGCTAAAATAAAATTTTGCCACTAACGCCAATGAAGAAAACATCACGAACAACCAGGTATAAAGCCAAGTTTTTTTCAATAAATCAATCCATCCACAAACGCAGTCAAAGAAAGACAAAAAAAAACAATTTCATCATCAAATCAAACCACATCCTTCTTCCAAATTTAACACTTCCTCCATAGCCTTATACGATGATCCGCCTTTGAGCAGTGTGCTGACAGCCGCTTCCCTCATCTTTGCTGATCTTTCTCTCACCTTATCCATTTCCTCCCCTTCCGTTAAACACTTAACAGCCCTCGCAATTTCATCCCTCTTAATCAATCCACTCTTCTCGCATTCTTTCGGCCTCAGACAAACTTTCACATCATGAGTCAGCAACACAGCATTCATCCTCTGCTCAGCACGTAACGGAAAGACAATCATTGGCATGCCATTTGTAATGCTCTCTAGTGTTGAGCCCCATCCGCAATGCGAGATAAATACTCCAATCGACTTATGTTTCAAAATCGCCAATTGAGGCGCCCATGTTGTGATAACAAAACCATTTTCCTTATTTCTCTCTATGAAACCATCAGGTAGTGAATCGACACAACCCACAAAAACTTATGATTGCTTAGCGCTAATCCTAGGGCTGATTTGGTAACGTGCTCCGGTTTAAGCAAACTAAAACTACCAAATGACATGTACATCACAGACTTATCATGTTAGGCTCTCATGTGATTGGTCATGTTCAGTCTCAATTGGCCGAGTTATCGGGCCCGACAGCATAAATCTTTGGCCTATTCGGATCCGTACTTTCCCTGAATGCTTTAAGCACACCAGGTTCCAACTCCTCGAATGAATTTAACAAAATGCCATCCATAGCTAATATGATCTTACAATGATGAACATACCCATTAAACATCTCGGCATTTCGGTATTGTAATGGTTTGACTAGATCCCGTCCGTTTAGAGGCACACAACCAGGCAATTGAACCGGTTCTGGAAGGTCTCTGAACTCACCTTGGTAAGACTCGACTAACTCCGGTATATAGAAACTTAAGGCTAAGCACATGCATGGAGAAGCATAGAATAAGTAATAAGGTAACCCTAGGTTTGACGCAGATTCCTTTGCAGGAAAGGAGAAAATGGTAACTACTAAAGCATCGAGACGACCATTTGACAAGAGACTAATTAGGGCCTCATGAACTTGAGGTAGGGTTGAAACAACGGTTGAGATCATACGTGTCACTGGATCTCTTATGTCTTCATGGTTGAAATTTGATGGAGGTAAAAGAGTAATGACATTAACTTTGCCAGGCAGGGATTTGAGGAGAGAGAGATAAGCTGGAGAAGAAGGGTTTTCAGGGTTTGCCATGAGAGTTATTGTGACGTTGTGTACATTCGCTGAACGGATCGCGAGCTGGGCCAAGGGAATTAAATGCCCCATGCCTGGACTGCACAGAAGAGCGAGATGAGGGGCATTTGTTTGATTCTCCATTGTTAAGAGTTTTAAAGTTTCTAGTTTTGAATTGATGGTGAGAAGAAGAGAGTTCTGTATGTTTAATATAGAGGGTTGCAAGTTGTGATTGGGTCCCATTACTATTAGATGACAGTTGTCTGGTATAACTGAGTCGAATTTTATTTATAAAGTTTTCAATTTATTTAGGAACTATTATTATTATCATATATTTAAATTCATTTTTTCATTATGTTTTACATTTGAGCCCATGATAGGAACTAATTAGCATTAGCACTGACTTTTGAGTTGGTTCTTTCTGCCACAAGATGTGCATCTCATGATCCAATATCTATCGGCTTGCAAAAAAATATGATCCAATTATCTCTTTTTAGTATAGAGGGAAAGCGCGATTCAATCTACTGCGTCTTCTTTCCTGATTACCCACCAGTACATCTATCCTTACACAGTCGAGTTCTTCAGCCTAAAATCTAATGCAAACAAAGTCTACACAGGATTTATCCAGCCATTCGAAATAAGTTCATTTCATTCATTTTGTTATCTGGAGAGAAATAGATAATCTTTGGTTTACATGAATGGTTAATTATTAAAATCAATTCAGCGATAGATGAGTTTATTTCAAATATGAAATGTTGATCCACATCCAAGAAAAAGTAGGATCATTCTAGTGAAAATGAGTAGAGGTCAAAAACAATCATTCAAATAAGATGCACTTATTTTATTTTATGATGATAAAAATAGTAAGTAATATAGTAGTGATATAACTCTTCAATCAAATGGAAACAACTAATCCCTGTAACGAGTATAAAAACGCAGCCCAATTTACATATGAATTTGTAAACATATCCATCTTATGAACCTTGACTAGGGCCCACTAGGCCGAATCAAACCGGCCCAAATTGTATAATTGGATGATACAAACTCAGATCAAACTACTACTAGAATAATAATTATACAAAAATCTCTCTAGCGCAAAATAAAGGATTAGAGCTACAGCTAAATACTTACTAACAAAAGACTACTTTTTAGTTGATTGATTTGGAGATGAAATTAGCGATTGCCTCCACAGCTTCCCTTTCTGCCTGATCCTGAGTGATTCCGGAAGATTCTAGAAACTTCTTACCGATCTTGAAAGAGTGGTCACCACCGTTTATTATATGCACCTCATTCTTGCAACTCATCTTCTTGCGAGTCGTCTCTAGCTTATCCGATGGGCACAATCCATCTTTACTCCCCTAGAAATAAAATATATCACAAATATCGTTAATTAACCTAAACATTTTTATGATTTGGTAAATGATTTATTTGTTACCTGTACAAACATTGTTGGGGCTTTTAGCTGGATCAAAGTCTCATCTCTCACTGCTCCATTCATGCCCTAAATTATATCCAAAATTGCAATATTGATTAAAATAAATGCTTAAATCAAATACATGAAATTTACTATTAAACTAATAATAGAAATTACCTTTAATGGATATCCTAAGCAAACAATAGCAGCCACATGAATCTCATCTGATCCAGCGACCATGCAACTAACTCTGCACAAAAATAAATAAAAATCAAATAAATTTCACACATCTAAAATCTAATAAATCAAGATAAAAAAATAATTAAATTTAAAATTACCTTGAACCCATTGACTTTCCCATGAGAACTAAAGGACGGTCAGGATACTTATTCACAGCATCTTTTACGACATTTAAATGATGGTCTATTAATTTCTCTGCTTTTGGTGGCGCTCTTTTCTTTCCACCAGATATATCTATTATACACAATTAATGATTATTTGTGTTTGTTATAGAGAAACAATTTGAATAAACTTGAAGTGTAAATGTGTATTATGGAATTTAGAATTTACATGGATAGTCGAAGGTAATTACTTCAACTGCTTCCAGTGCATCTCCTGTCATTTTCTTCCATCTGTAATTAATAATTAATTAATCTTCCGATTTTAACAAAAAGCAAGGATTTGGAGTGCAAAGAGTCGAATAAAATAAAGGATTAAACTGCTGAAATGAAAAAGAAGTGACCTTAGCATCCAATCGGAAGTAGAAGGAGCTCCAGCACCATGAGCAAACACAACTACAGGCCCAACCCCTCTCTCTTTCTCTTTCTCTTTCTCTTTCTCTTTGGCTGGAGAAGGAGAAGGAGAAGGTAGGTCATTGCCGGCCGCTGTCTCGCTCTTCCGGCGCCGCTTAGACGGCGGTAGTTTCGGAGCCATCGTGTCTCAACTCTCAACTCTGATAATGTTTAGGTGGTCGCGGTCCACGATGGGCCACGCTTTGGGCTTACTAATAAATAAATCGTTATTATTAGGCCCGAGCTCAATATTTATCTCTCCGAGTGTAATATTTGGGCCACTGTAGAGAAGCCCAGCAGTAATATAAGTGGATATACATCTCTCAATCAATAAATAAAATTTAGAAAATTATTTTTAATCTTTTATAATAACATTCTAGAAAATATAATATAGTTCCAAACCAAATCAATCCTCTTAACAACAGTAAATAAATCATACACGAAAGTATTCATTCGTGTGTGGTGTAAAAGCCAATACCAATATATACATGCCCTCAAGCAATGCCACAGGACTGAACATCATACAGTAAACATGCCAAAGAGTCCAAAAAACCATCAAACAAAAACACGAAAAACTTCCAAATACAAAGAAAGAGGCTCCTATTCTGCAAGACAGATGCTAAGAGTCTTTCATTGTAACCAATCTGATGACAATATCAACAAATATTTCAGGATCCTATATCCTTTCATGAGAGCTTGAAGTAGTCTCTGATTCATTTTGACAAGAGCTTGTATTAGTTATTGACGGAAGCAAAAATTCAATTGTAGTATCCCAATGGTATGGCAGAATTGTGCCCTACGTTAATTAGAAATTTCAATGTTAGTTTTGTTTCATGTAAGTGGATAATTTTAACCAGTTCTGTTTGGAATGAATTGGGCTAAATTTTTTAGTACTTAATATTACATACCCAAAATATGATCTCTCAAAGTGTTAGTAAAGAAACTAGAAGTACTACAAGGCACGAGAAGTTGTGTAGCTAAGAAATTACCTCTTGTTTATCAATCTTCATCTGACTGTTTCTGAATCCGTCCTTTCCAGAGCACCATTCCACCAGCTTCGCGCTGCCATGTATAGATAAGGTCTTCAAGCCAGTGAGGCGCGTCACGCTCTCAGGCAAAGTCTCTAGCTTGAAGCAGCCCCAAATTGCCAACACCTCAAGCTTTGTAAGGTTACCGAAAGTTTCAGGCAAAGTAACAAGTTTGCCGCAACTAAAGATAATCAAGGTCTTGAGAGGGATCTCACTGCCAATGCTGTGAGGGATGGATTTTAGCTCATCACAAGAGCCAATCTCTAAGGTTTCTAAGGTACGTAACGATAGCATATTTTGAGGCAAAGAGTGGAGCTATGGGCACAAGATAATGAGCAGCTTCTTCAGTGATCTGAGGTCACCGAAAGATTCAGGCAGTGTCTCTAATTGGCTGCATCCTTGTAGGACTAGATATTTAAGGCTAATTAGGCCAGAGATGTTTTTCGGCAAGTTGGTCAGATTTTTGCACCTCTTAATAAGTAGGTTATGAAGGTTCTGTAAATTACCCAAAGAACTAGGAAGTGTGGTAATTGGTAAGTTGTAACAACAAAGGTACCTCAATTGCTTTAGTTGGCCAGTCGATTTGGGCAACTTTGCGAATTCAGAGTTACTCAAATTTATGACTCGTAATTTTTTGAATAGTTGGTCATGAAGCTCATCTGACTTCCAATCTCTAACATCAAGTGCTCTTGCATTTTTGGGAAGAGCATTTGTCCTTATTAATGGATCCTTGTAATTAATCAGTTGAACGTACTGAGAATATGTGGTACTATTGTTACTTTGCTTCCCCTGTTCGCAAATAAGGGTCTCCTCTCCTTTGGAAGTTGGACTAGTGGTGAATAGTGAGTTTGTGTATGATTGATTATATCTTGTAAATTGGGTCTTGTGATTTTTACAATGGTTACTGGTCTCGATGAGATGCGCGCCAAGGCATATTGAAGAAATTTGAATCAGTGAAGGGGATCGAAAATGACTTGGAGGACATAAAGGAGACCTTGACCACAATACAAGCGGTCTTGAAGGATGCCGAGAGACAATCTAGATGGGCAGATAAGGAGGCTGAGCGTCTTTGGCTGAAACGGCTCAAGTTAGTCGTGTATGATATAAAAGACTTGCCAAGCAGCTATGAAGCAAATAACCCTGAAAAGAAGGAAAAGAGTTTGGACAACATGGTCCAAAATTTACGTATATTTTTTTCGAGATCGAATCCAGTCATATCAACTATTACTACAGCCCGTAAGATAAGGGGGGCGAGGAAAAGATTAAACAAGATTGCAACTGAGCGTTTTAAATATAAATTTATAGAGGAAGCAACAAGTGTATGTGTATCGGGTGTTGATTCTATTGGGCAACGTGTGATTGATAGCCTGGAAACGACCTCATTCCTCGATCAGAACCATGAAAGAACCATTGTTGGAAGGGAGGAGGAGAAAGAAACACTGGTAAGGTGGCTGCTTGATGATAAAGAAGAAGGAGATTTTGACATTATTCCCATAGTTGGATTTGGCGGTCTCGGCAAGACAACGCTTGCACAACTACTTTTCAATGATGAGAGGATCAAGCAGGCTTTCGATATAAGAGATGGGTTTATGTCCCGATAAATTTTGATTTGAAGAAGATTCAAGAGAATCTAATTGGAAGTATAAAGGGAAGCAGAGGAAACCCAGGAACGTATAAAACAGAGGAAGCGGCATGTACAGAACTTAAACAATTACTTGATGGAAAGAGATTTTTGATTGTTTTGGATGACTTGTGGGAAGAAAGAGGGATGGGATTGGATAAATTAAAGACAAGCTTACAAGGTGGTATGAAGAATAGCAAGGTCATTTTGACCACCCGTAATCATAAAATTGCTACTTTAATTGGTGCAACTCGATCACATTTGATAAAGGTTCTGCCAGATGAACATTGTTGGGTCTTATTTTCAAATATAGCATTTGAATCTGATGTTCAAAGAGGTAACCAAGAACTAGTAAAAATAGGATGGGACAAAATGATTGGAAACAAAGTGTTTTGTTTGTTTGAAATTTTGATCAGTATACAAGGACTCAAATCTCAGCAACACAAACTTTAGGTAAGGATGATGGAATGGAAAGGCCTTTGGTTTTCCTTAAACCACGATGACGAGCTGGTTCACGCACTAAATCCGGGCATTATCCTCTGCCACATGTTAAGAATACCTAACGGTCGAATGGTGGTGCAAGGCGCCATATATTCTCTGAAGTCTGAACAATCAAATATCCATTTTCTTATTAATTCAATTCAAAATAAAATATTAAAATAACAAAGCAATTTCAATGTAAAAAAAAAGCTTAAAAACAAAATGTAACTTGTACTATATCTATTCAAACAACATAAAGATATTATTTTGAAATTCATTAAAAGAATCATCGTAACTTAGCATCAAGAAGTTTGTTTACCTATTGTTTGTCGAATACACTTTCGAATTCGTGCCAGCTCGATCAATGTGATCCTAGCAAGTTGAATTGGAAATGGAATCTTAGGATTCGGGGTCCTCTTGTTTTAGAGAGAGATGATGGAAATTCATGATGTATATCTGCAACTCTTGTTTTCTTTAAGATCAAGGATACGAACTTCCCCTAGTTAAATATTTTTCTGAATAGTTTATGCAAAAAAAAGTCCTTCAAAGCTAAAACAAACAGAACTAATTCAAGAATATGAACAAGTCTTGGGTTCAAAGCTAAAACATTATTAATTTATTATTACAATCACAAGGCTATAAACACAATTTTCCCTTTTCCAGGGACATAAATGAAAAATGCGAAAAAAATGAAGTTATTTACTTGAGCATCCATGTGGAAGTGGAGGGGGCCCCGCCACCATGAGCAAACACAACTAAAGAAGACTCTTTTTTATTTGGACCAATCACTGGCAGGCAGGAACGCATCACAAGTGCAGATGTGTGGTTTATTTGTAAGCTGTATAATTTGGGAAAATAAGGAATTTAATTAGGAGAAATGAAAGGGATTAAGATGAATAATTCAGTGGAAATTGAGCTTGAATTTATTTTGGATTGTGATTTAGATTAAAAGTATCTGCATTGGATCAAAATTAGAGTTTTATTGCGTGATGAATGTAAAATCTGAACAATTCAGAGGTTTATGCCAAAAAGGTACAAAATTGCAAAACCCTAGCAAAACAATTAATTCACTAAATCAAAAGACCTCATGAAACAAATCAACAAACCAGCAGGACTAAATGCAATTAGAAGGCGATCTAAAGCAAACCTGGACGGAGATTCAGAGCTAGAGGTGGTCCAGCCATTGCGAGCAGCACGAGATAAGCAACGAGAGGCCACTCATTCGCTGGTGAATAGTATTGTTCGTTCGCCAAAAGCGGTTTCTAGGAATTTGAGGGATATACATGAAATTTCTCTGTGTTCCAAAATCATGAATTTTTTTTAACTTTAATTTTCTTTCTGCATATAATATCTTGTTTTTTTTTTCTTTTGAAAGTTCAGCAGTTGAGAAAGATTTTATAATTGAGATGCTTGTAACTAACTTAATGAATAATGTATTTTGAGTAAAAATCAAAGAACAAATTTGTTTTACGTGATTCTAAAATTCATCAAATCAAACAACCATGTATTATCAAAAATATGGATAATCAAAAGACATGCATTGAGATATCCATGATTCCCAAGTCTCCCAAATCAAACATGAGATATCCACGATTCCCCAAGTCCCCAAATCAAACATGCCCAATATTACAATACTGAATTGGTAAAACATCACAAAACAAATATCGTAAAGTTCTATGGAAAGTGAAGACAAAAGATGAGAAATTTCCACAAAAAAAAAAAAAAGCCCAGACTCATGCAAGAGTCAAGACTAGTAGAAGCTCAGTGCTCTGAGCAGAAGAATGTCACAACTGTTACAATCCAACTGTTTTCTTGCAATCTTATTTACCACGGTGGAGAGGTTCACAAGATCAAATATATGTTGATGGGAGCTTGAAGTACTAGTCTCTAGGAGGACTCTTTAGATCTCTGCGAAAAAGTACATTACAAGTACAATTGAAGTAACTGAAGTATAGATATGAATAAAATAATTCAGGGGTAGTATGATAAATAAAATAACCAGATAGTGGGTAATTAGTTGACCAACTTTATTTCAGAAAATAACGTTTGAATAATCTTATTTGCAAAACTAGCGATTTTGCCTTGACTGGGCAAAAATACATAATCTTCACCATATCAGCTAGGAGAAGTTAGAAAATCACATTTTCCCGCTACCAAGAGTTGTTTAATCTAGTTAACTAACAAGTTAAAGAAATGAAAATAATTTTCGCCACATCATGTGGCGAAAAAGAAAAAAAAGAAAAAAAATCATATACACTTCTATAGTAATTTTGCCCCATGAGTGGATGAAAATGAAAAAAAGTCATAACGCTCGAGTCAAAATCAATATTTAATTATTTAAAAATGCTACAATAATTTCGCCTCATGGATGGGTGAAAAAGAAAAAAAAAATCAAATGCTTGCGTCAAAATCCATATTTAATTATTCACAAAAGCTACAGTAATTTCACCCCATGAGTGGGTGTAAATGAAAAAAGTTCATAACTGCTTCCGTCAAAATCCATATATAATTATTCAAAATTTTAAATATTCAGCACTTTCGCCATATCAGGTGGCGAAAGTAGTGTTTAACATTAAATTACCTCTAATTAAGCATTTCAAGACTCGGAAATTAATTTTTCAAACTTTTGCCAGTCCGACGAAAATAAGACTTCATCGGCTTATCCGGCGAAAACACTAGTTTTACAAATAAAACTAGTAAACCACTATTTTCTAAATAAATTTTTTTTGGACGCTATTTAAAATATGGGAGCTGATACTGTGACGGTATATAAAAACTGAAAAATACATATAAACTGAAAACAAACAGTATATAAAAAATTCATTCGGTAAAAGAGTATATATTTTTAAAAATGAAAACAGTATATAAAAACATATAAACTGAAAACAAATAGTATATAAAAATTCATTCGATAAACAGTATATATTTAAAAAAATGAAAACAGTATATAGCGTATATAGAAACGCGAGAAAACAATATATAATTTCAATCCGTCGTTACAGGATCGCTACAGTACTCCGTCGTGATTTCCCATTTCCCTTAAAATAAAGTCGAATTTAGTTCTCATTTCCCTTAAAATAAAGTCGAATTTAGTTCTCCAAATTTGTGACCTACACGCTTTTATTACATTTAATAAAAGAGACTGAAACTTATATTGAACAATTACACTAATACAAAACCAATATGTACCAGCCAACATATTTTCTTTCAATAAAGACAGTCAATAATTTCTTTCAGTAAAGCCAGTCAACATAATAGGTCATCGTACAGAAAACTATTATGAAGCAAAAATGAACCAAGATAAGTAAAGAAATTAACATATTTCCTATACGAAAACGTGCAATCTTCTGAGTGTATTTCTTCCAGTCTTTTGATCCATAGCACCCATATTCGACTCTCATGCAGCCAATTATATATAAGGTATTCAGGTTAGCGAGGTTGAACATGCTTTGAGGCAAAGGCCCTAGCCTGAAGCAATTCACAATCTCGAACTCCTCAAGCGTGGCTAGGTCACCAATGCTGTCAGGCAAAGTGACTAAGCTGTTGCACCTCATGATATACAAACCCTTGAGTGATTTGAGCTGACACAAAGAATTAGGAAGGGTGATAACTGGTAGATTGTAACAATTAAGATATATTAACCGTTGTAGCTGGCCAATCGATGTGGGTAACGTATTCATTTCACATGAAAGCAAAGACAAGACTCGTAAGAATTTCGCCTTTGAGAATATTCGGTCATCGAGCTTCGGTGACCTACAATTCTCAAAGTGAAGTGCTTTCAATTTTTTAGGAAGATCTTTACACCTAATTAATGTATCGCCAGAATTGACCACCTGAAAATACTGAGTAAATGCAGTACTCTTGTTATTTTGATTCCCATCACATATAAGGATTTCGTCTCTTGCAATAGATGTGGCAAGATCATGCACCATGTCATGCATTTGCGAGTACTCTTCTCTTCCAGAGGCATCAGCTTGAAGGAAACACATCCATACAAGGTGGTTGATATATTCTCGACCAAGTTCTTCTAATTTTATGTTTCTTTTGTTTTCTGGGATGAGTCCCAAGGCAATCCATTGTTTGATAAGATTAGCTTTTTTTTATCTGTGAACCTTTGGGAAATATGGAACAATATGCGAAACATAGCTTTAAACATGAAGGCATGTTGTAGTAGCTGAGTTTCAATGACGGTAATATCTCGAGTTTAGATAATAATTCACTTTCTTCCTCCAACTCCCAAAGATCGCTATCTCTAACAGACTTCCATGCATCAACACCATCCTTGAAAGGCATAATAGCGCCAAGAGCTTGAGCGGCTAACGGCACGCCTTTGCACTTCTGTACGATTTGCTTTCCTATTTCTACCAATTCTTTATTGCCTCTTTCAACGTCGGATTTAAAAGCCTTTTGCGAAAATAAGCGCCAACAATTTTCATCAGATAGAAACTCTATAAAATGTGGTTGCGCACCCATTGAAATAGCAATTATTCCGGTACGTGTGGTTAAAATAACCTTGCTGCTTTTCATTCCACCACGTAGAACTCTCTTTAACTTGTCCAGATTTTTCCAATTTTCCTCCCACAAGTCATCCAAAACAATCAGGAACTTCTTGCCTTGAAGTAATCCTTGTAGTTCCTTGCATGCATCTTCCTCCGTGTTATACGTCCCGGGATTTCCTCTTGAATTCTTGATGCTTTCAATTAGATTCTCCACAATCTTCTTGAAATCAAATTTCATCGAGACATAAACCCATGCCTTCAAATGAAAAGCCGGCTCATTAACCCTCTTATCATTGAAAACTAGTTGTGCAAGAGTAGTCTTTCCGAGACCGCCAAATCCAACAATGGCGATGATGCCGAAATCACCTTCTTCTTTTGCATCAAGCAGCAAGTGTACCAATTTTTCCTTCTCCTTCTCTCTTCCAACAATGATAGTTTCAAGATCCGAGGTAGTTGCCCGGTTGTTAATCTCCTGCTGCTCATCAAAACCAACAACATCTGTAAAATAAGCTTTCTCAGCTGCAATGTTGTTTAGTTTTTTCCGCATCCCCTTTATCTTATGGGCTATTAATAGCGTATTGAATTCCGAGAAAAAATTGCTTATTATTAGTTTCAACTTGTCCGAATTCTTTTCCCCATTTACCGGGATTCTGGCTTCATAATTACTTATCAAATCCCCAATATCTTTGGTGGCAGACTTGAGCCGCTCCAGCCACTTGCTCATAGAACCCCCATGACCCCTTCTAGATTGTCGCTCGGCATCCTCCAAAAATGCTATTAGTTGAGTTAGTGTGCCCTTTATATCCTCCAAATCAGTTCTGAAGTTGTACAACAACCCAATTTCATTCCACAAACTAGAGCTTAGCTTACTCACAACCTCTCCAACTAGTGCTGAAGCAAGCATCTCACCCACCCCAGCCATCATGACAGCAAAGAATTTCTGTTTACTTGACTCCTATTAGAAGAAAAAGCCTATGAGTTCACTCTCTCTCCCTTTTGATTATTTTTTTCCTTTTTGAATGACACACGTATTCTATTGAAAATCAAACAAGTGTTTGGAGGCAAAAGCTTAAAGGTTAGGGAAGATCAAATCAATGTATATGGACTCTTAAGGAAAAAAAAACTTTAATTGCCATGGAAAAATGAAATCAATATATATGAACAAAAGCTTTTATTGGTGAATTGGTTTTTCTAGGGTTTGTTTATTTCAAAAGAATTCCGATAGAGAAGAAAGGAACAGAGTTGTGTCGCGAGTTTTTATCTGGTCCATTTGGTTTTCAGAGTTTTAATTGTCCGTTTGGTTTTTGGGTTCTTTTCCAAGTTTTTCAGAAGGATCGTCTTTTCTGAGATTTAGGCATTAGTTGGGTTTTTATCTTTGATTGGAAATAATTTCCCTTTCAATAACTTTATATATGCTTTTTATTAAATATTTTTTCCAAGTAGGACTTTAGAGCTACACCATTAGTCTCGGAAAAGAGAGAAAAAGGTTAAGGTAGGAAAGATAGAAGCATGGAAAGGCGCTATTATTAGTAGTAGGCTAGTAGCATGGAGATGAGTATTTGAAGAATTTTTGTTGTACCAGTCTGTACCAGATGGTACGGAGGGTTTTCTTTAAGAAGGGGACGAAGGAAGGTTTCTCGACAGAAACTTTCTTGCAGAAGGGAGGAAAAGAGGATATGAATTGATCTTAATCCTTCTTTAATTCTCTTTCTCTTCTTTTTGATATGGACCTTGAAAAGAAGATTGAGTGTGTACTCTATTAGCCCATGAAACAATGATATAATTAACGGTAATGTGTATATAATTTACACACACACCTCTATGTAATATATGTAAATGTTAATAGATGCATCACATCTAGCTACGTCATACCTTGTGGCGTGATCAAAGGGGAAAACGCCTTAGTTAGAGCTATCCCATGATGGAGGGCCTCTATTATGTTTGGAGGATTGAAGCACACAACAGTAAGACCACCTGTGGCATGAGATCGAGATGATTAATCAGGTTTAATTGGGAAGTTAGAAGATGAAATAATTTCATCAAACTTAAGGCAACAGTTTATGGTCAATTCATAGTTAGAATTATTACCACTTAATCAAAATATTAAAAAAAATTTACCTAAGATTTGTTGAATTGGATCCGTATCATAAGCACATCCAATAAGCTGAATTGGGAATAGGTTTAGGATTAAGGTTCTTATTATTTGTATTGAAGGGAGAGAGAGAGATATATAGAGAGAGAGAAGGGGGAGGGGAAATAAAGGAGGGGATTGAACGCGACTCGGTCAGTAGCCTTATTTTATTTTGAGAAAAAGTTATATCTTAATTAACTTCCCGAGAAGTTTCCTTCTATATTTCCAAATCCAAAACCAATGATTGAGTTATATTAAATTATTAAGAAGTATATGCAGTTACTCTAAAAGTAGTATATCAAGTTATTAACTCATGTATATTCATGTTTTAACCAAATGAAATTTTCCTTTTATTTTTAATTAGCCATTTCAAAATTAATTCCTTACTCATCTCTTCCAAAACTACAACACAAGCATATCGGAGCATCATTGATGTGGGATGCCTTTTGCAATTTTTGACATAATACAGGGGTGTTGTTCCAATTTCCAATTTGATATGTTTTTCTCCATTTTCACCAAACTTAAGAAAGGTAAATGGTTCTTGGATTTGGCTTATCGCGTTACTTTCATCAATAAATAATAATTGTTCTGAGACCAAAAAAAAAAATATTGCAATTTGATTTATTTAATTTTTATACTTTTCATAATGTGGTAAATGGGCATGGCAAGTTGGCAGCTAATTGCCATTATTTAATGAAGTATATATGCAATTGCCAAGAAAAAGAGAAATGGTACTGGCTGACTTTTGCAATTTATGAGTATAAAATAAAAAATTAAATAAACATTTTTTATAATACTCTTCTGCTGATTTGAACAAATATTTATATATAATATCATTTTATAGAGATAAGAATGAACTACCAGTTCACATTATAAAAAATGCCACACAATTGACTAATTAAAATCATTTTAGATTTCCTAAGAAACCCCATATAAAGTGCACTCAATTTGTTTTCACCCCCATGAAAGTTTAACTTAACTATTTGAACCTGTTGTAGAAACGATTGAATAAAATTGTAGCATACATGAATAGTCGAAGGCAACTATTACAGAAATATTTCGGAGGGTTGAAGATTTCTTAGAAAAAAATAACACGGACTTTTAACAAAACTGAGAATTTATCTTCCGGTTTTATTAAATAAAACCGAAGGATTTGGCTACTGATGCTTAAATAAAATCACGTATTAGAAAGGAAGTGAGCTGAGCATCTGATAGAGCAGTATCATATATCAACTATAACAGCACCCAATCATAATCCAGCTCCATGATCAAACACTACTACAGGCCTAGTCCCTTTCTCTTTCTCTTTCTCTTTCTCTTTCTCTTCCGGCGATACTCAGACGGCGGTTGCTTCGGATCAAGGGGACTACCGCCATTGCTTTGAGATACATTGAGGTGGTTCGGGTCCACAGTGGACCATGTTTTGGACTTACTAACGTGGATATTTTCATTTTAGTGTTTTTCATCATGGACCAGCTTCATATGTTTTCTAATCGCTTTAATTTTGTCGTGACAAATTATTTACCTGTCTGTCCGAGCCCAATATTTGGGCCTAACATTTTTGGGCCATTGTAGAAAAGCCTGGCAGTAATAAAAGTGGACAGATAAAATTTATAAATTGTATCAGAAAATGGTTTTTAGTCTTTTATAATAACATTCTAGGCAGTAAGATATAGTTTCAAACCAAATTATCCTCTTAACAACAGTAAATAAATCATACACGAAAGCGTTCATTCATGTGCGAGTGCAAAAGCCAATGCCATTATATACATACACCATGTCAGTTAAGCCAAGCGCATTATACCAAACCAAAGCCTACTAAAGATTCCATCATCTAACTTTTCAACCGCATCGTTTTATTATTAGACCACATTAATCATCCCACCCAATTTAGTCCACTAAAGACTAAACCAAGCCCATTATACACCATCCCAAAACCCTACAAAAAACCCATCCACCAACTCTCCTAAACCCTAAACCCTAATTTACACAACACCCTTTAACAAATACTCCTACCCACAAAGTGAGCGACCACATTCGCAGCATTTCGCTCGGCCTGATCCTGACTCATTCCGGAAGATTCCAGAACCTTCTTTCCGATCTGAAACGAATGGTCACCACCGTTTATCACATACACCTCGTTTTCACACCTCATTTTACGTCTGACCGATTCCAGGGTTTCCAACGGGCAGTGGCAGTCGTTGCTTCCCTGCAATTGGAATAATTGTATGATGGTGCAATTGTTGAAATTGGTTGAGAAGAAAGAAAGGAAATAGTCAATTATTACTTGGACGAATAGTGTTGGGGTTTGGAGTTGTAATAAGTCTTTGTCTCTTAATTCTCCATGTGTGCCCTAATTTAATAACAAAAAACAAAGTTAGAGAAAATATGAAATATACCTTTTAATTTTATTTTTTGAGTATGTAAGTATATAGAGAACCAAAAAAAAATACCTTTAATGGATAGCCAAAACATACAATTGCACTCACATTAATTCCATCCGCACCAGAAATCATACAACTAACTCTAAAAAACATAAATACAAATTAAAAAAACAATATATTATGAATTTTGCTAAATTTATTACTTTTAAAAAATTACCTTGAGCCTAAAGATTTCCCCATTAGAACAAGTGGATGGCCGGGATATTTTGCACAAACGTCCTTGACTATTTCCAAATGATGCTCTACTAACTTCTCTGCTTTTGGAGGCGTTTTTCTTTTCGCCAAAACATCTATAAATATAAACAAATTATTATTATTATTATTATTATTATTATTATTATTATTATTATTATTATTATTATTATTATTATTATTATTACTATTATTATTATTATTATTATCCTTGTAATTATAATCATTTTTATTATTTTTTTTCAACAGACTTACATGGATAATCGAAAGTTACTACTTCAGCTGCATTCAGAGCTTCTCTTATCAACTCCTTCCATCTGCAAAACATAATTATTATAATCAGAAGGGAATAAACGTAATTTTCCACTTTTTCAGGGGTATAAATGCAAAACGCGAAAAAAAGAGAGATTTTTACTTGAGCATCCAAATGGAAGTGGAAGGGGCCCCACCGCCATGAGCAAACACGACAACAGGAGACTCTTTTTTATTTGGACCAATCACAGGCTGCCAGCTGGCGGGCAGGAACGGCACCTCTCTTATCGGCCTTATGTCAAGCACAGGTGTGTGGTTTATTTGTGAGCTGAGTGATTTTGTGGAAATGAGGAATTGATTAGGAGAAATGAGAGGGATTAAGATGAATGATGGAGTGGAAATTGAGCTTAGAATTGATTTTGGGTTAAGATTTAGGTTAGACACTTGATCAAAATGAGAGTTTCATTGCGTGATGAATGTAAAATTTGAATAATTCAGAGGTTTAAGCATAAAAAATGCTTAAAATTGTAAAACCCTAGCAAAACAATGAACTCGCTAGATCAAACGACCTCATAAAACAAATCAACAAAAGATTGGGACTAAAATGGCAATCTGAAACAAACCTGGATTCAGAGCTAGAGGTTGTCACGCCATCGACAGCAAGAAGAGGCGAGTCATTCGCCGCCGTCGGAGGATCGTCGCTGCGGTGACGCTTGGGCGGCGGAGGAAGCAGATCGGGCGGGGGCGCCATGGAAATGGAAATGGAAATGGAAATGGAATCAGAGAGAGTGAATGAAGCTCATCTGCTGCATAGACTATGCATTCTGTTTTGGGCTTCTATTGCATTTACCAAGGCGGCCTTTTATTTTCTAGAGAATTAAAAAAGGATAAATATTTAGGCCCCTGTATGAATATTGAGCCCATTTAATCTCTTCCCATCTGACATATGCTTTGTTCCTTTGTGAATTGTGATGCATACTAAATTCTCATATATTTTTTTCCTATGATAAAAGATTAATTATCTGCTGCATCTTAAATTCAATTTAAAAATATTATAAAATAAGTAAGTATATTTTAGTCTATATTTAGTGCACTCGATAACTAGGATATATAAATACTTAGTTAAATAAAAAATATTAATAAAATTAATTAAGAATACTTTCTTCTAGATCTAATGCACTTAATAAACAAGGCCGATATAGTTCATTGACATAACGACTCGTTACTTTGTATGATAATTAATATTTTACAAAAACTAAACTCATGCCGACGGTTTTTTCATACCTTTTCGATCCACATTTCTCTCTCCTCTTTTGTGGATGAAATGGAATTGAACTAATATGGACTACTCACCTAAAGTGATTAATACTGAATGGTCCCTATTATTGGTAGCGAATTGCCTGAGATCTTTGACTCTTTATATCTAATAATATCACTATAAGATTCTTCAAATTATGGTTAAATGATGTTTTGATGCAGCAGTTGCCTTTTTATGAATGAATGATTCCTGATGTATAATGAATACAATAGTCCCTTGATAATTGTTTGTAATATATTGAACAGTTCAGTTGATGTGATTTGAAAGTTCTGGATAGATTAGATGATTCCTTTAAATGTAGCTAAATGGACCAGCAAAAATAGTTAAAATATAGTGAAGATCGAAAGTTGAGGATGAGATATATCATTAGATTTTTTTTTTTATAGAAAGGATGAGATATCATTAGATAATTAACTAGAGATGCATAAAGATATCTAAGGATACGATTTACATATATCGCAGAAACGACTATATATACATATCAGTCAGATAAATAATTTCACTTAGCTGAATATTTTGACACATGGCATGAATGTTCATATTTTTTAAGTTAAGACTAGGGATTGTATAAAGAAACAGTATAGTAGAATTGTATATTAGTAGAATAGTTAGTGTATAAGAGTTAATTCTATCCTCTTCTCACAGCATATCATATTTCATAGACGATACCAACACACCAAATTCATGCAACACAGCATGTACATGACGCATTATATATATGTACGTATCTAGACTTCAAAAACTAGTGAAATATATTATAAGTGTATATTAAAAAACAAAATATTTTGTTTATGTCCGTACAATGAACAATCTAATAATTGTGGTTGGTAAAGGCTGCCGACTTAACATCTCCATCAGCTGGTAGCAACTAGTCTTCTTTCATTTCCAACTTGAGATACACTGTTCAAAAAATAGAAACTTTGAGATGCATTTCAAATGGCTTTTGGTCCTTGGACCCACTAAATTTTGATCTAATCATTTGAACTTTTGGCACCATTAACTTTGGATCAAATAAGACATTTCTCATATAGAACTCACTATTTCATGGTGTAATATAGATTTTACTGCATATCAATAGATGATAACTGTAAAAGTTTTACCGTTTATGTACGTGAATCTTATCATTCATCATTCTCATAAAATTACATTAGGTATTTAAACTAATAATTGACAGAAAAAGGAAAAAAAAAAAGAGTAAATGATATATATATCTATACGATTTTTTTTCCTCATAAAAGATAGCTTTATATGATAGCGTGCTTGTTTGAAGATTGAGAGTGAGAAAGACTAGAAAGATTTATATGATAGTTTGCTTGTTTGAAGATTGAGAGTGAAAGAAAGACTAGAAATCATTGAGACTATGATTGGATGATGAGCCAATTATTATATCCAATGAAATCAATGAGTGAGTCTCATACGCATGCACGGAAGCTTGACCATAGTGGCTTGAGTTGATGGTCTTAAAAGACCCCATGGCATGTGCCTCACATGCGAAAGGGGCTGAAAACAGATAGGATAATATCCGATCGATCTCTTTTCGTATTCGCAAAATATCCGTATTCAAAAAATATTATTCGTATCCGCAAAATATCCATATTCCAAAAAAGCTATATGTATCCGGATAATATCCGAGCGGGTACGGATAATATCCGTATCCGGATAATTATAATCCGAATACTATTCATTTTCAGACATTTCACTATATATTGGATATTAAATACATATATATAATGATATTTTTTAAAATATTTTAGCCGTTTTGTCATTTTTGAATATGAAAAAGGATATTTATCCAAATTCATTAATTAATTTATTACTATTTTGAATGATGTTATTATTTTAATAATATTCCATTGTATTTTCTGTTGTTAATAGTGAAATATATTTTTAAAAGAAGACGTAGTTCGTCTATATTTGGATACCCAATAAATATTTGTATCCAGATTCGTATCTGGTAATATCCGAATCAAATCCGTATCCGGATTCGTATTTATATCTGGATCCGAAAAAATAATACGGATACGAATATGATATGATCCCGATCTGAACCGTATCCGAACCGTTTTCACCCTGAGCGCGATGCTTATGTCAGCATCTTTCCATCTTGTTGACTTGTCTACTTTCTCTCTCTAAGATGACAAATGTCACACAAATGAAATATGGAATGTAAAATAATAAAATGAACTGTTTTAGGTTTGCTTCAAGGGATGCATGCTTCGGTTTGCTTCGAGGGATGCATTCTTCAGTTTGCTTCATCATCCAACTATTCTTGAATCATCATAATAAATGCAATTTGACAAAAAAAAGTCATGTAGGTTTCACAGTAATATGAAAAGCGTATTAAAATAAATTATTTTAGGTCTGCATTTAGGGATGCATGCTTCTATTTGCTTCATCATCCAACTATTCTTCAATTATCATAAATGCAATTTGACAAAAAAATTCATGTTGGTGCCACAGTAATATGAAGAACCTACATGGTCTAAAAGTCTAAAAATATATAGACCTAACCATCACCCTGCGAAATAATACATGTATGTCACCTTCCAAGAAGCAGGATGGACATCTCTTAATTATTTCAATCCATCAATAGCATGTCATATTTAATGTGCATTTTGGTTCCTTCTAATTTAGATAGGGATTACAAAACATATATATCAATTATTCTGATAGTGATCATAGAAATATTCAAATATATCATATAGTTTGAGTTACTATTAAGAACTTTTTTTCTTTTTTTTGAAGCTTATTAAGAACTTTTTTTTCAAAATTGCTACTCATAAGAAAAAAAAATGAGATAATTTTGAAGAATTTTCTTTTTCTACTAAATGATCACATGCTTTTGCCCGAGTTATATGTTTTCAGTCTTACAAACTTACTAACAATTTATTTTTAAACTCCAATTAACCAAAAGCACCACCAGTGTATAATTAAGTGGCACAATATCTGTCTCTCTTGAGGTCAAGTATTCAAATAGACAGAGGGTTCAAAATTCCAAATGCAGCCATAACTATGTAATTTTAAATTTCTTTGTTTTAAAAATTCCCCTCCTATGAAGTAAGCTACAAAGGTATATATAATTAAATTACTAAATAAGAAATGAACAAATAATCAATCACATTAAAATGTATTTTGGATGATCACAAACAATGCATGCATGCATGCAGGGTAGCAGGAGGCAAGATGGTGGTCATAATACCAGCATTCACATCATTTCAAGCTGTTTATAATATATTTGCACATCAGGTTAAATACTAAGATTATAAAATAATACTATTCTAGTAGAATCTTTGTGGTGGCAATTTCAAACCTAGAAACTTCAATTCACATCTTAAAACGTAGATGTCGGTCACCGACGTACGAACTAGCACTTGATTAAATTTTGAATTTGAATAGCAAAGATAAGGGATGATTTGAACAGTACCTTTTTTTATTCTGAGAAAAGATTTGAAGAACAGTATTATGACTATGAGCATATATTTTGATCTCTTATTTACAATCACATGTGTGGGGTGGCCCTCAGATGGTTTTTGGCACAGTTGATTGATTGTTTTGAACAGATATAAGGAGTAAATATATAAAAAAAAATAACAATAAATAGTGAACATAAAGTTTAAAGTTATCTGGACTAGTGAAATGATGATTATTTTGCCAAAATTTACTGGCTCTAAGTGATAAGACACAGTAGAAATCTAAGATGGAACTAGTGAAATGATGATTATTTTGCCAAAATTTACTGGCTCTAAGTGATAAGACACAGTAGAAATCTAAGATGGAATTACAGCAAATATATTTAGCTTAATATTTAGTCTAACAATCTAACAAGTTGTCTCAAAAAAGAAATGATGATTCTCTTTGAAATACGATAATAGAAATTCATGATTAGCGAAAACACAACAAGAAAATACATAAAATAAGATTAAAAAAAGGAAAAAAGAAAACCAAATACGCAAAAAAGTAGATTCTTCTACCCAAATTCATTAAGCGAGAAAATAAGAAAAACAAAATTATACATAAAGAAGTCAAAAGAAAAGGAAAAGAAAATCAAAGTAGATAAAATAGAAAATGAAGGTTAAAAAATGAGTTAATGGGAGATTTATCCATAGAAGACTCATTTCATATGTTATTAATTGGTTACACAAGTTACACAGATCATACTGGCTACAAAAATTGGGAATTTCCAACGAGGGCCAGATTATGGTGTGGTCCAAGATTCAAACAGGGACCTGATAGATCAAGTCTGAAATGGTGATACTGTAGTACGGATCCAACCCGAGTCAGATACAAATACCAGACCCCCACTCTAGTTTACCATCCCTTTTCTCTTTGATCGATTTAGGATTCTAAACATGTGATACCTCAGTCGAAGAGATGCCAAATTTGTTCATCCATGCCTCAAGTTCTGAAGTTCTTCTATTTCCATCTCAATGTGTATGTGTCTTTTATATGTGTGCCATATCACATTCTAAAAGGCTTTGTGAACTATTTAAACTTAATTATAGCAACAAATACATAAACGAATACAAATTTGAATTGTTCAAATAAGCACAAGATAGCATTCAAATTGTCTGAAAAGTGTATATATTATATGCACATAAGTAGTAACAAAAAAAGACATCATGATAACCACTTTCTTATGGACACAAAGAATCGACAACCTCCCATTTTAGGGCAAAAGCCGAGAGCATTCAAAATTGGAATCATGTGCATGTGTAGACTCCTGATGATCACTCCTAATTTTTGACCCTTCTCATTCAAATCCCTATTCAAGATTCCACAAAAATTAATTCCCCCATTTAGAGACATTCTTTTGATTTGACCATGCTACTCTACAACTCACAATAAATTAAGTAGCTACAACCAATCACCCAAATGGATCTCTAATATTTAAATTAAAATCACATGATTTATTTGACTATATATGTCAACATCTTTTATATAGTACAATATGTGGTCCAGATCTTGACCATAAATAGTAACTAAATTAATCACTATTGCTAATGAGCATTTCTCAATTTTCATCTTCATTAACACCTTAGTTTAGTGTGAATTAACTCACTATTTAAAAATGATATAGAAATAAAACATCCAATGATAACCTAAATTATTAATGCACGATTTAAACAATGATAGTTTCTTATGTCAGAATCAGTTTTTATTGGCTAGTATTATATAAAGTTTGAGCCTGATTTGTTATATAAAAGTTCTTAGCCTAAATAACGAATTAGATGTCATTGATCTAATTTTCTTAGTAACTCACCCAAAAAGAAAACTTTTTGCTAACATTTTAGTACAAACTAACCCCAACTCCTTATTTTTCATCTATTTTTGAGCCTCCTCAAAAGGTTACATCATCATTTTTATTTTGACCGTTCGATCAATTTTTTTTATTAAATCTTAACCTTTCATTTTCTCAAATTTATTGATATTTTATGGCAACATGTGTGTGATTATTAAAATATAACCATATGATTGGTTGAATTGGTATTTTGTGTTCCATCCCCGATTTAATGAGAACCATTGTGAATTTATTTCTGACCATCATGATGTAAAGTTATATTAATACAAATAAAATATGAAGAGGTCACTGATTAAAAAATATAAAAAAATTCTTTTCTTCTTTAAAAAATAATAATTTCTTAATGAAATATTTTATTTCTCATGTTAAAATCGTCAAATATAAATTTATTGGAATTTTCTCTTTATTTTGAATTTCATATTGTAATGGTTCCAATTTAATTTTTCTTTTTGCTAAAATATGTGTATATAGACTATGCAAAAAAATATGTAAGAAAATAATACGTTCATTAACTCCTACCATTGAGCATTCTCAAGAGGCCTATCATCAATTTTCTCTCGGGATAAAAAAATAATTCTCAAATCTCAGCTTTTCATTTTAATCATTACAACAATGTTTCGTATTATATCTCCAAATACGTGAGAACTACCATATCAAAAAAATCAAAGTGTTGAGAATTATATTATATTACTGAATTATTATGGGTTTCAAAAAAATATTTGTGATTAGTTTATGCATAATCCATATCATTTTAACAACTAAAAGAATAAAAATAATAGGAAATATTGTGGTGACAATTTTTTGAAGAAAATGAGTCATGTTACAGTTTCCTATGTATAGTATACATAATTTTTCCATATATATAATATCATATTTCATTTTTAAACATCATGTTAAATTCAATTATTATTTTGTATCTTTTTTAAAGTTAATCATTTAAAATTAACTCAAAATGTAGTTTCAACTAAAATCTATGAAGTCAATTATCTTGCATTTTTATTTTTTCTTGTCTCCTTTATTTAACCCTGATTAATAATTGATTTTTTTTCTAATATAATATGTCAAGAGATAACGATATAAGAAATCAAAGAGAATAAAAAAAGTGATGATCTTTTAATCTTAAAAGTCTTAATGCAAACATAAATTGAGATGATAGATTAATTATCCAAATTATATAGTGGGTAGTTATTTTTATTTTTTTTATGAATTCATCACTTATGTTATTTTATTTCTCATATATAAATTTATAGGTATGGAGTTATCCGCCCTTACAAAATTAGATATGATATAGAAAATATTTTTGAATGAGTAATAAATGGATAAAATGTATTATGATGTAATTCAAAATAATTTTAAACATATCGAACTTACTTAATATAATATATTATTTATGTAATCTAAATTCATTTTAAACTTTTATTTTGAATTTTTATAATTGCAATTTACATATTACATATTGAAATAAATAATAAAATTGAAATGTTCGCAGCGATGCGCGAGCATTATCCTAGTTTATAATATAACGCACTATCCGACATGATATCAAGGTGCATTGCAATGAAGGGATGAGAGTCACATAGCATTTCTCATGACCTTATATCAAAAGTATTACACATGTAAAAACATAGAATCCGAAGGGCATTGATGTAAAAAATCTTTGTATGGAGCACCTCACTTAGTATAAATAGCCTCCACACTCAGACCTGAAAATCAAAACACACTTGGCTAGCTATCTCACACTTGTAAACTAGTAAGTAAAACTAGCGCTAAGCCAAGGCCAAAGAGATTTCAATGGCAAAAGCCTCCAAAGAAGTCTATTTCGTTTTCATGAAATTTGACCCACAGTACGAACGCCTTCGCGCCGATCGGTAATTTTGCATCTTATTCTATCTCTTTTGCATCTTAATATCTTCTAACTTAGATTTATAAATTTTTTTATTATTTATTTTATTTGATATTATATAGTTCAAAGGAAGGAGGCCGTGCTTTGAATGCATACTTAACCAAGAAGCATGATAAGGTGCTTGAAAAGTACCTCGGGCCAAACAATTATCAGAAGAGATCTTCTTTAGCCATTGTTGATGGTTTTGCTGTTGAATTAAGTGAAGACCAGGTTTCCAAAAAAAATTGTTTTTCAAACAAAGAGAATTATTTTTTATAAAAATCGATTTGTGTATGTTTAGCGTGATCTGAACTACTCGGAACTAAAGAAACTTTGAAAAGAATATATGTTTAATGTGAGAAACTCATCAAAAGTATCAAAACTCTGAAAAGACTCACAATTATTATTCCTTATTTAATAATTTCAGGCAAACATACTGAGATCGGTTAATGAAGTGAGGGTGGTGGACAAGAACCAAGAACTCGCTTGACTTGACCAGAATCAATTCAATATTGTATGCAGTCAAATAGCCTAGGTGAAGTTTGGAGAAAAGGATAATATATTCAAGAGTACTTTTTATATATTATCACAATTTGATCTGTATCTCCTATTACTTCTCATATGTATCATCTACGAATAAATTAATTATTTTCCATAAGAAATAGTCTTCCTTTACTTGCTATAAGCTATTAGCTGCTTACAAACTTTCGAAAGAAATGCTTTAGTCTACCTTTGATCTTTCATTTTTGGTGCATTAAGGGATTGCCTACAAAATATAATTCTTTTTTCGAATAATAATGAGAAGGAATCATGCATTGCCATCAATAAAATTTATTAGATAAATTTCAGTATACATTAATATATATGTTCTAACTGTTACAGCATAAACAAAAACAAATTCAAATATCTACTCGAAAAGTTGAGTTCAGAGTTGAGTTTTTATTTCTATATATTTGGACTTGGGAGATAATAGGTGGCGCAAAAGAAATATAGCATTAACATGTTAGAAAACAAAATTTGGAAGAAGAAGAGAACACAAATTTCTCTATTATTTTAACATAACAGACTAGATCAGAGCCTCAATAAAGCACAAATATATATATCATGCAAAAAATGGGAGGGTATATAAGACTTCCCCAGTTTCTATAAAAGATCTGTATCTAATAGCAATATGCATGACTAACACAGCTGAGCATGCACGACATATGTCGCATATTTTTGAATGTGAGGCATACATCTATTATTGCATGTGCGACACATAACGCTTCTTGCATGCGCCACATACTAGTCAGTTCTTGTGTGTTACACTTACATGTGCCTGTTCTTCCTATGTGAAATGTTTAATAACCTAATTTTGGTTGTAGGACAAGTGTCTACTGACATATTGCAACTACTCAGATCAATAATTCAGTTCAAATTATGTAAAGTGGCATATGTTACGTTATAGATCCATCTTGATATATATTCAAGCAATTTTACTCACTATTGATTCGATGCTCAAGATGAAACTAGTTACTTTCTCCCTTTCAATTTTGTTCCAGGGGCATTGAAGTTTCAAACTGAACTCTTTCCATTATTAGGTATAATGAAATCTCATCTTATTCAAAACACATTTCCTTTTTATATTGTATAATATAACATCTTCGTTAATAATTAGCAACTTGATATTCACAATCTGTTTAGAAAATTCACCAACAATGATGAAGTAGTCTAACGCCTCCCATGATCTTCATATAGGCAGGCTAAATACACTATTTATAATATACATTTTTTCTTTACATATGATTTAATTTACCAATGTTTAGAAATGGGTACTTAGCTATATAAAATTTTGGTAGAGTACAAGGACTTTTGTGTGAATGTGTCCAGTATGAATGGCTCTTTTGACTTTATATACAGGCTAATTAATTTGTTAATTATGAGAGAGATCTTCAAGCAGAAGAAGTTACGGCAGAGATCCAAGTTAGGTTAGGTGATCGGTTGACTTCTTATTCACAACTGAGTGCTAGGAGACTTTTGAGGTCTTGTTAACTTGTACTTGAATAATATATAATTAATTACATATCTAGTTTTATACAGTAATCTAACTTATTAATTATTATCATCACAAGACTTGACTTCGTATTGTAAAGACAAGGTCAATCATTACACAATCATATAGTTGCATTGTAACAAATATTTGAATTCAATTTAGCCTCCACAAGCAAATGATTGTAATGTTGTAACGGGTCTATCAACCCGCCACAGGAATCGCTACACTACAGGCACAGCAGCATAACCAAACTCCTAAAATAAACCAATATTCTATCATTATATTATAATAATATGGTAGAATCCAGTGTTTAGTGCTTGCTTAGCAATCAAGGAATAATAAATTATGTATATTGTTTGAAAATTGCAAAAATGCGTGGACTAAGCTTAATCAATATTAATAGAACTATCAGCCAACAAAACAATTTTGATTTATGACATGCTAAGTGAATAAATATAAATGTAAGAAGACTGAATAATCTTCCATTATATCAGCTCCCCTATTCAGAGTCAACATTAGAACAAAAAACCTCAAATTAACCTGAAAGATCATCAAAAATGGCGAGATTAGCCATCATGACCATCACCTTCTCCTCCCTCTTCCTTCTCTCTCTCGCACGCAACTCCATCGATCTTCCTCTCCCAATCGAAACCTCAGATGAATCCAACACATCTCTCTCACTACAAAATCCAGATCCGAATCAAAGCACGGATGTCGAAATACCAGATCCGATAAAGCAACAAGTCGAGGAAGATGAAGAAGACAAGCAACTCAACGATTTGCCTTTGCTTGTTGAACTCCCTGATGGCCACGTGGCGATGCCGGACGAATCGGATCCGGGTATAATGATCGGGTGGGATCCGAAAGAGGAGCTGGAAGAAGAACAGAAAGAAGAGAAGGTGATGAAGAAGAAAACTAAGAGGTCTGATGAATCGGACTCTGATTCGGATTCAGATTCGGATTCAGATGATGAGGAAGAAGAAGAGAGAGAGAAAAAGAAAGAGACGAAGAAGAAGAAGAAGAAGAAGAAGAAGAAAGGGGGTTTTCTGAGGTGGTTTTGGAAATTGATCAACCGCTTCGATTAAATCTCAGCCGTCTGTTCTCACAGATCATCAAAATTACAAACGTCTGTTTGCTATGCACGCTTATACTGCTGTTATTGTCGTGTAATTTCCAATATAAATTGAGAGTGTTTTTATGTAATTTCTAATATGTAGTGAATCATAAATGGGGTTGTATAAGAATCATATTGTATTGTATAAGCTTGTTTGTAATGTAAATATAATATATGAAGCAATGACTTCACATTATTGTCCCTAAATAAGTTGAATCATTTTTCTTCAATATCTGAAGCAGGCAGCAATGTCAATGCCACGAGTTACAAGTACACAACAGCCAACATAACAAACCAATTGCATGGCAAAACAAGATCAAAATACAAAACAAAGTTATTCATCAAAAATATGCAAAACAATCTTCATTATTATTATCCTCATCATCATCATCATCACTCTACTCTTCCTCATGCTCATCCTCATCCTCATCTTCGTAATTCAGCACATCGACCTCCTCCTCATCCTCCTCATACTCATCCTCATCATCATCCTTATCGATATCATCAGTCTTGCTGGCGCTCTTGAGCATGGCGAGCTCTTCCCGGCCGTCGGCCTCGTTGCTGTTCTCGAGGCCGTAGAGGGTGTTTCGGTGCTTGACGACCAGCCACCGCAGCAGCCGGTCCTCCTTGTTCAGGTACTGCAGCTCCTTGTTGAACGATGGCGGCACCATGAACGTCATCTGCATCAACTGCCCCTGTTCAGAAAGAAATTCAAATTGAGGCATTTCATCGAACAGATTGCGAGTGTTAGTTGCAACTGAAAAGGAAAAGAGTTGATTGACTAATCCAACAATCAAGCTGAGCAATTGAAGAATCGAACAGGGAGAAAAGAAGAGAGGTTTGAAACCTGCCAGTGCCTTCCATCGCGTTTCTTGATGCCATAACCGAGCTTGATGGATCCGAACGATTTGATCTCCGTGACCACGCCATTTCTCTGAAAGACTCGCCGGCCGACGCGCGCGGCCAGTTCCGCCACCTCCTCTTTCCGTACCTGCGACTTCGCCAGCAGCATGCAGTCGTACAGCGGCATCCTGGATCTATCTCGTCGCCAAAACCCCTTCTCCCTTTTTCTCCTCTAAACCCTTCTTTCCTGTTTGCTGGTGACGTCAGCAGTCCCTGAACGAAGAAGAGAAATGGATATTTATTAATGGGCTTGATTTGGGCCCGTATGGCCATTTATAAGGCTTAATTGTGTTTTTTGGTCCATGAATGTTAAATATTTTTCTTCTTGTGTTGTCCAGTTTTTAAGTCCGTTGTTTCTGAATCCCGTTTTAGTTTCACATTTTTATCAGGTTGTTAGCCCCCTTTCTTGTACGTATTATCTGTCTAGATAAGAGGATACACAGACCAGATAGAATATTCCGGGAATATCTGACTCCATATGCAAAACTCCAAGTCTCCAAAACTAGGGGCTTGTTTGGATGGTTAGTATTTCTTTGGTTTAGTCTAATATTAGAATTATTTTCCAACTTTTAGTAAATACATGTTTGGATACATTTTAGGAATTTCTAATATTAGGATATTTTCCAAATTTTAGTAAATTTTAGTAAATTTTGTATACAAAAGCTCTCACTTTGAAAACTTAACTTTTTGTCAAGTTTTTTCTAGTATTTTTTAGCAATTATATTATATATATTATATTATATTATATTATATTATATTATGTTATGTTATATTATATCATATCATATTATTGAATAATAAAATTATATTATGTTTTGTTATATTAAAAATTAAATTATATTATATTATGCTACATTAAAAATTATATTATATTATATTATTTAATAATATAATTATATTATGTTATGTTATATTAAAATTTATATTATATTATATTATATTAAAAATTATATTATATTATATTATATTATTTAATAATATAATTATATTATGTTATATTAAAATTTATATTATATTATATTATATTAAAAATTATATTATATTATATTATTTAATAATATAATTATATTATGATATGTTATATTAAAATTTACATTATATTATATTATATTAAAAATTATATTATATTATTTAATAATATAATTATTTTATGTTATTTTATATTAAAATTTATATTATATTATATTATATTATATTAAAAATTATATTATATTATATTATTATGTATCTTATTCTATTATATTATATCTTATTATATTATATTATTTTATGTCTTATTATATTATATTATATTATATTATATTATATTATATTATATTATATTATATTATATATATCATATTATATCAAATTATATTATATTATATTATATTATTATGTATCTTATTATATTATATTATATTATATTATATTATATCTTATTATATTATATTATTTTATGTCTTATTGTATTGTATTGTAAATTTCTATAAATTTACTAATTTACATCCTAACACAACACTTTTCCACACATCCTAAAATTATAATACTTTAGTATTTGGATTTTGCAAATCCTACTCACTAGAAATATCCTAATACTATACTACAAAATTTAACACATCCAAACAAGTCCTAGACAGTTTTTTTCAGTTTCACGAAGCAAAACTCCAAGTCTCCAATTATGCAAAGCTACTTCATTTATAACTAAGAAAAAAAATATAATAATGCAAGCATAACCAATTCCCAACATAAATCGAAGTGTCCAATCATCCTGTCATAGCAAATAAGTTTCAGCTCTAGAACATATAATTACCAAAAATGTATAAAAAAGTACCCAACAACAAACAAAACTTAAGCAAGTCAAGTCAAAGTACCCTACTATACTACTAACTATTTTTACTCCGCAACCTAATCCTAATTGAAGTTCACATCTTATATAACCCACAAAAATATACACCTCAACTCAACACACTCACACAAACACAAAGTATCTACACAAAATAGCACGATCACACACCCTCAATTTACAAAATTACAACACAAGTCAAAACATAAACATTCAAATTCCACTGCCATAACAAAATTCACATCACGCAGAGTGAATCCCACTCTTATTTTCTATGCTTTTGATGTTTTTAGGGTTGATTTGCGAGACGTTCTGCCACGTCAGCAAGAGACTTTAAGTTGCATTTTATAACCGCTTCAACAAAATAACAAGTCTCTTCTGCTGTGTTTCCTTCCGGAATATCGACCACAAACGACTCCACAACGGTCGTGCACGGATTTCCGTTTAAACTACCATTATGCACCGTTATTATCGACGAATAATTCTGCCAAAAAATATAAAATAAATGAAATTATAAATTTTGTTAAACAGTTCTTTTGGTTTTTTCTATAAACAATAAACTTTCTACATAGTAATTACCCTTTTTCCCAGTGGTAAGAGAAACATGTTATACTGGTAAGTGAAATATGATTTACTGGTAAGTTAAACACGATTGACGATTAGTAGATAGATGTTGATGTAAAGGTAAAACTTTCAAGAATCAAGAAATCATATTCCATTTACCAGTGTAACACATTTTGCTTACCGCCCGATCAAAAATAAATCAAATACGAAGCATGCAATGCAATTATGCAACTGACCTTGAGTCTATGGTCGCCACCAACAATCCTGATACTCAAAAGATGCTGATCATCGTCAAGCTGCTCCAATCTCTCAGTGGAAGTCGTAGCGGGCAATCCAGACTTAACATTCACCTCTCTCACGCTGCCGATTTCCAAATCGCCTCTGACAACGCACCGGCTGACGAACGGCTTGTACTTTTGCGGCTCGTCAAAGCTCCTCACGAGCGACCAAACCTGTGCAAGATTCAAGATTCAATCAAAATTGATCTGATTTGAAAGAAAGGGAAGAAACTGAAAGGATTGTTGAATCAATTACGAGGTGGACGGGGGCTTTGATGTGCTTGACGAAAGTGGCGGAGCACTGATTGGGCGTGGTGTCGTGCTGGTGGAGCCGGCGGACGTAGTCGGAGTCCACGGCGGCCAGAGATCCGGCGGGGAAGCTGGCGCTGGGGCCGACGTCGTCGTCGATGAGCCGCCAGCCTCGGGGATAGTCCTCTCCTCCTCTCCCGTTGCTCAGCAGTCCCACCATGATCGATTGATCCTTCCTCTCCTCTTTTCAGAGAGAGACTCTCTTCGGGTGTTATGGGTTGGGATTGTTGGGAGAGGAAGAAGGAGAGAGAGATGATGGATGGATGGGTTGGATTTGTTGGGAGAGGAAGAAGGGGAGACAGAGATGATTCATTCCAATTTACCAGAAAACGATGGAATCCATCACGTGGGTTTTGGGTCCCACCACCAACGCCAACCACTTATTCCTCTCATTATCTATCTATATTTACCCACGGCACCGGTTTCTTATTTTCTCAATAAATAATAAATATAATAATAATAATTTGTTGAGTCATGTGAAATCAGTGAGTAGAATTCAGATAATTCCGAACTTGCTAATATTGTGGGAAATCAAAATTTTATGAACCTGTAGTTGAGGCATTACGACATAGACCGCGTCCAGGCAGTTAGAAACTACAGTTACCACAACCTGCCGGCTCTTCCGCCTAGTTGTTGTGAAATGGCATCCAATTTACGAAATATTAACACAACTGCCATCCGCAGCCGTAGTGACTGCATGATGTCATCTTACAACGTATAACTTAATTGCAGATGATGATTATAGGTCCCCCATGTAATGTAACAGTAACCGTTACTGTTTTAACTATGGTTGGCCAAATGGAGAATTTCCCTCAAGAAATGCTCATTAATTTTAGCATTTTAAAATTAATATTATACATATAGATTTAATCATACTCATGATTATTCATTCAGATGATCACTTCATCTAGATAGATACAATGAAATAAATGGAGCCATAATAAATAAAAGACAAGTCGGCATGACAACAGGAGCAGGTTCTAGGTTCTTTAGTGAGTGGGGGGCAAAAGCGTTGTTTACATAAAAACTAAGGCTAACAGTTGAGAAATGCAGCGTTTTTGTGCTTTCGGTGAAAGAGACACAGATCAATCCATAAAGCAATCTCACACGTAGATCCAAATATCGACGACTTACAGTGACCCACGTGGCTAAATACTATTGGACCGTCCCGTGGTATTATATTTGCTTTGGCAAAAGACGAGGAAATCATTTTTAAACATAATTTATATAATATGGTGCTGCACAAATATCTTCCCTAGTTTGACTTTGACTTCACAAATATCTTCTTGACAGAAGAAAGCTATATAATCGTTCAATAATTAATTAATAAATAAATGTGAATACAATGAAATAAATAACCAACAAGACAAAAGAGTTCTAAAATCGTTCTTTCGATAAAGAAAATTACAATTATTTTTCGAACTTTTGTATTTGGGTTTTATTTGTTTATGAAAAATGGATATTTTGATGAAAAGAAGGGTAGTAAATAGACAAGTGAACCAGCGGGCAAGAAGATAAGGAGAGAAAAGGCAAAGTGGATAAGAAGATTAAAAGAAAGAAAATATAAAAAAAGTGTGCTGCTTCCAATAAGAGCATGCTCCTATGTTTGTTGAATTTGAATCATTATGTTTTGTATTGCATTTGCATGGTATATATACCTTTCTCGGCCTTTCGGCTAAGATCAAGTGTAGTGTAGTATTGCATGGCACATGGGCTACGTTAGCCATATGTAACTGCCACGTCATCAAACCATGTGATATTTTACCTGCCATCATGTGCTCAACTGTATTCTTGTTAAAAATATTTCGATATATAAATATCACCTTTATTTTTGTCTTAATAGGAACAATTATTGGATTCCGAATTTATTTTCCAATCTAGTCTGGACTAAAAGTCTGGTGAAAAACACAAAAAGAAATTTGAAAGTCAGAATTTCATATTCTGAAGCCCATTAAGGCCCAAATGTTTGGTGAGAACACTCAGGCCTTGGTCCAAAAGACATCGGGCCTCCCTCCACTAAAAAGAAGAAACAATGCTGGAAAAATTTATTCCAAAAAAGATGAAAGAAAACTACTTATTAGTTAATAACTTATTGCTGACGCTAATTAGTAATTTAATTAGCCATGTGAGCTCAACGCTATGATGTAAAATAAAAACAATCTAATAAATCTCAGAATGAAGTCACGTGTTTGTAAGAAATAGCATATTAGCACTGGGCATTGCATTGAGCAACATATGAATAATCCAGATCGGATCCAATGATTTCATGGCTGAGATTGAGACACGTGGAGGATACACAGAGGAGGAGCGTGGCAGGCAGGAGAGCCGTCCCTGTTGAGTGGTGGGCCTATGAAATCTGTTGACGAATCTGTCATGAAAATAGCCCATTTTGGCCCTTTCCTAAACACTCCAACCATGCAAAATTAATCTTCTTATTATATATATTAAGTAAAACTAAAACATCATTACTTTGTAATCAAAGTGTCTCTTTCAGTCTTATATATTCACTGTGGCCCACTGAAGAAATTCCCAAAAGTTATTATATTGTTCTGAGTATAAATTATATATATATATATATATATATATATACATATATATATATATACATATATATATATATATATACATATATATATTGGTTTTCATTAAAAATTCCAGTTTTTTTTTGGGTTATGAAAACCGAACACCTTACATTTTTCAAAGGAAAAAGGAAAATCAATTGTTATTTTCACATGGATACTTGAAAATTGATTAAGACTTGATGACATGAGACTAGCATGGAAAGATTCCTAGGATTAGCATGGTCGTGTTTAATAGTGTTTTAAATGGGCTTTAATTAATAAATTAAAAGATATTCACCTGATCCATAACTTGAGAAACTTCTAGAATGTGGCACAAGGATCCAGAAAAAGAAGATCTATTCTATTACAAGTTGCACTACCACAAGTGTATTGTACAGTGTACTAGACTTGACCAATAAGAACACATATCACTTGATAGTTGAAAGTTTGATTTTTTGATATTCTTTTCCATATGAATTTTTTGTTAAATTTAAATACAAAAGAGAAAATAATTTTGATTGAATAACTTATAGTTTCATGTTTTGTATATAAAAGAAATTATACCTGAAATTTTTAATTTATGTTTTTCACATTACACTAAAGTTATAATAATTAATAAATATATAATGAGTTGGAATTTATATATTGTGACTATTCATATTTCATTATAAATGTTGTGCCACCGAAGAGGAGCTATTAAATCATAAATGCCAACTCTATTATAAGGTTCTGAAGGTACGGCACCACAATAAGTTTAAAAAGGAACTAGGATGCACCCTCGCTCCATTTCGGTATAATTTTATAAATTTTACATATATGATATTTATTTTTATTTTAAAACCAATAATATTATAACTATAATATTGTGGTGTACAAAATTAAGAAAGAAATGAATTTCTTCTTATCATTTTATAAGGTGTGTATAGACACTATTTTTTACAATGTATGATCATTTATAACATAAAAAAATGTATTTAATAAAATAAATAGCTCTTTTATGAATATATATTTTAAAGTGGCATACATGATTAAATAAATTTTTCATATTTTGTTGGGTTAAACATGAAATTTAAATTTTATAGAAGACGTGCTACATATATATCGTCTCATGTAGAATAAATTTTTATTTTGATTTTTACATATAAATCAAGATTCTCGTTTATCATTTTTACATGCGTAGTTGATAGTTTGATTTTTTGATATCCTTTTCCATATGAATTTTTTGTTAAATTCTCACACAAAAGATAAAATAATTTTGATTGAATAACTTATAGTTTCATGCTTTGTATATAAAGAAAATTATACCTGAAATTTTTAATTTATGTTTTTCACATTACACTACAGTTATAATAATTAATAATTAATAAATATATAATGAGTTGGAATTTATATATTGTGACTATTCATATTTCATTATAAACATTGTGCCACCGAAGATCTCCATCAAAAACTCTTTTTTACATGTCAGTGTTCCATGTACCGGTTTTGATATTTTGTACATGGTTCTTAGTCTCACATTGGATATTCTAAGAAAAAATAGATTTTTATACACTTGCTTCTCCATCAAATTAAACTATAGTTAAAGTTGGAGGCTTGAAATTTGAAAGTGAGTTAAAATGGTTTATTTGGTTTGTTGAACTCATTGATAGATCCGGAGGGTTGTGTCTTGGACACGTGTCAAGGGGAAGTGAAAGGAATAATTTTTTATACCTATAGTATAATGAACTTTATAGTTCGTATTATTAATCCAAATTATAAGGTTGCTATGTTGTTGTTCATGAAATGATTCATCAGACGCTTCTCGTATAGAATTAACCCTAACTCCTTATTTTTCACCTCATTTTGAGCCCTCTCATTGAGTCGCATCATCACTTTTATATTAACCGTTCGATCAAATTTTTTGTTAAATCTTAACTTTTAATTTTCTCAGATTTATTGATATTTGATGGCAACATGTGTGTGGTTATTAAAATATAATCATATGATTGATTGAATTGGTGTTTTGTGTTACATCCCGGATTTAGTGAGAACCGTTGAATTTGTTTTAGCCATCAGATCTTAATTTTCAATAAATCATGGTTCATGTTCAAATATTAATACAAATAGAATATGAAGAGTTCACTCAATAACACATAAATAATTTTTTCTTTTCTTATTTAAAAAATAATAATTGTTAATGAATTTTTTTATTTTTCATGTTAAATTCGTCAAATATAAATTTATTGGAATTTTCTCTTGATCTTGAATTCCATATTGTTATGGTTCAAACTTAATTTTTTTTGCTAAAAATATTAATATAAAAGAATATCGAAAAAAATGATACGCTCATTAACTCGTAACGTATTTTTCACCTCTCTTTGAGCATTCTTAAGAATCTTATTATCAATTTTCTCTTGGCCGTCGGATCAAAAAATTTCTCAAATCTTAAATTATTATCATAATATCACATAATTAGTTAGATAATATTTCGTATTATATCTTTAATTATGTGAGAACTATGATGTACATAGAAATTAGCTGAGAGTGATGATTACTAATTACTGGGAGGAGAAAATGGGGTAAAGATTGTCCTTGTCCGAGGTATCTTTTATGTATCATGTCACCACCACAAGGTGGACACGTTTGGCTCCATATATTTCCCCAACCTCACTTCCAATTGTCTAATCGTGAGTTGGTCGTTTGGCGATTGAGATATTAAAAAAGATGTTCACTAATCAAATTGCGCACTAGAACATGCTACACTGTATTAGGTAATGCAAACTGCTATAGTTGGTCAGGGTGTGATTACAAAATATAATTTAATTATTTATATAACTGATCGAAAGTTTGAAATTATGAAGTGATTTTTTCAGCATTATAGATTAACACGATTGCATAAAATCGGAGTGTAATTAAAAAACGGAATGTAACAGAAAGAGTATGCATTTGAACGATTACAGAGCTTGAAGATTGTCACATTGGGACGTATTTAGGGAGGTGAAATATTTTATGGATGGGATGAATTAGATTAGTGGTAGATAAATAGATTACGTTATTAACAACCAAAAGAGTCCACTTTAAAGAAAGCAACGTGTAAGGGCTAATGCCTCCTTTTTTTGGCATACATTTCATACACACACATCACATATATGCGCTTCTTTAAACATATGAGACTCAAAATTCCAAAACAAGAAACAAATGGCTATCAAACTTTGTGGCAGCAATTAAAAATGTAAGAACTAATTTCGTACAAAAATGACACTTGATTGTGATCATTTAAGCGAGAGAAATAACGGAACCAAGAAGAAACAATTATATATCAAGAATTAAATATGTGGTCAACATAATTTTTATTTTGGCTGTGTGTCTACTAGGGGCGGTCAAGCGTCAAAACAAGGTTTCTTTTGATGATATGTAAGATTGATTAAATTGACATTATTGTCATCTATGTGCACAAATGTTTGTTAGATAGATAGACTCGGACAAAGATATTTTAATTCAACCGGAAAAAGGTAGTAGTGGACCAAAAGAATAGAAAAATTACTAGGCTACAGTTCAATGCAATATATTATGAGTTTTTTAATTTGTTAATTTTAGACCCAAATCACAGCTTGACTCAGTCAACCTCTTGATATTAGGTATATATACCTCAAGTATATTCTTTTTGCCCCCCTTATGTTTTTGTCATTCTATATTGTATCATTCTATACTTTATATATTGTCTTTGTGTTTATCATATATGTTTTTACTCCATAACTCCATTATACCCTTTTACAACATTATATATTATCTTTCGTATTATATACTATTTTTTAAAATATAGTCTATTTTTGTGAAACTCAAATACTATAATTAATGTAAACTGTTTTTTTAGATCTAAGTACTATTTATTTTGAAAAAAAAATGTTTCTTCTTTCAAAATAATAATGAAATTCAAATTCAAATTTGATTAATCAAAATTTAACTCCCGACAAATACATAAAGGCCATCTCTTAGATTTATGTCTAAATACAACGAATTGCCTCTCTGAAATTCTATTAAATAAATAAAAAGTAATAATTTCTCAACAAATATTAAGACATGATCAAATCTTATTATCAATCAATTACATTAAAACAAGTAATAATTCCAAAAATCATGTCATAAGTTCTACAAAGAGATCAACAATTGTCTAAAGAAAAAAGATTTGAACCTCCCATGTTATTTAGCTTCTATTACCTCCCAATTAGATGTGAGCCTAAATTGAGAGTCATCTCATGCATTTGAATATTTTTTATTAGTTCTTACTGACTCCAATATGTTTCAGTCCAAAGTTTCAACCGACCTATATTGTTGGTTCTCGGACTCTTATATCTTTTAACCAAAAGTTTCATAGTTTTATTTTGGTTTCTGTTTATACCTTTGTATTTATAACAATATATTTTAGATTATAAATACTATACATTTATATTTACAACAATATACCTTCATTCTAACCATTATACATTTATTATATTCACCGCAATATACCTTACATTTTAACACAAGAGAAAATGAATGCTAAAATAGTTGAATGTAGAAGTTTCATCATATTGATCTAGAGGATGAGACAAATAAAAAAAATCTCTCTGCCAAAAGAGACAATATACCTTTATATCACAACAATATACTTTATATTCTAAATATTATACTTTTATATTATCAAAAATACACCTTACACGAGAAGTTCATTGGGAGCCATAAAGAATTACTAAACAAAATAATTAGAGATTAAATTTCATTGGAGTTATTTTGGAGCTTCTAATATTATCAGCAAGATATAGGAATTCGGAAGTGCATAGAATCGGAAAGATTTCAAATGACTCTCAAATTTTAGACACATGGCGGCTTTTTATTAGACGGGAGCCGGAGAGTCACAAATTGTGAGAGATAATTAGCCGGTCCCTTGTCTAAAAATCAAACTCCAAAATGTATTCCAAGTGGAAATTTGAGTAAGAAATAGAATGAATTAAATGTATATACTATTCTCTACAAATATATTTTATTTAAATCACTTGCATACACCAGCCTTTAATTAATAAACTTCCAATATCACACGTGACATATCAGATCGGCTTTGGCTGTCCAGTTGATTTAATTCTGCTGATCCATTGTGTCATGAATGAAATGTGTTCTGTATAACAATTCCTTTAAACAAGGAGCTTGGTTTAATTTAGATATGATTCGCTATGTACACGTCTATATAGAATACAGGAATTCACATTTGCTGGGTTACTATTCATACATGACATTTCATCGGTTTCTCCTGATTACTCACTATGCACCCGGTGTACAATTAACGTGTGCTGCACCAATACATCACAAAGCTATTTTGACATGTTAAGATACTATACTGCTAGTCAGAAGAGTTATGATGTACATAAACTGAAAAAGTATAAAATTTTTTCTATATTATGTTTACAATATTCATTTATTTTATATGATCTAAGCAATTATATATGAACTAAATGTATATAAACTGTTGTACGACCGTATGATTTATGTGAACCGATTATAATTCTTACATCATAAATTATAGTTTCGGAAATGCTCATTCCACCTCCGTACTTCTTTTATGGACGCTCCGTAATAAAACAAGAGTCGTACGCTTATTGGATTGCGGGAAAAAAATACCAGGAAAAAATCTATTAAGATGTCTAATTTCGTTGTCATAGCCATCAGCCACAAAATCTATGTTTTTTTTTTCTGAGGGGTGTCTGCCCCAAATATTAATAGAATTCATGTAGATTTATAGAATTTTGCAAATAAATTGGAAAAGAAGGCTCAGAAAAGAGAAAAGAAAGAGGGCTAAATTGATGAAAATTTTGCTCGTGTCGGGGGGCGGAGAAGAAAAAATGAATTAGGAAAGATGAATGAAAATCTCTCAATTTCTAATTTATCATGACTTATCTATTTCTTCATATAATCTTGAATTTTTTGATCAAATGGTTATATTGGTGCAAAGGTTGTGGAGAAATATTTTAAAATGAACACAAATTTTGATTTACATTTGGATAATTTAGTAGTTACTGTCATTCTTTACGAAAAATCTAGCTGAATTTTTTTTTTGTATGAAACAAGCAAACAAACACATGAAACATGAGTTTTCGGTGCAAAGATTGTGGAGAAATGTTTTAATATTAACAAAATTTCGGTTTGTATTTGGATAATTTAGTAGTTACTGTCATTCTTTGCAAAAAAATCTAGCTGAGTTTTTTTCCACGCGAAACATGCGAGCAAATGCACAAAACAATAATATTAAATGCAGTAACATTAATTCAGAAAAAAGTACAATATTATTTATAATATTTCTAATGCTAAACACATTAATTTTATCTTATATATATTTGTAACGAAACCCGTACCGTCTAACTCTATTCTCATACCGCATATCGAAAGATATAGCGTACATCGTCTCTCGTACTAACCGTACCAAGTTTCAACTTTGGTGTCAATTATATTTCATATTGTCAATTATAAAAAATAAAATTTATATTCTCTATAAAATATTTTATTGTACATAAAAATCCATCAAATATATATATGTATGAGTCTAATCAACGGTAAGTGATGGCTCAAGCAATATAGCATAGATCATGTTTACTCAAATGTATAGTCCGTTCAGCTAAACGGAGCCGTTAAGCCGAGCCGAGCCATATTCCGAATTTACGCAGTTACTAACAGGCCAAAGCACCCTCACTTTTTGGAAACCCATTATAATATTTTGAATTAATAAAAAATCATGATTCATGTTCCATAAACTCAATTATTATTGTTTAATACGAGTCAATGGTTTGGTTTAGTAGTTGAAACAAACAGGTCGCTGTTTCTTACAAAAGAAAATCTCTCTCTCGCCTTACTTCTCAGTACTCGCAAGCACTTGAAACGAGCATACAGGGGCTGGACTGACTGAGGGCTCTGCTTTCTTCGTCGCAATTGTAAGTCTGTAAGTTCAGATTTGGTGGATTAACTTCAGTTTTGTTGTTTCTGTTTGTGTGTGGAATTGTGGGCTTTTGATGAATTTCTCTGTTTCTTGTTATGTTTTTCTTCTTGGTGGGTGAAATTGTTTTCAGGAGAAACTACTGTTTGTTTTAATCCTCCTTTTTTCTTGTCTGTACAATTATTGGATTTGGTGAGCTCGGTAAAAATAGTCAAGTAGCAAAATGCGTCCCTTTTTGGAATGTGGGCGTGAAAGGCAGAATTTTGATTGAATTACACATGCTTTTCTAGTTCTAGATCTTGTTTTTTCTTTCAATCCATTTCATTCTGAAAACCTTTTCACTCAGAAATTTGCTAATTTCATCAAATTTTTCTCAATTTCTCTTTGTTCGAATTCTCAAAAAAAAAAAAAAAAAAAATCTCTTTGTTCTGAAGAAGATAGGAGAGATGCATTTTTTTTCTTCAAATGGGGTTCTGAATCTGAAAAGCTAAATCTGCCCTTTGTTTCTGGTTTAGATTTCAAACTTTATTCCCCTTTTGATGCTATGAATCAGATTTACAGAATAAAGTGTCTTTTTTTCCTTCACCAAAAGATTTCTTTTTATAATTAGTAATTGCAAACGTGACAAACACACAAAAATAAACAATTAATTCAGAAACTTGCACCTTAATAATTTTCATTTGTTTGTTTCATAACTCCAAACATGGAACTTATTTGTTTGTTTATGCGCTGCTCATGAATAGTTTAATCACAGAGATCTCCCAATTCTTTATTATTTCATTTAATTCTGTTACTATTCACACATTGATAAATTTAATTTATGCTTTGTCTCTTCTCACACTAGCCAAACATTGTCCAATCCATAATCCTTATTATAATAATATTTTAGAATTTACATGATGTGGATTGACTCCCTTCACTTAATTAAATAAAAAATTAATTTTTAAATTAAATCATTTCTCGTCATAATCTTCTAAAAATCACACTTAAATAAATCTCGTTCTTTACAGGTGAATCTCACATGAAAGCTTCTTTATTGGCTCAATAAATATCAAAATGAAAACCTCACAGGTCAGAAAGTTGTTTCTCTAATCAAAGACCATAATCTCACTTAGGTTCTGTAAGATGGAAATTAATTTATCTCCAACTCCATTTGGTATTTGAACAGGACTCTCCAGTTGCAGAGCCAGCCAATGAAATTCAAGGAAATGAAGCTCAAGATTTATCTGTAGCCAGTAATGATAATAGAAAAGTCTCGCGCGAAGATATTGAACTAGTAATTATATTATTTTATCATTTTAACATAATCATTTGACAACAATTAGGTTCATAAATTAAATTCATGAAAATTGTAACGCATTTTAGGTACAAAATTTAATAGAACGGTGCTTACAACTATACATGAATAAATCAGAAGTCGTCAGAACTCTTTCCACTCGTGCTAGAATCGAACCCGGTTTTACAACTTTAGGTATTTAACCATTTCTTCAAAACTAAAATAATTCAATTCAATTTAACATTTAATTTCTAAACTTATTATTTTTTCTTCTATTAGTGTGGCAAAAGTTGGAGGAAGAAAACGCGGAATTCTTCACAGCCTATTACATAAGACTCAAACTAAAGAAGCAGATAATAATGTTCAATCATTTACTAGATCACCAATATCATCTGATGAAATATCCCATTCCGCCTAAAGTGCCCTTGGCCTCACTGCAGAACGGGATTCATCCCATGCCGCCTGGTAATTTACTTCCGTGCCCATTTAATATACATCTCAAACGAATAAATGTCACATAGTTGATATTTATTTCTCTGCAAAGTTTAAACGAATAAATGTCACATAGTTGATATTTATTTCTCTGCAAAGTTTGAAATATCACGTATAAGCCCTATAAAATAAATAAAAAATCATGTATACCTCGTATTTTTCTATTAGTTGGGTATACATGTTATGTGAATTTAAAAGAATATTGTTGTGCAGTGCAGTTAACAATCATATGCCGATGGGATACCCCGTTCTCCAACAGCCTCCGCATCCGCATCCGCCACCTCAGCTCCTCCCCGGGCCCCACGCGTCAGAACTGTCCAGCTGTCACCTGGTCAACGGCATTCCCGCCCCCTCGAACTACCACCATCACCATCCTATCCGCCTCAATTCCGACAATAACAAGTATGACCGCCAACTAAATTAATTAATCATTATCATTGGTTACTTACATAACGTTATCGTTATCGTTATCATTACCTCAGCATGATGATAGACAACAACAACAACAACAACAATAACGAGGCAGCCGCGGCAGCTGTGACTGCGCCGGCCTCAGCCTCAGCCTCAGCCTCAGCGGCAGCAGCTGCGTTATCAGACCTGGCGATGAGTCCGTCGTCGGCGGCGTCGAGCAACCACTTCCCGTTCGGGTCGGCGGACATAATGGGCATGGATGCCGGGTTCGGACCCGACAGCGCAGGCCTCCACTTGGGGGACGGAGGGGTGGGGGGCTCCAGGGACCCCATCCAGACTCTCGGTTTGTGGAATTTTAGCCTCACTGATTTGACTGCTGATTTGACCAGCCTGGGCGGTAGTCCTTTAATTCTTTGTTTCTTTATTATTGCTATTATATTTATTATTTTTAGACCTATTTATTTTCGTTATTTGTTTTATTGTTATAATAATAATAATAATTATTATTATTAATAGATTTGGGGGCGCTTGAAAATTACACGGGAACACCATTTCTACCCTCAGACTCTGACATATTGCTCGACTCGCCTGACCATGATGATATAGGTAACTTTATTTGCACATATATATGCCCTTCAAATGTGGTGAATAGAATAATTTTGTGGGCAAATTTTGAAATTTGAATCTAACTGTATTTGTTTTTTATTTTATTTTTGGTGTCTTTTAGTGGAGGAGTACTTTGCGGATGCGATTACTGGACCGGCTCAGTCGGATGAGGAGAAATCGTAGAGACCGATATGAAAATGAGAGTAATTTTTGAAGGAAATAAAATGAGATTAATTGATGTGATTAGGTTAATTAGGACAAGTCACAATGTTATGTATCTAATTAATTATCCCCTAAATTGGAAGGTGGTAACTCTTTGTTGGTGTATTTGTCGTTATTTAAGAATTTTTTAATGACTAATTAGCAACTATTTATTTTAATAAATGATAAACACTGAATTTATCATCTTTTTTGTGTTTTGGCAAAAAGGAAATTGTTCTTTATGTTTTATCCTAGTTTGAAGTTTGTACTAATGGTGGGCTTGGTAGTTATTTTAGGCCGAATTAAAAAGCACTTGGCCCATTATTAAATTAACTGATCTAACATAGGTTAATGTCAGAAGCAAGTGAGATTTACGTGCCCCGCCTAAAATCATCCATCAAACCTTATCTTAATGGTAACCGACAAAATGCCGAGATTTCTGCCCCGCCCCCTCTTCTTTTCCTAATAAAATTTCATACTAATTACTCTTGATTTGATTAGTGAGAAATGAGAACTTTAAAGAGAAAAGAGACAAAAGTTGATCAATCAGAACTGATTTACGGAGCAAATTTGGGGCGCTATTGGCGGAGATACTGCCGAATTAATTGACCCTTTTTTGGTATCCATTTGTATAAATGTTTTGAAGCCCAAATAGTTATATACAAGGCCCAATATGATCAATAATAATAAGGTTTGGCAAAAAAGTTTGAACATGGATACAAATATTGTATTAAATATGCAAGAGGCATTGAAAAAGATAGCATTAGCCAAGTCAAAATGGCCAGACTTTTTTACGTGAATATTTAGGTTGTACACACGACTCTAGTCAACTGTTGTCACGACTTTTTAGAAGAACGAGCCATTGCTTTGCAGAATGTTGTAACTTATCATGGAGCTTATTTGGATTGGAACCTACTTTAATCAAAACATTAATCCCCCTTTTGGGATTAGGTTAGCTAAATGGCCAACACAAGCGGATAAACGCCGCTGATTTATATGTAATTAGTGTGTATATTTTATATTTTGACATGTTTATACAACCAATGCTAGTTTCAATTGCCCTCTCCAAAAATCTCCATATTTCATGAAACAAGAAATATTACCATGTATGTATACTAAAAACAATTTCCAATTTAATTTAAAAAGCAAAACATGTTCCGAGTTCCGACTTGGAATTAAACAAAGTTTAATGTTGCTTGCTGGTGCATTTATAACGTAATTAAGGTAAATAAAGCAAAGCATATTTCTTTGAGAAGCTTTTAGGGAAGCTAATTCTTTCACAATCTCCAGAAAATAAAGCAAGTAATAAAATCTATATTTTCCATAATTAATAATAAATATTATTTTTAATAATTAACTTGTAAGATGGCTTAAGGGCATTGGCCTATAACTCTACTTGGAACTGTAAAAAGTCCAGACAAACACATGACATGTTAACCCTTTTCAGCCCCATTTTTCGGCGCATAGTCTAGAGAGAGAAACAGAGAGAAGAACATAGAGAGAGAGAGAGAGAGAGAGAGTTGGCGCCAAAACACAGAGAATAATGGAACAATAACTACATTTAATTTTCTTTCTTTTCCAGTCAAAGGCATTTACTCCTAATTAATCCTTCATATTCATTCTCCCTCTATAAAACCTTGTCTCTTCACCTTCCTCTCTTAACCTCCTCTATTTCTCTCCTCTCCATTATTGGTTTTGCAAATAAGATCAAAATGAGAGGCATAAGAGTAATTATCCACATGCTAATATGTGTCCTTGCACCAATTGCTGCTTTGGCTGGCCATGATTATGCAAAGGCTCTTACAAAGAGTATTTTGTTTTTTGAGGCACAAAGATCTGGTTATTTACCGAATAACCAAAGGATTACTTGGCGAGCTAATTCTGGCCTTCAAGATGGCCAAGCTAATGGGGTAATTAAAACTATCTTTTCCTTATTTTTTTCTTCTAATTTTTTATCTTGTTCACTTTATTTTTGCAATAAATATACCTCTCAAGTTTCAAAATTTTGCAGCAAATTGAACCAGTCGTAGAAATTATTTATGGCGGTTAGACCTAGTATTTCAAATTCAAATTAGCAAATGACACGAAAAAAGATACACAAACAAAAATTAGTCGACCCCAATGGGACATAAGTTTTTTAAAACTGGTTCTGTAGATTTGAATTCTTTTTCTGTAGTATAATTGAATACGCATTATAATATGATCCTCACTACCATTTTTGTCCCTTTAACATTTTATCAGTAATAAAAATAATAAATATGATATCTTTATTACTACATAAAACACTATACAAATCAAACAAAAGCTATATATATAATTAACTTAATCAAATTTATGCGCGTAATTTGCAGATAGATTTGGTAGGAGGGTATTACGACGCAGGAGACAACGTGAAGTTCGGTCTACCCATGGCGTTTACAATCACGATGATGTCATGGAGCATCATCGAATACGGAAAACAAATGGATGCAAGCGGTGAGCTTAGCAATGCGATGGACGCGGTTAAGTGGGGCACGGATTATTTCATCAAGGCGCATCCTGAACCCTATGTTCTTTACGGCGAGGTACGCAAATTAACATTTAAAATGTAAATTTGTCATTAATAGATACTAATTTTAGATGTTATTTTCTGTACATAGTAAAATTATTTCTTGTCAACGTGACTTAACTTTTCTATGCCTTTAACATACTCAAAAGGTTTGGGGAAAATAAATAAATAAATGTTTTGTAATTATTTTTTCTAATTTACATGACTTTTTTCTTTTAGTGCTCTGTTTTATTCTCTGTTTCTGTTTCTCAATTAAAACTAGCACATGACATGGTCTTATATAGTAATATTCAGCCCATTATCACATGACTTTCATGACATCATTTTTGAAACCCCCCTACATTGTCAAAAATTGCAAAAAATGTTCTAGTCAAAAGAATTACTTTGTACATTCTCTCTGCTTTGACTGTTTTATTATGATCATTAATTCATTAAAAAATTGAATTACAAAAAATTTCATTACAACTGGGATGTTCTGCGGCAGCCATTATGTTTTATACCATTTCCACTAGGTTTATGCTATTATATGATATAATCAACATGATATAATTTTAATTTTTGATTTTTCAGGTGGGAGACGGTGACACGGATCATGTCTGCTGGCAGAGGCCGGAAGACATGACTACAAGCCGCACTGCATATCGTATCGACTCTGAACATCCAGGATCTGATTTGGCTGCTGAGACTGCTGCTGCAATGGCATCAGCCTCACTAGTATTCCGTCAATCCGACCCGGCCTATTCTAATTTGCTTTTGGAACATGCCAAACAGGTAAAATAATGACCTTTCTTTTGAAAAAAGTTCAATATGTTCTAAATACAAAGTAGAAATAAGAAAAATGTAAAGGAAAAAAAAACAATAAAAAGAATACACGGGTATACTTTTGTTTCTTTAATGAAGTAATTATTAATTATTAGCACATGACGAGAAATTTAACGTGTGATTTCAAATTTGTCGCAGTTGTTCGATTTTGCTGATAAGTATAGAGGCAAGTATGACAGCAGCATCACAATTGTTCAAAAATACTACATGTCGATCAGCGGTTACGACGTAAGTCTCTCAAATATTCATCTCTATTATAACAGTTACAATCTCAAGTTCTTCTGATGGGATCTTGTTCTGTCATTGATCTCAAATACAGGACGAGTTGTTGTGGGCAGCAACTTGGTTGTATCGGGCGAGCAATGACAAGTATTACTTGGATTATTTGGTGAATAATGCAGATGCATTAGGTGGGACCGGCTGGTCAGTGGCTGAGTTTGGTTGGGACGTTAAATACGCTGGCGTGCAAGTCCTTGCATCTAAGGTAATAAAATCTGTTTTTATATAAATCTTGGATTATAATTTAGAAACAAGTTCATTTTTACGAAATTAATTTTGAATTTGTTGTGTAGTTTTTGCTTGAAGGAAACGCAGGAGAGCATGCAGAAACACTACAAAGATACCAACGAAAGGCGGAGATGTTCATGTGTTCATGCATCGGCAAGTCTAGCCAGAACGTGCAAAGGACACCTGGCGGTTTATTGTACCGGCAGAGCTGGAACAATTTACAATTCGTCACCAGTGCTTCCTTCCTTCTGACTGTTTATTCCGACTATCTTGCGCCGGTTGGAAAAACGGTGCAATGCAACTCTGGTCCTGCTCAGCCGTCTGAGCTCTTTGCTTTCGCAAAATCTCAAGTAAGTCTGGTTCAGTCATTTAAAATTTAACATACATACAATTTCATATCACTTATATTATCGTCATATTAATATATAGTCAGAGCAACATACTGATTCAATATAATTAATTAACAAATAATCCAAAATGCATGAATTACAACAATAAAATTATAATTATATGTCATTTATCTATCTATACAAGTAATGCAAATATCTACTTAATGCCCAAAATCAAACTATAACATTTTCCATATTTCGCATGAAATCGGAACCAATTAATCTTACTTTTTTCATTTTTTTCCCCATATATACAGATAGATTATATATTAGGAGACAACCCAAGAGCGACAAGTTACATGGTGGGATACGGACCCACGTACCCACAACAAGTCCACCACAGAGGCTCATCAATCGTGTCCATCAAAGTGGACTCAACATTCGTCAGCTGCTCAGGCGGCTACGCCAACTGGTTCAGCCGCCAAGCCGGCGATCTGAATTTGTTAGACGGGGCAATTGTGGGTGGACCCGGTGCGTATGATGAATTTGCGGACCAGAGGGATAATTATGAGCAGACGGAACCGACTACGTATAATAACGCGCCTTTGGTTGGTGTTTTGGCGAGATTGAATGTTGGGAGTGAGGGTTTGGGTCAATTGCTTCCTGGTAATTAATTGGGTTTAATTTATTTGAATGACTATTTTGTGTTTTTTTTTGTTTTTGTAATTGATTTAGAGTAATCTTTTGTTGCAGTTTCAGCCTCCGCACCTAGTGCACCAATTAAGAAGCCGTCACCAACTCCTGGTAATAATTTGTATAAAACACAACATGGCTTAATCCTAATATTTCTACACATAATAAAAAGAATACAATTTTTCTAATATTAATTTAAATTGTTAACATTTTTTTCAACAATGCAGTTAAAAAGACGCCATCACCAATACAAATATCGCAAAATACAACCACATCATGGAATCTTAGAGGCAAAACATACTACCGCTACTCCGTAATAATAACCAACAGTTCTTCCAAATCTATCAAAGATCTTCACATTGGAATATCAAAACTATACGGTCCATTATGGGGTCTAAACAAGTCGCGTTATGGCTACAACTTTCCAGCCTGGCTCGAGTCGCTACCAAGTGGAAAGAGCTTTGAATTTGTTTATATTCATTCGAGTTCACAAGCTGATATTTGGGTTTCTGGTTATAAACTTGTTTAGTAAGATAGTTACAATATTTGTATGGAAGAAAGGAGAGATGAGATTAAGTGAAAATGCTCATCCTCTTTCTTCTATTTAAGGAAAGGTTTAGGTTTGATGTGAAGAGGGTTTGGAGAGATGAGTGATTAGTTTGAAATGCTCATCCTCTTTTCCTTCTTGATTAGTTTAGTTTTCAATTGTAGGTTTGGATTGATGGATGTACTAGCTAATTAATCAGCTATGGTTCAAATTGGAATGAGAAAATAGAATTTCAATCTTGATATAAATTGGTTTTCACATTCTTTAAACTAAGCCCAATCTCTTGTTTTGTTCGCTTAAAATGCTGATAAATTGAGAGTACAACACAACAAAACTGTAATGGGCCGACTATTGGACTTAAATACTTAATATGGACCCGGCCCATAAACTACACTGCTTACGTCACACATTCATCACGCTCGCCTCGACTCTACTTGTACTTGTTCCAAAGCAAGAGAGAACACAACAACAGAACACCTTGTGGTTGTGGCTGTGGTTGGGGAGATCAGAAGAGAGCACAACACCGGCGATGGCCGGAGACCTTGTGGATCAGTGTATACAGGCGGCGGCGGGCTCGGCGGAGTCCGTCGAGACGTGGCGGAGGCAGCGCCGGACAATCCAGCGTCTCCCCTCGCATCTGGCCGATCTGCTCCTCCGCCGTCTTATCAGTCGCAAACTCGTCTTCCCCTCCTTGCTAGAGTACTTCACCTCTCTCCGCTCATCTCCACCCTCTTTCTCCATTATCTATTTCTCACTGTTTGACTGTTCGGATCTACAGAGTTTTTCAGCACAACGTCGAACATATCGATTTATCAGGAGATACTTCAGTCGGTGCAGAATGGCTTGCATATATCGGTGCATTTCGCGAATTACTTTCTCTCAATCTCTCTAATTGTCGTAATGTTACTGATTCCTCCATTTGGCCTCTTTCTGGTCAGATTTTCCTCCTAATTTCCCTCAATGTTAAACAAAAAAAAAGACTGGTAATTTCCAAATTCCATTTTTTTTTTGACAAATTCCATTTTTTTAACAGGAATGGCTACATTGAAAGAATTAAATTTCTCTCGCTGTCCTAAACTCACAGATGCTGGAATAAAGCACTTAATTTCCATCCAAACCCTAGAAAAATTATATTTAGATCAAACTAGAGTTACTTCAGACGGTGTAAAGCTTCTCACTTCTCTGTCTAACCTCTCTGTGTTAGATCTCGGGGGTACTTTGGTAAATGATGAGGCCCTTCTCTCTCTACAGGTAAAAAAACTTCAATCCATTGTAATTTCATTATTTTCTCCAATTTGATACTTTTGCAGGGGCATAAACGTAAAAAGAATTATTCTTTTGTTACAGGTTTTGTCAAAACTCGAGTACTTGGATTTATGGGGAGGTGAAATCTCCAATACTGGAGCCTCCATTTTACAAAATTTCCCTAGACTCAGTTTTCTAAGTCTTGCATGGACCGATGTGACAATTTTACCATTTTGCCCCTCAATTCACACTCTTGACATGAGTAATTGCTCAATAACTTCCCTATTCAGTGGACCCCACTCGTCAGAAAAAGAAAAGGTCCCTTTGTCAAAACTGATTCTTTCAGGGGCCAGTTTGCAAAACATTAGTGAAGCTCTTTCTCATGTGGATTCCAATTTGGTAACTTTTCTGGACTTATCTGGAAGTCCGTTAAATAATTTCGATTTTTTGGAAAATTTCATAAATTTGGAGCATTTGGGATTGGGCGAAACTGGAATTGGGGATGAAATGTTGGAAATTGTTGCTAAAATTGGAAATAATTTGAAGTATTTGGATTTGAAGAAAACTAGGGTTACCACAAATGGAATTTCCAGTTTGGCTGGTACCGTACCAAAATTAGGGTTTTTATGTTTGGCTGGTACGGCTATTGATGACTCAGCTTTAGCTTATGTCAGTCTCATGCCTTCTTTGGAAACCCTACACTTGAGTCATACAAACATCAAAGGTACATAATTTAATTTCATATTTACGTATACACCCTTGTTTTTTCGGAAATTTCTCTTTGTAGAGCTAAAAAATAATATTTCTTTTTATTTCTTTATTTCAGGTTTTATATTTAATGGTGAAAAATCAGTTAAAGAACTATCAATATCTGCTCTTAATTCACTTATCAATTTGGAGAGTTTAAATTTAGAGGAAACCCAATTAAAAGATGAAGCCATATATCCCTTATTAGCCTGCAAAAAATTAAAGTATTTATATCTAAAAAGCGAATATCTTTCTGACGCGTCTTTCCAAATTTTGGCCTCTCTTCCAAATTTGAAATTTCTAGGGTTCAGAGGGGCCGTTTTGACAGATTCAGCGTTTTTGTCTTTTTCCCCTCAAGAAACCCTAGAAAAACTGGATTTGAGAGAATGCTGGCTTTTGAGTGAAAATGTGATCAAAATGTTTTGCGAAAAGTATGATAAGGTTGAGTTGGTGCATGAATTAAATGTGGACCGAGTCCATTCAAAAATTGCAAGTAATCAGAAACAAGTTAAACAAGGAAGGAAGAAAAGAGAAGAGCTTCAAAAGGCGTCTTTTGCAGGTGAGATTGTTTGATTAATAATTAAATGAGATTTTCTAATTTTCTCCAATGAAATTTATTAATAATGATTTGAGAATTTATTTTATTTTAATAGATGAGAGGATACAATATACAAGGACAGAAATGGTGGAATTAAAACCTGAAACTGCTCTGAACAGTTCTGCAATTGACATTTCAGTGCTTCCTCAAGAGCTAAGGAGGATGGAATGATTTTTTTGTGAAATTCCAAATTTGCCCTTTTCATTATTAGTAAGTTGTGTGTTAGCTTTTTTTGGTCTATATAATAAGTAGAGAAGAAAAACTAGTTATAACTACATTTCTTTTGTGTTCAAATTATGTGCATCTTTTCTATTTTACATGTTAGTGTGATTGTCCAGCAATTAATTTATTTATTCAATTGGAAACCAAATAATTTAATTTATACAGTGTCCCAAAAATTGAGTTTAATTTACTATCAATTGAACTTCCTTCTCCCACATACATAGATTACAGGACAAATAATAACAACAATAAAATGAGACCGTTCTAACAACTGGGAATTGGAATTATGGGAAATTATCCCCTATACAAAGCCGGAAATTGAAATCCCTGGAAATGGGGTGCTGGATTTGGAAATGAATTTCCATTAACAAAATCGGGAACTGAAATCATGGAAAATTTATCCCTATACAAAGACGGACATTGAGATCCCGGGAAATGGGATGCTGGAAATCGTAAGGGAGTGACATCATACAACCAGGAAGCTCTTTCCCATTCTCCAACCTCGTGTTCTTCACAACCCCAATCACAATTGGTCCCTCTTTTTTTATATGCGTCTGCACATACACACAATCTGCTCTTTTGCACATACAACCCTCAGTTTTTATCTCAAATTTCAATTTGGTCCCTCTCAAACTCGGCGGGCCCACGCCAACAACCCACAAAAGCCGCGCAAAGAGATTTCGACTCCATAGGAGAAATGCATTGCCATCATCTTTTGCGGTTAGGAATGTGTATTCGCTTGAAGATGGAATTGTGACTTTAAATTCCGTGCTGTAATTAAATTCTTGGACCGGGATTTGGTGGACATGGTTCACATGGTCCAGCAAGGATTTCGGTGGGCCGGAAAAGTTGCAGGATTCCTCCAGGCAGAAGCATTGCGATGATTTCGTCTCTTCGAAGGATTCTGATCCTCTTTTCATTTTTTTCGTGTGGTTTATTGTCATTTCTTCAAAGGCACCAACGAGACTCCTTTTTTCCATTTTTTAAGATGTTGATTGTGATTTTGTTTAAAAGCAATATTTATTTATAGGGATTGAAAGTTTGAATTGCTTTGATGGTTGAGAGAAAAAGAGAAAGAGGTTTCACCATTTTGCACTAAAAATAGATTGCCATCATTTTACTAAAATACCACTAAACAAACACATCTGAATTAATGATCCAAAATCACCTCCAAATCCATTCCTAAATCAATCCAGCCAAAACCGTTCCAAAATTAGTCATCACTCAAATTAGTCTCATGACAGCAAATAATATACTTTGACATGTCCGTAAGAGCAATCAGAACCTTCCTTCTCTTTGATCTCTCTCCCTAATTCTCACAAAGAAAATAACAAAAAAAATGGAGAAGAAACCAAAAAAGAGAGGGGAATGGGGAAAGCTTGTGGAGATGTGCTTAGAGAGAGCCTCTTCATCTTCAGAAAGCACAGAAAAATGGAAATCACATCAAGCGGCTCTAGATCGACTCCCTTTCCCTCTAGGCTATGACCTCATGCATCGCATCATCCAAAACAAGCTCCTCTCTCCCTCGTTGCTTTCGTAAGTTTTGATTAACATAATCCCCTCTTAATAAAATGAGGGTATTTATGGTGCCTCTCAATTCTCCCATAAAAGTATCATATAGATCAGCATAACATCATACTATATGTAAATACAAAAATGATAACATCATAAAGGAACATAAATACAAAATCATGACATCATACGGGAGACATAAATATAAAAATCATGACATCATAGATTCAATGATAATGTATATGACGTTTTTGTAGGGAAATTGAGGGGTAAATTATACTTTTCCTAATAAAATAACCATTCTTCAAAAAGTATTATATTGTTTATATTTTGTCTGCATTTTTACATATGCAGAGGGTTTAGAAACTCAGTTGAAGAGCTTGACCTGAGTAGAAATAATGCGATAAATGAGGATTGGCTTGAGAGCTTAGGCGAGTTTCATTATTTATCTATTTTAAAACTCGCAGATTGTAAAGGTGTAAATGATTCTTCCCTTTCCCACATTTGCGGTATATACAGTTTCATTTTTCTTAATAGTTTCCTAAGTGAATATATAGTAGAAACTTTGATATAATAGAATTAATTAAAATGCGATAGGATTGAGGAGTTTAAAGAAGTTGGATCTGTCGAGGTGTGAAAATGTCACCGATTCGAGCATCAAACAACTCGTCTGCATTCAATCTTTGGAGAAATTATACTTGGCACAAACAAAGTTGACTGAAAATGGAATTATAATTCTTTCTTTCCTCACAAATCTCATCTTCTTAGATCTTGGTGGAATTCCTGTCACCGATGAAGCTCTCTCTTCACTACAGGTCAGCCATTATATATATTTCAAACCTTTTCATTTCCATTTTATATATATATATTTTTAATTTTTTAAGGTAACTTATTTTGATATTAGGGTTTGAAGAAACTAGAGCATTTGGACGTGAGAAGCAGCGAAATAACAGACAATGGTGCTAAGACCTTCGAATCTTTCCTTAGACTCAGTTTTCTAAACGTTTCGTGCACCAAAATCACGTTTTTACCTTTTCTCCCCTCTATTCAGACTCTTATCATGAGCCACTGCAAAATCAATTCTCTTTTTCAAAATCCTCACAAAAGCAAAACCCTATCTAAACTCGTTCTATCATGGACCCGATTTAGAAAACATATTAGTGAAATTTTTTCCTCGCTTGATCCTGATTCTCTTACTTTCTTGGATTTGTCTGGAACTCATTTCCGGGATTTGAAATTCCTTGAAGAGTTCAGTAATTTGGAGCATTTGGATTTGGGTTTCTCCAAAACTACAGGAAACATGATGCACTCAGTTGCAAAAGTAGGGCTTAAGTTGAAATATTTAAATTTGAGAAAAACTAGGGTTGATTCGTACGGTGTGTATGTTTTGGCCTATTCGGTCCCGAACTTAGAATATCTCTCTTTGGACAGCACGAGTATCGATGACCAAGCTTTCTATTACATTAGCTTGATGAGTTCATTAATTACTTTGGATTTAAGCAATAATGCAATCTACGGTTTTCATCATCCAAATATATCAAAACTCACACTATATTATCTTCAAAATCTCAAACATTTGGAGAATTTAAATTTGGAAGATACGCGCGTAGGAATCTTCTCATTACACCAAGTATCATGGCTCAATAACTTGAAATCCTTGCATCTAAATGCTGATTTTCCTTTTGAGAAAACCCTGCATGATTTGCCGCTAAACCCTAATTTGAATTTTTTAAGTTTTTGTTCCCCCTGTATGGAAGATTCAGATCTTTCTTCTTTTAATCCGCCTAAATCGCTAAGCACATTAGATTTGAGAGGATGTCAGAATTTGACGGAATCAACCGTGAATTCTTTTTGCGAAATCCACCCTCAAATTGAGTTAATTCATTCTATTCAAAAGAAGTTTTTTCCACTCATTTATGTCAAGTAAAAGAGAACGAGGAGAAGAAGGATTTTCTTATGGATTTTTTTTTTTTGTTTTTAAGATTTTTGTAAGTAATGTTACTTAGAAGGTGTTATTCTTTTCGTCTATGGATTGGAGTTAGACATCCTACATGCGTTGAATTCTTGGATGTATGAAAAATCTCGAATTTGTGGTGTTGAAAGACGTGACTGTCTATTCTATTGTTTTGTTAAAGATCCAGGAACTGTAATCACAGTTTTGTTTCCTTGGTTTTGCAAAAGAGCAGGGATTCAATTCCCGGTTTTGAAATCCCTAATTTTACTGAATTTGAATTCCGTCTTTTTATCGGTGCATCTATCCATCTTCTTTCTCAGTACTTCTCTCAGCTCAGCTTTCCACTGAGCCAACTGAAGCTCTCCCGCCATGAACGCCCCCATCTCTCTTCCTTCCATTCCACTGAGCCAACAGTGTTACATGTTTTTTCAAAATTTAAATCTTTCACTATCTTCTCGATATTTAGATATTTTTGGTGTTACTAAGTTGTAACAATTTAGTAATAAGGATTAAGGACATGCACCTCCGATGCATTTATGCGCCGGATTCTCATATAGACATGTGCCTCACATGCATTCATGCTACCGCAACAAACTAAATGTGAATACGACTCTTCAACTTACTTTCCTTGATCTGTGTGGACTACAATCAAGAATTAGGTGTCAAACCAACTTTAGTATAGAGATTGGTATGGGACCATTAACTAAAATTCTGTTTTCCATTAATTTGTATCTGTATATGTACCCTACGAAACATAATTGTTCTCTAATAGTACATAAAAGAATTAGGCTCTAATAGTAAAACCCACTTTAGTACGTACAGTACCTTCAACTAAAATTCTATTTTCCATTGATTTGCATCTATATCTGTACCTTCAACTTAGTTGAATTCAATTCAAATGAATGCATTTCCCGAATAGATCACTAAACAAAAGTTAATTGGAATTCAATTCAGTAGGTGAAGTAGAAAAAAATAGATAGATGATTCAATTATTATGACACATCATTTTCATTATATTTTATGGATCTTACGGAGCCTATTCATCAATTGACATCATTCGAATAAAATCATAGAAAATACTATTTTTAAGCGAACAAGGCTATCTTCTTGTATGTGTAGGACTTACATGTTGGCTGTACGTGGATACACAATTGGTTTTTTTATTACAACATGGCGGATAAAATCGTATTTCTACAGGATTAAGTTTTATTCTTTATTTTTTTGAGAAAAATTCTATTCTTTTAAGAGCAAAGATAATCAACATTATTATATTAAATTAGTTATGATATGCAAATGCATAGAAATTTGACATATGTAAATATTCGTGTCGAGAGTTATATAAATTGAATCAAGAAATTTTATTGATCATTGTATGAAATACAAATTATATATTATATATATATATTATAATTTTAGAAGTGGTTATCTACAGTACTTTCACCACATGATACCACATCACCTCTTTGATTGATAACCCTTAGATTTTGATCCAATATCTCATAAAAGTAAGGATTTTTATGGATCAAAATAATATTCATGAAATGTGATTCAAAACATGGTTCAAATTTTTTAACCTAAGATGTTACTACATTGTCAAAATTCAATATTTATAAATTGCCATAACTTACTTCTATAGTTAAAAATTGTGTAGATTTATATTATTATATAATATATATCCATATATATCCTAAGATGTTACAAATTGCCTAAATTCAATATTTATAAATTGCCGTAACTTACTTCTATAGTTAAAATTGTGTGAATTTTTTTAACTTTAATTAATTATATTATTATATAATATGTATAATCATGAATGTGGTTTGCAGCGTTTGCTACAGTACTTAATCCAGAATGTGCCACGTCATCTGCTTTAATCTAAACCGTCTAAATTGGATCTGATGTTCACAATTGGTCAAGGTATTTGGAGGGCACACATGGATTAAGATCAAAGTTTCTATGTGACATGTCATAAGTGGTTGAGATTATGGTCTAATGTCTATGGTTTGAGCAAAAAAAATTTGCAGACATAGAGTCTCGGTTTGGTTTTGATCTAATGATAGTTTCATCTCATCTTTACTATTGATAAATAATAATTTATATCATTTCAATTTATTATATTTTTTGGCTTTTTTGGGTCTTATGGTTGCAGTGAAGCTTATACATTTAAGTTTCACTTCTCTAATTCATTGCAATGCAATATTGGCAAACTAATAGTAAAAGTTTGGTTCAAATAGAATGTACGAATATAGTTAATTAGCGCTCTCCTTCCCCAAAAAGATAACCAATGTCGTTCTCATCAATATTGTTTTACGGGCTTATTTCTTTTCATTGTTCCTTAATTTGTCTAAACAGTTTCATTTATAATAGCTTTTACATTAAAATATCACATCAAAACATATTCACATGGATGGCACCCATATTGCTTAAGAAATTGACAACATAAAAAACTTCAAAAATGGTGCCATATTGCTTAAGAAATTGACAACATAAAAAACTTCAAAAATTTCGCGCAACGCGGGAGCATTACCTTGTAAGATATTATAATAGAATACATAAAACTGACCGGTTCAGAGTTCTAACCTGACACGTGCTCATACTATTGTTTAGTGTTTATTTAAACTAGCAAATCATTCATGAGTTGCGTGAAATTTCTATAATATTACTTAAAAACTAAGTTAAACATAATTTAGATAATAACAATATTTTATTGAAATATAATAGAAATTAGTATTATTGCACAACCTAATAGTAATTTAGTCAAAAATAAGTACTACAATTGTAAAAAATTTACAATATAATATAAACACAACAAAAAAAAGTCAAAAGTACGTTCTCAACAAACATTCAAAATATTAACAATGCGAACACGAATGCGGATAGTTTTAAATACAAATTCAGTTCATATATTTATACTGATACGAACACAATTTGGATATTGTTGGATATAAATATAAATACTATTTCCTTTTGGATATCTAAACACTTAACTATTTGTATTTTTCTAAATACTCAACTATTTGTGATGACGAAATTAATAAATTATACAACTTTTAAGAAAAATTAAAAAAAAAAAATTAGTGACAAAATATTAATATGGATATGAATAATATATGTATCCGAATATGATAAAAAAAAAAAATCAAAATATCCATATATGTATTCATATATATCCGTATCTATATCCGTATCCAATGACTCAAGAAAAAAAAAGATGATGTGGAGCTTTAGTTTAGTAAGAATTTTTTTAAAATTAAGAACTATTACTAATGTTTAGAAGAAAATTTAGTCAATATTCGAGCCTAGGCCATGCGGTATATTATCTCAATCACACAATCCTACTCAATTCCAGCCTTCCTAGCCAATCCGTGATGAATAGTGAGGCCGTTAGAAAATTCCTGTTCATACCCAGTGCATCACCTTTTTCTTGCAGAATTTTCGTAGGTGTAATTTATTACTTGCCCCATTACGTACGGCCTACACAGCTCATGCCCAACAGTGAACACACACTAGCAAACCTCAAACATAATATGGAAAAGTATAACTTTTCCTCTCTATTTTTCCTCTAACATATATTTTTCCTCTCTATTTTTTTGTAGCTTTAACTCTTCTAAATAGTAATTTCTTACAATACTTGAATCAAATTTCCAACAAATTATATCCATTTTTTTTCCATTCATCATAAGATTCAGTGATAGTTCTTACTTCTTTTCCCCTCACATAAACTCAAACATTAAAAAGAAAAAAATAATTGTGTGCTTCTATGAATGAAGTAGTTATATATCATATAGCCTTGCTATTTCCTATTCAGATGGATCAAATTTTATGAGAAAAGTGAATCACAACTTGGTATATTTTGCACTCATTATATATATTGTATTATATGACTCATGCAAAAATATTTGAGTTGATCTTCTATTTTTTGTACAGAATAGTAAGAGTTCTATAATACTATATACCTTTTTTTATTCACTATAAATTATTAAATACAAGAAAAAAACACAAAAACTTTAAAAATGGAATATTTTTTTATCAGATACGTCTAAAATGATGAAATTGTATTAAATTATGCCGAAGCGGAGCACGGGGATCCCTAGTTATATGTAAAGTAAAAATCCTTATATTATTCTTCTCAAATAATTTTTATGCTTACCCTAAGAAAGCTCGATTAAATCATCAAACCTAGTTCAGTAAAGAGAAAAGAGAGTTTTTAACTCTAATTTCTTTTTGCCCCACATGCAAGACGTGTGAATAGTTACCTCAAAGTCAAAACTTGATCTCCTCCCTCTTTATATATAATGTGAATATATAGTATATACTAGATAGCAAAGCTACTTGTTTCATAGTAAAGCAAAAATAATGGGCATTAAAATATACGTAGAAATTCTCCTCTTTTTCATTACCATTTTAATTTTCCTCCATCTTATCCGCATATACCGCAAAAGCGTTTTCCTAATGAACTGGCCGATACTCGGTGTGCTCCCTTCTGTACTGACACATCTTCACCACTTTCACGATCTCATTGTACAAGCCTTATCTGCTTCAGGATTGAGTTTAAAATTTAGAGGCCCGAGGTTTACCGGCATGGATATGTTCATCACGTGTGATCCTGACAATGTCAATTATGTGTTCAACACGCACGAGAAATTGTATCCTAAAGGAGGTGATTTGACGGACATGTTTGGCGCTTTGGGCGACTGTCTGCTAACGACTGAGGGTGAGAAGTGGAGTTGGCATAGAAGGACGATGCGCCGCATTTTGGGCAACCGAAAATTTCAGGAGTTTGAACTTCAAGATAGCAGGTTAGATTAATTATAAAATGTTTTGTAAATAGATAAGAGTATGTGTTGATAATTTTAATAAAGTGAAATATCACCATTAGAGTATAGCCATTAGATTCTGATAGTATGCTTACCCATAATATAGTTGAGTTCTCATACTCAATCATCAACCAATGTTTCAAACTATTGCCTATGGACTTAAAAGCAAAAAAGAAAAAAAAAAATTTCAAACTATTCAATTCTCTGATCCTCTCTCAACAAAAATGAATATGTTACATTTCATGTTCTTCAAAACATAATGTGAATGTTACAATGCATCATGTAATAATATGATCGATGAACTATTTGTTGATAGTTATTAACTCATTACTATACTAAGAATTTTTTACTCTGATAATTTTAGTCAAAAGTAACACATTTATTTAATAAAAAAAAAATACTATAACATACCCTTCAATCCAAACAGTACTAAAATCGAGAGCTGTCTGATCCCAATGCTTGAGAGATGCGCACAAGAAAACAAAGTGATAGATCTGCAAGATGTGTTCTTGCGCTTCATCTTCGACACAGTTTGTGCTACGTTTCTCGGTGTAGACCCCGGCTGTCTCCACTATGATTTTTCAGCAATTCCATTTGCTAAGGCCTTGCATACCCTAGAAGAGGCCATCTTTTATCAACATTTATTCCCAAAAATCATTGTGAAGCTACTAAAGATACTAAATGTTGGATATATGAAAAAACTAGCAATAGCAAGTCAGATTATGGACCAATTTGTATCACAAATAATTGAGGAAAAATTTTTATTAATCCACGAGGAGAACAAAAAAGAGAGAGAAATTATTTCGCCAGCAGATTTAATGGCCCCCTATAATATCGATAGAGGTCCATCTGCCGAGTTTGAGGAACTGCAGAAATCCCTCAAATCAAATGCAAAATTTATTTTACTTGCAGCAACAGATACAACTGGTGGTTCATTAGCTTGGTTCTTTTGGCTTCTAAGCAAACATCCCGATGTAGAAAAAAAGATAATTAACGAGTTAAACACAATTTTCAGTAGACAAGAAAACTTGAGCCGGAAAATATTGTTGGATAGAAATGGCCTTCATAAGCTTGTGTACCTACATGGTGCGATATGTGAAAGCTTGAGATTGTATCCACCGGTTCCATTTCAACATAAATGCGCTTCTCAAGCCGATGTATTGCCAAGCGGTCATAGAGTTAAACCTGGTATGTTTCTAATTTTCCACACTTATTCGATGGGAAGAATGCGGAGTGTATGGGGTGAAGATTGCATGGAATTCAAACCAGAGAGATGGATAAATCAGAAAGGAGAGATAAAGCACGAGCCTGCGAATAAGTTTTTTGCATTTAATTGTGGGTCGAGGATTTGTTTGGGTAAAGAGATGGCGATAAACAAGATGAAAATGGTGATCAGTGCGATGATTTACAATTTTCATGTAGAGGTGGTTCAAGGTCATGTGGTTGAACCCAAGCTAGGCGTTATGTTGCATATGAAGAATGGACTTATGGTTAGGGTTAGGAAGAGGGGGATTTCTTAGTTTGTAAGGTGGTAATAAATTAATATATTGTTAAATAATACTACTTGTTTTTGTTAAGTATCGTTTGGTATTTTAGCTATTATTATAATATGCATCAAAGTGAATGTGTGTGCACTGTGTTACTACTATGTATATTACACATGAATGATGGTGAATTTGTTGTTAAATTATGCAATTATTCCTATTTACAATATTAATGATGGTGAATTTGTTGTTAAATTATGCAATTATTTTTGTTTACAAAGTTGAGTTTTTCCTAACTTTTCCACATATATACAATTTTTGGTGATTTTTCGTTGTTGATGCTGTACTGGTTGGTAGAAACGACTAACATTTATAGATACTTCTCACTCATATATTCAGAGCAAATCATGTTGTCATTTCTTCAACGGCACCAACGAGTCTCCTTTTTTACATTTTTTTCGGATGTTTATTGTGATTTTGTTTAAATGGAGCGTTTATTTATGGGTATTGAAAGTTTGAATTGTGTTGATGGTTGACGAGGAGAAAGAAGGAAGTTTCGTCAATTTTGCACTAAAAATAGATTGTTTTCATCATATTATTTCATGAGACCTGATATTAGAGGTGGCAAAATCTGACCCGATCCGAAAACCCGACCTGATCCACCTGAATTCAGACCCGACCCGACCCGAAAATGTTGACAAGTTAACGGCCCGAAACTCGACCCAACCCGACCCGAACCCGAACGACCCGGGACCCGAAATATCCGGAACCCGAACGACCCGGAACCCGAAAGACCCTTGACCCGAACGACCCGAAACCTGAATGACCCGAGGCCCGAATGACCCAGACCTGAACGACCCGAAACCCGAATAACCTGAGACCCGAATGACCCGAATCTAAATGACCCGAATCTAAATGACCTGAACTTACATATAATGAATGAATGATCATACACCTGTTGATTTCACTGTTATACTAGTATTATATATTATTCTATATATCTTATTTTGTTTCTTATAATGTCAAGATATTATTTTAGAAAATAATATATTAATTATATTGAGACTTTTGAGCTCATCGGCCTCTTTTTACAGCTTGCGCAAAATTGAAAATAGATAGATATTTATTTAATCAAAGATTTTTCATTAAAAGTTAAACACACAGTGCGTAACTAGAGCTGGCAAAATCTAACCTGACCCGATCCACCCGAACTCAAACCCGACCCGACCCGAAAATGTTGACAAGTCAACGACCCGAAACCCGACCCGACCCGAACCTGAACGACCCGAGACCTGAAATACCCGAGACCCGAACGACCCGAAACCTGAATGACCCGAGTCCCAAAAACCCGAAACCCGAACGACCCGAGACCCGAACGACCCGAAACCCGAATGACCCGACCCGAACCCGACCCGACCCACCCATTTGCCACCTCTACCTGATATGAATCATCAGCTTATTTGTCATCAGGAAATGATATGAGCAGGAAAGGATTTAATACGAGCAGAAAAAAATTCTAATAAAAAGACATCTTTATCCTTCTTTTATAAATGCCAATTAATTGAGTTAAAAAAAGGCAAGAGTACACTACTCTTTATTATTGATTATTTCTCTTTTCGAAATAATCATCATCAAAATTCAAAACCTTCAATTCTATTGCTATTCATTAAAATAACCAATTTTTTTTATTAGATTAAATTTCAATTTTATAATATGTTGTTATCTTTTCAAGGTTAATTATTCTTGTTCATGAAATCTTTAGACATATTAATATTAATGTGCTTATTCAAATAATGATTTAGGAAATACAGGCTAAATACTTGGATAAAGGTATACAAGAATAAAAAAATAAATTTTCATTATTATGCAATTTCATGAATTCGTAGTTGATGGCAAGTAAATAAAAATGTCATAATGAGTAATTAATATTTTTTTATTTATAAATAATCTTATTACATATTTTCTAAATTAAAAATTCAAAAACATAAATGACAATAAGATATCAAGTGTCCAAATGCCATTTGAAAGAGGGATGTTTTAAGCCCTCTCCAAAATAACTCAAAAAAAAAATGTCCAAATGCTATTTGAAGGAAAAAAATATACTATATTCAAATACTAAATAATTAAAAAAATGACGTAATTGATAATTTTGAAAAAAAAAATATCTTTCTTTTACAAAAGATAATGAAGTGATTGAATTTTTTTAGGAATAACAAGATCTGGATCTGGATGAATGAGATTGAATTGAACATACAAAATAAATATGAAAATAAGCAAGAATGATACTATCAATAAATTAGAGAGATTTTCATATCATTAGTACATTTATTATTGAGATTATCATTTCCTTTTTAACTCGCATAATTGGTCATTATATAACAAGGATAAAACTGTCATTTTTCTAAACAATTTCTTGTTCCTATCAAATTATTTCCTGTCCATATCACCACCCTTTGTCATCAGTATCGTTGGAATTTAGAAATATATAACAAAATTATAAAGTGATATATTGATATAAAAAAGGTAGAGTAAATATGTCAAAATATGATGCACGTGTAAAAATAAATATATATATTGTCATTTATATAAAAATTTATAATATTAAAAAAAAGTGTAATGAACATATGAAAAGACAATAATCTTATACAAAGATATAATTGAAAAATGAATAAATATCAATATATAATGGTGTTTTGATGGTGTTTATGCAGGTGACGTGAATATTTTTTCATTATTAAAATGCCACTAAAAAAATACCTAACACATCTGAAATTATCCAAAATCACCTCCAAAACCATTCCGAATTAAATCAATCCAACCAAAACCGTTCTAAATTTAGTCATCACTCAAATTAATCTCATGACAGCAAATAATATACTTTGACATGTCCATAAGAGCAATCAAAACCTTCCTTCTCTTTGATCTCTCCCTAATTCCACAAAGAAAATAAAAGAAAAATGAAGAAAGAAAAAACCGAGAGGGGAATGGGGAAGGCTAGTGGAGATGTGCTTAGAGAGAGAGCCTCCTCCTCCTTTAGAAAGCACAGAAAAATTGAAGTCACATCAATCGGCTCTAGATCGACTCCCTTTGTCTCTAGGCATGCATCATCCAAAACAAGCTCTTTTCCCCCTCCTTTGCTTTCGCGCGCGCGTGTGTATATATATATATATATATATATAGGCTAAAAAATATACGTATATTTTTGGGATGAAAAATATACGGTCTAAAATACGTATTAAATCATCAAAAATTCAAATTTCAACCGTACGGATGGAATATATATGTTTTGAATATGTTATAGATTAATTTTCACAAGAATCAGAATATTATATCATTGTCGTCATATATCATCAAAAATCACATAATCGCACATATATAATATTTTGATGATATATGATGGCAATAATATAATATTCTGATTCTTGTGAAAATTAATCTACAACATATTTAAAACATGTATATTCCATCCGTACGGTTGAAATTTAAATTTTTGATGATTTAATATGTATTTTGGACCGTATATTTTTCACCCCAAAAACATACGTATGTTTTTTAGCATCTCCCTATGTGTGTGTGTGTGTGTGTGTGTAGCATTGAATTATTGGAGAATCCTGTGTTCTGTGGTGCTGAAAACGGAACCTATTTTTCTTTTTCTTTTTTTATTGAATGGGGAGGGGAGGATTCTTTTAATCAGAATCTATTGTTTTGTTGAAAATTGAGGAAACTAAATCCTGATTTTATTTTCCAGGTTTTGCAAAGAAAAGAAAGAGCAAGGATTTCGTTTCTCGTTTATTATTGAATTGCTGACCTTTTAAATCCCTCTGCCTCTGCCTCATCTTCTCCCTCAGCATTCCACTGCACTGAATCTCTCACTCTCCCGCCATGAACGCCTCCGCCTCTCTTCCCTCCATTCCCCTCTCTCCTCTTCCTCTCCACTCCAAAACCAACCTTCCTCCTCCTCCTCCTCCTCCTCCTCTTCCTCAAACCTTAACCCATAAACTCCCCCACAAAACTCGGGATGCTTCCTTCGAGCAGTACAAAGACAAGCTCATACGCATGGCCAACTCCGGCCAGATTGGCTCCGCCGTCTCCTCCCTTTCTTCCGCCCCACACCAACCTGACTTGGTCTCCTTCTCAGTCCTCCTCCGATCTTGCATCCGTCTCCGTGACCTTAAGCATGGCCAAATCCTCCATCGCCTGTTGCTTTCGTCTCAGCTCGAGCTTGACACGGCCATATTCAACTCTCTGATCACACTCTATTCCAAATGTGGAGATTATTCTACAGCCCGTTCGATCTTCAACGAGTTGGGAAAGAATCGCAATTTGGTTTCTTGGACCTCCATGATTTCTTCAGCTGCAAATAACGGGTTTGAAAAAGACGCAATTAAACTGTTCTATGAATTGATTGAGTCAGGTTTCGAACCAGAGTCCTTCAGCTTTTGTGGGGTTATTCAAGCCTGTTCAAACCCTCAACTTTTCTCTATCGGATTGATTATTCTTGGATTATCAATTAAAACCGGGTTTTCACGCAAAAATCCATCTGTAGTTTCTTCCCTAATCGATATGTTTTCAAAAAATGATGATTTATCATCTGCACTCAAAGTGTTCGATGAATTATCTGAAAAGAATTTACTCATCTATACTCAAATGATTACTCGCTTGAGCCAAAAAGGGTTTGGAAAAGAAGCGATTAAACTATTTATAAACATGGTAATTGAAGGTCAATTTGAACCGGACCGATTCGCAATAAGCACTGTTATATCAGCCTGTACTGAATTACAATCCGAAAAACCGGGAACTCAATTCCATGCTTTTGCAATTAAAACTGGCATGGTTTCTGATGTATCGGTTGGTTCCACTCTAATTGATTTATATTCAAAAAGTAAAGTGAAAAACTCTGTTAATAATGCACGAAAAGTGTTCGAAAAAATGCCTGAGAGAAATGTGATGACATGGACAGCTTTAATTTCAGGCTTAGTTCAAAATGGAAAAGATTTAGAAGCGTTTGAGTTGTTTTTAAGCATGATTTTGGATGGAAATGTGAAACCTAATCATTTTACTTACTCTACAATTCTAAAATCTTGCGCGAATCTCTCAAATTGGAATGTCGGTAAGAAAATTCATGCCCAAATCGTGAAATTAGGGTTTACTTCGATTAATTTTGTGGGAAATTCGTTGGTTAGTATGTATTCTAATTGCGGATTAATGGACGAGGCGAGAATCGCTTTTGACCAACTTTATAATAAAAATATGGTTTCTTATAATACTTTAATAGATGGGTATTTAAAAAACTCGGATTCTAAAGAAGCCTTTGAAATTTCAAGAAAAATTGAAAAAATGGAAATGGGTATAAATGCATTTACTTTTGCGAGTCTTTTAAGCGGCGCGGCTCGTGTCGGTTTATTAACTAAAGGACAAAAATTGCATTGTCAATTGATAAAATTAGGTTTTAATTATGATTTACCGATTAATAATTCGCTTATTTCCATGTACTCAAAATGTGGGAATTTAGACGATGCATGTAAAGTGTTCTTCGATGAAATGCATGAGAAAAATTTCATTTCATGGACTTCAATGATAAATGGATACTCAAAACATGGCTATGCTCAAAACGCATTAAAATTATTCGATGAAATGATTTTGAATAATGTTAAACCAAATGAGGTTACATACTTAGCCGTTTTGACGGCGTGTAGTCACGTTGGTTTAGTCCAAAAGGGTAAAAATCATTTTGTTTCCATGCAAAAAGATTATAAAATTATACCCAAAATGGAACATTATGCGTGCATGACCGATTTATTTGGTCGGTCTGGTTTAATTAAAGAAGCATTTGATTTTATTAATTCAATGCCTGTTAAACCAGATGCTTTGATCTGGAGAACTTTACTTGGAGCGTGTAAATTACATCAAAATATTGAAATTGGTGAATTTGCGGCTAAAAATATCTTGAAACTTGAGCCGCAAGATACTGCTGCATTTGTATTATTGTCAAATATATACGCTAAGGCGGGAAAATGGGATGAGGTGGCAAAAATTAGGCTTTTGATGAGAGAGAAAAATGTGAGTAAAGAGGTGGGAATGAGTTGGGTTGAGATAGAAAATGAGATTCATGAGTTTTGTGTGGGTGACACGTGGCACCCAAATGCAAAAGAGGTTTATGAAAAATTGGATTGCTTAATTGGGGAAATTAAAAAAATAGGTTATAAGCCTGATTTGAGTTGTGTTTTGCACGATTTAGATGATGAATTGAAAGAGAAATTTTTGTTACAACATAGTGAGAAAATCACGGTGGCGTTTGGGCTTATGAATGTTAAGGGTTTGAAGCCTATTAGGGTTTTTAAGAATTTGAGGGTTTGTGCGGATTGCCATAATGCGATTAAGTTTATTTCGAAAGTTAGTAAGAGGGAAATTATTTTGAGAGATACGAATAGATTTCATCGGTTTAGGGAGGGTTCTTGCTCTTGTGGAGATTATTGGTGAAATGAAATTTATTTTGAATTTGTGTATAATTTTATGTTAAATTTTGATGTCATACATACATTCACTCATATTTAGATGTCTTAAATTCTTGCGTTATTACATTTATCATACATTATATATTCACTATACTTGAATAAGAAGAAAAATTGTAAACTATAGTATATGCTTAAAATGGATTCCTTGCTTATTTTGTGCTTTCATACAATCCATCAATAATGATCTGAAAAAAGAGAAAAAAAATCATTAATTGGAGTTATAATGCAACAATAACTTTCATTTTTAGCAAAGAATGGAAAACATAAATCTGTTCTCTGAATTTAGTTGTCTAAAACCTTAAACCCTAAATTGAAGAAATTAAACATTTATTATATGCAAACCTGATAGTACTTGAGAAGTTGCGGCCGTTTCTTCTTAAAAGTAGGGGTGAGCAAGTCTCTCTCCATATCAAATGGTAATGGATCAAGATGCACCATTTTTATATACTCAAATCCTTTCAACTATACCAAAATAAAATAAAAATTAGGGTTACATTGGAGAAATATAAGGCACTGAAATAAGTAATTGAAACGTAATTGAAACGTAAAAGGCAAGGTTGCATTATATACCTTGTTTGTTTTTGCGACTTTTGCAAGTTCGCTAAGGATGAATTCTTTTGCTCTGGAATTTGAACAAATTGCGGAAAAATCACCCGTCACACCATTTTGTTCTGCCCAATTTTCAATGGCTTGTTGGTTCGGATTCACAACCGCAACAAGATATGATTTGAAACTATTTCCATATATCCATATCTAAAATAAAACAAAATTAAATTTCTTACTCATAGTTATTCATTCGTAATACGCGAATAATACGGTTCACGATACGTTCGTGTATATTTCGTATTGAACGTTTTCTAAATCGGTCAAATATTCGGTCAACTAGAATGGAGACGGTAATAATTCGTTAATTCGGTTCATTGTTCGGAAAAATTCGGTATATAAAATTATGTAAATATATATTTTTTATTTAAAAAGAACTAAGAAAATATTATTATTTGGTAAAAATTCGGAAAATACGGGATGAATTTTTGTCATGTCAAAAATTCGTGAATGAATGCGAATTATTGAAATGGAGACGCGAATTTCGCGAATTTTTAAAAATTCGGAAAATACGTGTATAATACACGAATTATTCGCGAATTGAACAACTATGTTCTTACTTAGAATCAAATAAATGGTAAAGTATTAAATATTTTGAAAATACAAACCATGTCGACAGTAGGGGCGAAACCGTAAATATTCTCTAGGTTTTCCACCGCAACATATTCTCCTTGCGAAAGTTTAAAAATGTTTTTTCTCCTATCTATCATTTTCAAGCTTCCATCCGCTTGCCATTCACCAATATCCCCTACATAAACATAACACAAATATCTCTGAATTGGAATTAAAATTAAAAAAATATTATTAGATATTTGAATATAAAATCAACTAACCGGTGTGAAACCATCCATCGATCAAAGCTTCTTTCGTTAAATCCTCTCTTTTATGGTATCCTGTAAAAAGGGTTTTTCCCCTTATGCATATTTCGCCACGCGGTACGCTTGATAAAGCATCGTATCCCATTTCTGGTACCGAATCAAGTCTCACGTCAATGTTCGGCACCGGTGGGCCCACCGTACCGAGCATTGCCAGGTCGTTAGGTTGGTTGACAAACGACCCAGCACAAGTTTCTGTCAAACCTAAAATAGAAAGATAAATGTTTTATATGACTAATAAAATGATACTTTATCATTATAACTTAAGTCTTTTCGTTTGCTAATTGGTTACATGAATTGTTATATTGAACATCATAAAAGCTAATAAAAAGTACGATATTAAAGATTTGGAGATGAAGTTTTGAGTACCATAGCCTTGCAACACTTGACAACACATAATGACACGTAAGAAAGACTCGACATGTGGCGCAAGAGGAGCGGCGCCAGATAATATAACGCGTATATTTCCTCCCATTCCTTCTTTCACCTAGATTTATACACAAAGGGAAATGAATGAATTATTTCATTCTTCATGAAGATAATAGAGAAAATAAAAAATAAAAAATTGAATGGATATATTATTTGAGTTACCTTGCTAAAAACAAGTTTATCAAAGAAAGGAGATGCCTCTTCATGCTTATATCCCTTTTTCATATTGCGAAATTTACTTAAAAAAGATAAGAGAGAAAAGCATTACAATTACGTACGCTCAAATAAATAGTAATAATTTGATTCATTTGTGAGCTAAAATTAGTATAATCACGCATTGCACACTTACTATGCAAAAGCAAGATTAAACAGAGTTTTCTTTATGAATCCACTAGATGAAATTTTCTCTTGCATGCCTGAAATTTAAGATGAATCAAAAGTAAGGGTTATATGTCCAAAATAGAAATTTTGCAGACGCAAAATCAAAACTTTTATGTGTATGTATATAAAGTTGTTACCTGAATAGATTCGGTCAAGAACGCGTGGAACGGCACAAAAGAAAGTCGGCTTGAGTACCTTAATATCTTCAAATAATAACTTGACATCCTACATTAAGTTAATAAATTTTGACATTATATAAATGCATAATTTTACCTACAAACAAAAATAATATGGTTTAATAAAGTAAAATATTTGTGTTTAATTTTCATACCCCGCGCCAAAATCCAATTGAACTGCCGTTATAAATGAATAACTCCTCCATAACTCGATCAAATATATGCGCTAATGGTAAGTATGACATGTATACGTCGCTTGAATTCATCTGCACAAGAATAAAACAAATAAAAGGTAACTTATTATTACACTTAAATTTAGTACAAAATATTACTATTGTTCTCCGAAAAATTTATAACCTTTTCATGTATACATTGTAGATGTAAATCAACACCAGCAATAATAGATAAAATGCTCTCATTTGACATCATGACGCCTTTTGGATCCCCTGTGGTTCCACTAGTGTACATTATCGTACAAATATCGGTTTTTGTTTTTATCGGTAGTTCATATTGTTGGCCATTTCCCTATAAATAAAATATAATATAAAATTATTTGATATAAAAAATACGAAACTTTTAAATCTGAATAAATGAATATATTTTCTATTTAATTACCAGGAGAAGGAATTCATCCCATGGATAAATTGATAAACCATATTTCTCTACCTCTTCTTTCTGTTCATGTGTGACATTTCCGAAACTTACAATTGCTATAAAAATTGAAAAAGAGAAAAATTATTCTACATGAATTTCACGAAAATTGTGAATAAACAATTTGTTCATAATGAAAAGATTTATGACTTACTTTTTATAAATGTTGACGTCGTATTTGGGAGAGTGTTCAAGAGCTGATATGAAAATTATTTAGTAAATATAAATTTAATTATCTAAATGTTTTCAGAATTTCCATGTATATTTCTTACTTCTCCAATTTTTTTCTCTTCTACAATAACAATTTGGATCTCAGCATGCTTGATAATGAACTCCACGGCATGGGACCCTAAATTAGTACAAATAAGAAATTTAATTTTATATAAAAGAAAAAAGTTAGAAAATTAAATTTAAATATTTATTTTGTGAATATTATGCGTGAACTTATAATGTTTCGAAATTTTCAGAAGAATTTTTCTTGGAAAAATTTTGTTGAAATCTTAATTTAGCTTATAACTAAAATTCAAAAAATTATCATATGTGACTTACCGAGTGTATCATACAAAGGAACACAATAAATTCCATGAGCGTTGCAAGCCTGAAAAACATCAACATAAACACATTTCATGGAATTTGAAATTCATTGAGAACTGTTGAATAGATCCCCTAATTACATATTTGGGCTCATTTGGGATTTTATTTTTAGTATGTATTTAAGATCTTTGACCTAAAGAATAAGATAAGGGTTCATTTTGCATCTCTTCATTTTTCTCTCTCCTCTCTCTCTCTCTCTCTCTCTCCCTCTTTTGGCCACCATTAAAGACACCAAAAGGTGTCTCGAATCCACGTCAAAATTCACGCTTCCGACAAGAAATCCTAACAATCTGGTATCAGAGCGAGGTTCTACGCGTAAATCTCTACCGGACTTCACGTTTCCCGCTAAGAAAATTCTCGGAATGGAGATTTCGAGGAACCGACCCGAGCGGAAGTTGACTCTTTCGCAAGCGGGTTTCGCCGAAAAGGTTTTACGCCGTTTTGATATGCATAAATCGAAGGTAGTTTCTACCCTTCTTGCGGCACATTTTAAATTGTCGGCGGATTTATCTCCGAAAATCGATTCAGAGTGGAAATATATGGAGAAGATTCCATATTCGAGTGCGGTCGGGAGTTTGATGTATTTGATGGTGTGTACCCGACCGGATTTGCCGCAAGCGGTTAGTGTCGTGAGCCGGTATTTGTCATGTCCCGGAAAGGGACATTGAGAAGTGATAAAATGGATTTTCCGTTATTTGAAAGGTACGATGAATGCATATTTAGAATTTGGATCCGATCCGAATGGTGAGTTAACGGGTTATGTTGACTCGGATTTTGCGGGCGATCTCGATAAAAGGCGTTCGCTAACCGAGTACGTGTTTACGTTTGGGAAGTGTGCGATTAATTGGAAAGTCACACTTCAATCAACCGTTGCTCTTTCGACTACCGAGGCCGAGTACATGGCGTTAACCGAAGCGATAAAGAAAGGTATTTGGCTAAGGGGTTTTGTTGGCGAGATATTGTCCATTCAGAATCCGGTCACGGTGTATTGTGACAATCAAAGTGCCATTCATTTGACGAAGGATCACATGTACCACGACAAGACGAAGCATATTGATGTGAGGTACCATTTTGTGCGAGACGTGACGGCGGAAGGAAACATTATGGTGAAGAAGATTGGTACCAAATCGAATCCGGCAGATATGCTCACCAAGCCTCTTCCGATTGCTAAGTTTAAATTGTGTTCCGATTTAATTTCAGTTTGTAACTAGCATATTGCTAGTATATTATGTATGTTTTTATTTTTGCATTTGTTTATGTTTAGTTATGATGCAATTCGGTTCCAAGATGGAGATTGTTGAATGGACCCTCTAATTACATATTTGGGCTCATTTGGGCTTTTATTTTTAGTATGTATTTAAAACCTTTGACCTAAAGGATAAGACAAGGGTTCATTTTGTATATTTTCATTTTTCTCTCTCCTCTCTCTCTCTCTCTCTTTTGGCCACCATCAAAGACACCAAAAGATGTCTCGAATCCACGTCAAAATTCACGCTTCCGACAAGAAATCCTAACAAGAACAAATATATTCTGTACATCAATTTCATGACATTGTATTATACCTCCATACTTATGACCCATTCAGGACAATTTGCACCGTAAATGCCGCAACGCCCACCCTAAAAAGAAACCAATACAATATAAGAAAAAAAAATAGAATTATTTTTGCAGCGGCATAAAAGTACCAAGTTTGCAATGGTATATGTGCAACAATTGAAGGAACTAAAAATGTAAAAAAAAAAAAATACTTTCGCAACACCAGAGCTTCTGATGGACGCCCCGACTTTTATAACAATATCATACACCTCTGCATATGTTTGCCACACATACTCTCCTGCCTGAGAAAAAAAAATTGCTGAAATTATGATTTAATTCCAAAAAACTCAAATATAAATGAAATCAACAAATAAATATAAATGCATTGAGAAACCAACTTTGCCATCGATATTCTCATGCCGACCCAACATCTGATTTTTCGGATTCTCCTCCACAGATACCCTACATATTATTTAAAACTCACATGCATTCTCTTTTTTAATATCAAAATTTGCATAAAAGAATAAATGTATTATTTTTTTTTTTCTAGTATTTAAAAAGAAAATATAAGTTCACAAAAAAGGGGGAAAATAATAACAAACCGAAAGATGTCCCAACAGCTCTCTAAACCAGGTTTGAGTGAAGGAAACCCGTCTTTAGCGAAAACACTCCGATAAGCGGGGCCCACACTGGGCTCGCCATTGATTCCTTCTCTCGACTTTTCCACCTCCATTAAATGCTTCATCTTGATTTTTCACTTAATTAAAGAAGAACTGATAGAACTTTTTTTCTGTCGCAAAACAGTTACGTGTCTGTGTCTAGAGAGAGACACTTGTGTATATATATACTTGTTTGAAGTGGGTTGTATTTTTTCCTAATGTGCCCCTAATAGTAATTTATTGGGTCTTATGTTTCTTGCAAGAAAGGACCTTGACAAAAAGGACATACGTGGTCATTAAGGACTAATCCAAGTAGTCAATTTGTTAGGTGACCAAATTATATGAACTTTCAGATGTTATTTGGTGCTAATGTTGAAAAAAATTGGACTTTTTCTTTCCTACTCTGATTTGTTGTTGGAATTAGCTATCCCACTGGTCTAACTAATTAGGTCTTTAATTGTAAATTATCATTTCTTGAATAAGAAAAAATCATATTAGTAAAAATGTTCCACTGTAAGATATATAAATTAAAAAAATTGTATAAAAAAGAGCTCAATACTAACATAAGTAAGAGAAATATCACAGAGATAAGCTGGATTAATTAAACTATAAATTAAATTTAGTACATCAAATAATTGTCCATCAAAAACAAAAGGGAAAAAACACTATCTGTCTTATTTAATTGTCCGTAACAGTAGACAAACACATGATTTATTTTCCTGATTTAAAATGGAGCCAACTGGGTATTTTATCCAAAAGAAAAATTACAATTTATTAAAATTATTCCCCTCAATTAAATTACAATATTCCTTTGTTACTTAATCATCCTTATTCTGGCCACATTTCCGTTGCCACCTTCCACCTCAAAATTGCGGAACACTGCATAATAATTAATTAATTAATTAATCATAATTTAGTTCTAAATAAAATCATTAACTACTAAAAAATACACAATATATATGCATGACATAATTAATAATATATCTCACGTCGCGCAATCCATATTTGGAGTAATAGTCACATTAACTGCGATTCCACACAATCGTGGGAGCAGAGCGGCTCTAGAAAAATCAACGGTGGAGAATCGACTCGCGACAAACTTGAGACAGTTACAGATAGTCATCCTGTCATTGTGAGTGACAGTTGTCCTGTTAAGCACATTTATTCCTGCGCAACACATTCTGTAAGGCATCACTGCTCGGCCTGACAAGTAGGGCATGCAAGGCGTCACAAGATGTGTTATTTCGTTGCATGGAAGCGGTATTGTGTGGACCAAAGAGGTTGTTGAAATGAGAAGAATGAGGAGGGTTGAGATGGTTTTGAGGGTTCTTGCCATTGGTGTGTGTGAGAGAGAGATATCAGGGTTTAAGTAGGGTTTGATCATGATGAGAGTTGAGATTTGTATTTATAGAAGTAGATTTAGAGAGGGGGTTAAAAATACGTGTTTAGAGGTGGTTAAGCAAGGAGAGAAGTGTGATTCTGTGCTGTGAAGAGAGGGGAGGAAATTAATTATATGGATTGGATCATGTATTAGAGCCTGTAATGTGCATAAATAGTTAATTAGCCCAACCTAATCTAGGCCCAATATAAAATAAACAGCACCATATTAACTACAATCATTTCATTTTATCTTTTATATTTTAATACAATCACGTTTATGACTTAAACATACCCACAGCTACATAAACATGAAACATGAAGCACATTAGCCTTCTAGCTTATATCTTTAGAAACAACAATGTTACAAGCATAGAATTCAACTCCAAAACCAACCTTAAAAGCTTTCTATCACAATTAGGCTTGGTTATATTTCTTTTAATCTCTGGCCTGAATTTAAACTCGCGAGCCCAACTATGATATAAACTCTTCGCAACTGATTCTAAAATCATATTCTATGTAACAGTATTACTTTAGAAAAATCACTTCATAGTTCTTGCCAATAGCAAAGCATAATTTCTCAGCCTCCCTAAAACCCCAAATCTAAACTTCATCCCTCTCATTCAACTCACTAATCATGGAAAACTTTCAAATCCTGACCAATTATCAGGTAAGAGCCGGTACTTTCCCATCTTATCAGCTTAACATTCTCACACCTAAACTGGCTTCGAGCAAAAAACCTAATTTCAAGACCTATGCTATTAACTCTCGCCATTTCCTCTGCATTAATCACAGGAAATATGTTGGTTAAAATGGGTTGTTTTGGTATGAGAATACGGTTTTGCTTTGGATCTAGATCGGACTGAGTGAAATTTTTGTATGTGATAAACTGAAGGTTGTGTCCTTTTTTTTGTTGGACTAGCACCTCAATCCATTCTGGTGGATCTGGACCGTTCATTATCATGATTATTTTTTGTATTAGGCAGAAGATTTCTAGAGAGAGAACTAGCGATTGAATGCTAGTGTTGCCAATTAGTTTGCATGTCTTGCATAGGCAGATTGATATTATATATACTTGGGCTAGAAAAAGAGAGATGTAAGTGTAACAAAGGGAATGTGTTGAGAGTTAAACCTTCCCTAATCCCTTTCCTTGAGGAATTAAGGGCCTCTTCCTCTTATATTGGGAAACTAAAAACTAGATGAAAATCAAGAACAATAGAAACATTAGTTGCACTGTCTAGCCAACAGCGTGGTGACAAGTGCAGTTAATAGCTAACTATTAACATAGTTTAAAAGCTTAGCATTCTCTTTCCCTCAGCTTAAATGGACAACATTCAAAATCTAAAGGATCATCTTGGCCTTAATTTCCCTTTGGCCAAAGTTTCTTTTCCCTTTTACCCATGTGAGTAAGTTCAAATCCTTAAATTGGAGTCAAATAAGCTAAAGTGCCTCATAATCATATGCAAGATAAATACAATATTTCACCTTGAATTATCTATATGTTACTCCCTCAAGAAGCTAAGTTTTAAGACCATTCATAGTTCCAAATACACGGGCACACTTATTTTAAGATAATTGCAATGATAAAGATGAACAACAGATTCATATTCTTGATTATTAAAGCTAATCAAACATTCTGATTCCAAAATTACTGAAATTTATTTGTACACCCATCTTATGCAACATAAAGAAGAAATTAACAAATTTTGTGACCTTATTATTTTATCAAAACTACATATTTCAGTAGTCTGAGCAAGATTCACCCCTACCAAAACTCTAAACAAAGATCTAAACAAACAATATTGTTTTTCAACAAAAGAAACCTTCTTTGTTCGTCAATTTTGCATGCATACCCTTCGATTAATCAGAAATCGGAGCAACGGCCGCCACGCTCCCAATCGCCGTAGCGGGTCGGCTCAGGGCCTTTGGGTCCGCCAATCTCTACAGTCCGTTTATTCACGTGGAGCCCTCCAGTTTCTTCTTCATCCTCATCAGCTCCAACTTCCTTTTTCAGCTCGGTCTTCTCCTTCTCTTCCTTCTCGGATGCAGCAGGGCTCGATCCAGATGCTCCCTTGGACTGGGGAGGATCTTGTTGCTTGGCGGCACCGCAGAGAAATCGCATCCGTCGAAAGATTGTAACAGGGAGAGGGGCGGCGGATTCGAGGTTTAGTAAGCGGTGGAGTTGGTTAGCCATGGCCATGGCGATGGCGATCTTTTCCTCCTCTTCTGTTTCGCTGATCGGTCGTGCTCGTGGCCTTGTAGATTTGGACTGGAGAGAAATGGAGAAGAGAAGATGATACCGGGCCCACTGTCAGTGTCAGAACTTGAATTCTCAGGTTTAATAGGAACCAACCGGAAATTTGTTTCTTGCCAATTCTCCTAATCCAGGATTTGACATCCTGGATTTATAAGAAACGTCTCTGACTTTTTTGGGCCTCATTCTGATAAGATCCAGACCAGACCAGACGCCCACTTGGGTCCTAAATACATACTGAGATGAATAAATAAATAAATAAGAAAAATATATAAAGGTTATGAATGAATTAGCTCAAAAACTTCTTTAGATATTCCAAAAAATAGCATAATAAATAAGAAAATAAAAATATATCAATTGCTTCTGCATAATATTTTTATATTAAAAGATTTAAATACTTATATTATTAGAAAATATATACCATTAAAGTATGTATATATATATATTCGTTTACATTTATTTATATTAAAAAGTATATAATATACTGAAGCTATGAAATTCAATTATGTCTTGATATTTTTGAGGGCAAAAGGGGCATGGCGGGAAACGGAGAGAGTAAAAATTGCCCAATACCAAATATAATTGACACTCAAACTCAACTCAACTCAAACTCAAGTAAGAGAGAATAAGCTTTCTTTACTCAATTAAAGACGAGACAGATCGAGACCTAGGGTTTCGTTGCCCCTTTCCGACTCTCTCTCTCTCGCCCTAGTCCTAGCCTAGCTAGGGTTTCGTGTTTTGTAAGAAGGCAAAATCAATGGCGGATGCGTTTGAGGATGACACGGAGCAGACCTACACGCTCGATGAGTATATTGACGAGATTGAAGCTGAGGAGCTGGTAAATATCTCTCTCTCTCTCTCTACCCTTCTCTATCCAGTGTTCGTTCTCAGTCTTCACTTATTCCCTCTCAAATCTACTTATTTCACACAAATCCACTTAAAGCACGATTCTTTCTGACAAGCAGGAGGTGGATCTGATACTTGGAGGAGACGAAGGGAAGGAATGCACTTACACAAACGGCTACATGAAAAGACAAGCCGTTTTCTCCTGCTTAACCTGCGCCCCTCAAGGAAACGCTGGCGTTTGTACAGCTTGCAGCATCACTTGCCACGATGGCCATGAGGTAAAGGCAAAATTACTTTTTTGCTGCATTTTTCATTAAATAAGAAAAAAAATTACAAGGAAAAGAGAAAAGAGTAGGGCTACAAATGGTGTGGAGAATATCCATATCCATATAATTAAATAATAATCTTATCTATTATTATCTTTATTTTGTTATCTTTTTTATCAGAAACTGTTTCTTCTCTTACCATTTAGTTCGCACCAAATTTGGCTAATTGAGTTTGCTTGTTTTATGAATTTGGAAGATTAATGGTTTGCATTATATGTTTCATTAATTTGATTTTTTTTTAAATAGAATTATTTAAATTATTTTTTTTGCGGGTATGGTTTTCCCTGCATCCATGAAATGCAGATTACATTATATTTACCATTCTACAAATGTAAATATCAAATTTCAGAATATATTTACCCCTCTAAAAATGTATCCATGATAAATTTTGGATTTTCAAAGGATAAATTTGATATTTGCATTTTCAGAAGGGTAAATAACTAAATATGAACATTTTCAAACTTTTACAATCTTAAATATCCATCACCCCAATTTTTCCATATTTTTCTTAATTTATTTGAAATTAGGTAATTGAGCTTTGGACAAAGAGGAGGTTCCGTTGCGACTGTGGCAACAGCTCAAAATTCAACAACTTGGCCTGCAAGTTATGTCCAGAAAAGGAAACCGAAAACTCTGAAAACTCATACAACCAAAACTTCAAGGGCTTATACTGTACCTGCGCCAGGCCATATCCTGATCCAGCAGTGCAAGAACAAGTCAACATGATTCAGTGCTGTATTTGTGAGGATTGGTTTCATGAAGACCATCTTGGCCTTAGTTCTGTCGATGAGGTAAAATTACGGTTTTAACCTTGGAAAAGTGGAAATTTACTTTTCGTTTAGGTCCTTGTTTTTTTAATTTATTTTTTTACTTTTTAGATACCAAGGGATGAAGAGGGGGAGCCGATGTATGAAGATTTCATATGTAAAAAATGCGCGATAATATTTTCTTTTTTGAAACTTTATCCTTCTTCAATTTGGGTCGTTTCAAACCCTAAAATTGAAGCAAGTGAAAATAATCCAAACCCTAAAATTGAAACAAGCGAAAATAATCCAAATCCTTGTGAAAATGGATCGGGTCCTTCAAATAAATCTAATAAGGGTAAAGAACCAATGAATGAAGAAATTCAAATTTCAAAAATTTGCAAAGTTGAACAAGATATAAACTCAATTGAAATTCAAACTGGAGAGGAAACTGGACCGTTGTTTCTTTGTAAGAAATGGAGAGAAATGCTTTGCAAATGTGAAAATTGTATGGAATTTTATAACAAGAATAAAATCAAGTATTTGACTGAAAAAGAGGACACAATTGAGGAATATGAAATAATGGCCAACCAAAAAAGGCAACAAAACTTGCAAAATCAAGAAGGGGCAGAAATGAATTTCATTAATAAATTGGACCATGTTCAGAAAATCGAGATTTTGAACGGGATTTCTGATATGAAGGATGAGTTTCGCTCTTTTATGGTATTCATATTTTTCTGTCTTTTTTTAATTCTTTCTTTTCATTAATATTATTATGAGATATTTGATAATTAATTAATTTATTAATGTAGGAATCATATGATCCGTCAAAACCAATTACTTCTGATGATGTGCGTGGCATTTTTGAGAATCTTAAGAAGAAGAAACAGAGATTAATTTAAACTTTTTATTATGAATTAAATCTCTAAATTTGAAATTAAGTGCTGGAGATTTCTGTATTGTCATAATTATGCTTTATCATGACAATTTGCACGTGCCACTTTTGCGAATGTTCAGGTTTAGTAAGTTTCAGACTTTATTGTAGGGTGTTTTATGTATGTATGTGTTGTTTAATTTGGGTTTTTTTAGGCAAAGCTTGAGGTTTAATTTGGGTTTGTTATGTATTGACTATCTTGGTAGTATTTCTCGTTTTACTTTGAATGTTATGCCAAATGCTTAAGTATATTTTATTATGTTTATTTTCTCTTTTTTATGACCCAATAATATTTGTTTTGCTTTATCGTCATGATTTTGAACTTGGAGTTAGAAATTTTAGTTCATGTACTATGCACGATTAAACTATTTAAATAAATGTGAGGATTGATCCAGCACATAATTTGATTGATGTCTTAGTTCTATGAAATAATGTATCAACAGATAAAACAAATTAATGGATCTTGTTCACGTCATCAAATAATGTAAAATCAACAAATAAAACAAATTAATCTATCTTGTTTACATCACACTGCTTAGCTATCTTGGACACTAATGACTCAATTTAACAAGTACAATGTTTTGTTCATTAATTAATTTACATACGAAAATGAATGCTTTGTCAAATAAATTTAGTATTTGCTAAGGTTTGTTTCATAGTTAATAACTTAATCATAATGGCTATATCTGGACACAAAACGATAATAATAATTTATATTTAATTTATGAATTGATTTGAACCACTAGTTTATGTTTTTATATCTTGGTAATTCTCTAGAAAATAATGACGTGACTATATTTATCTAAGAATTTGGCTCCATCAGTTGTCAGGGTCTTATCTTTTTTCTCATATAAAATTATATATATCCAAAAAACCTTCAAAATACTCCATCTAATTCGTTTTTAAAACTAATTTCTAAAGACAGAGATCATTGTCTGAATCAAAATGAATATACTTACTTAATCAAGTAAGCAAGAAGATTGATTAATTTGCTAAAATTTTTGTTGAGACTATAAAGAAAAAATATTGCTTTTTTTCAAAAAAAAAGGAAAAAAAAAGAAAAAAAGATCTACTCTTGAAAGAGCATAACCACTATTAAATTACACTTAGATAATAATATACAATCATATGATCAAGAAACGGCCATGTAAGCACTCGAAACTCATCCATGGAATATTTTACAGAAAAAAAATACATTTAATATGAAATTTCTTAGATCAGAAAACTATTCTATGCTTTACTTATTGCAGTTGGTATGCGAAGTCTTATATGTTGCTTTCAGTAAATGAAGACTGATTAATTACTCATGTCTATGAGCTGGATCGACAAGTGCTTGTATGAAGGATTAATTTCATGTGAATCCTTGTAAACTATAATGTATTCTTGTAAATTTTGGAAATTAGCATAGCTTCATAATAATTGAAGGTGTTTTAAAGCAGATGAAAAAAAGAATATCCATGATATTTTATGTTTTTAAGGATACTTGTTAGATTCTTAATTTTCTAAAGAGAATTTGCTAAGTTGAATCCAATGTTAAACTTTAATTTATGAATCGTCATATATTGTAAGGCATCGTCTTATATATTATTTTGATGTTTTGCAAGGTAAAAGATGAAATTATGTTATGCATATGCACCCCCAACCGTTAAATTGTCGCAATTAATTGCACAGTTATTTAGCGTCTTCTTTATCAGCTCGATCTTCTATACCACTTGCTATGTAGGCCACCAATATGATTATCACATTGCAAATGTTCTACGTTTTTCTTCTAATTTTTTTTCTTCAGGTAGAACACTTTACAAATGTTATTTATTTGCAGATGCAACATCAACATTATTCGTAGTTCATACTTGTTATTATAGTTTTTTTTCATGTAGAATATAGTCATGTTGAAACATAAGATCCTTTAGGGGCTCATTAATTTCACTTAATACTGTAGTTGGGCCAAAACAGAGTATAAACCAAACTGGTGTGTTCAGTTCAGAGCTCACATCTTGAATGCCTGGTCTCAAATGGCCAGGCCATTATTAATGGCCCTAGCAATTGATAAGAACCGCAATAAATATCTTGCCATGCTATAGAACTCCAACTTTGACCTACTATTAGTTTGATTCTCACTACTCATTAGCCACACATAAAAAAGATTGAAGTTATGTATATTTGGAACCTAATATAGTAAGACAATCATAAAAATATGAGGTTCACATTGATTTTCGAAAGATCATTTGTAGCAAGCTACTTAGAAATAAATCATCATTTTTTTACTGATGACATTTTTTATAAATTTTGTTTATGGCACTTTCATATTAGTGAAGTCATACAGTAAACTTGTCATATTTTGATTTCAGAAAGACAAATATAATTATGCATGTTGATAGTTTTCTTTTTTTATTTAAATGCATGCTTATTTTTATTAGAAAGGATATGCTTATATTTTATTATTAGTTCATCAGGTTTTGTGAAATACTCTGGTTATCAATTATATATTATGGCATCAAACATCCTGTTAATACAATTCAGCCGACAAGTAGATATAATATTGTTAGTTCCCAAATGAGTTTTTTTTTTGAGATACAATTCCACTATATTTAACATGTCACATTATTAAGTCATTGGTGGTTAAAAGTTTCCTAACATTTTATTTGAGTCATTGGTGGTTAAAAGTTCCCCAACATTGTAGCATTTCTTCTTCATTAAATAGATTCATATTTTGAATTTATCAAACTCTTCCTCCTACCCTCCAACCAATATTTCCCTATTTAATTAACAAGAGACCCACTGAACACAATTCACAAACCTCAATCAAAGCTCCTTTTCAGCGAGAAAAGAAAAGGAGTGAAAAATAATGGGCAACTGCATTGAATCACTCGCACCAAAAAAACAAAATAAGAAAGAGGATCAAGTTTTTATAAATCCAGAGCAGACTGGTTTCAGATCAGTTAAGTTAGTGGTTTCAAAAAGGGAGCTGGAAATTCTGTGCATTGAACTGAGAAAAGGAGAGAAGAGATTTGAAGATATATTGATGCAGATTGGGGAGGAGAAAGAGAAAGTTGACAAAACAAAAATGGGTTGGAAGCCTAAATTGGAGGTAATAGAAGAAAGCATTCATGAGGTTACAGAATATTAATTCATGGTTCCTTAAAAAAATACTAATTCTTGGTTTATATCTCATATCGTATTTAGGGTTTGTTATGGAGGATTAGGTGGTTTGCTGAGGTTTTCTCATTTTGGTTATATGCCAATTCTTTGGTTTTGTGTAGCACAAAAATGGATTTGAGATGAATGATGTTGTGTAGTTATCATGGTTTGTACTTTCTTTTTTCGTTTTTTAGAAGTAAAAAGATGGAATTTAGATTATGGTTTGAATCCATGACCAGTACCAAAATTCTTTTCTTGGAGTTTTTGTTGGAAAATAAAACAAGCTAATATAAAGACTGATTTTATATTTTATTACTTTAACCAGGCATAGCCAACTAAAAACCTAAAGAAAATCAAAATACAAAATTTATAAAATAATTAAAAAAAAAATCCAATGATATGGGCTTGGCCGCAGTGAGTCTTCTAGGTTTGACCTGTAACCTGTTCAAAGATAATAAGCAAAATGCAACTTACTGATAAACAAAAATTCAGTTATCACACATAAATCATGTATGAGGTTTAGAAAATGGGAAATTAAAGTTAGCCACCTTGTTTTTCCTAATTTCTCTCTCAAACTGATGATAATAAATGAAATATGATGTAATAAAAACGTTATAACTTTTGCCGAGAATTTTGTTATACTTACCAACATAATTTAGTTTATTTACCCTTTATTAATGGCAGGTCTAACCTGGCTTTGATTTGATATTAGTATTCTAATTGGTCAACAACCTTAGAAGCAATCTGACAACATTTATATACTAATGCATTTATTCTAATTGGCCAACAACCAGATGTAATTTTTTTAATAATCATTACAAACTTAAAACCTTGACAACCCTGAAAAATATGCAATGCAACAACCATCATTTGATTTTATTTGGATCACCTTCTTTTGCATATATTATTTCAAATCGAAGCCTATTTTTTTGGATCTATTGAACTTAAATAAAAAAGATCTCTATTAAACAAAAAATAAAAAGGATGAATGTTTGGTTAGACAGCATCATGAGTCATATTGGGCCTGGGCCGCTTTCTCAATTCTCACTAAAGAAAAATTAAAATATATAACCACAGCCAGTTCTTCTAAAACTATGTTAATATTACTTTTTCTTTCTTTTGGCATATTCCTAGCCGCCTGGGTACCGATTTTTTCCGCCTGACTACCGATTTTTCCGCCTAGATCCCGATTTGTCCGCCTAGATCACAATTTTTCCAATTAATTCCGATTTTCCCACCTAATTCCAATAATTTTTATCCCAAATTTTCTAAATATCATATCTTTATTTTATATGTGTGTATATTAATGAGAAAACTTCTATTATGATTTAAAACGTCTAGGCAGCGCCTAGGCGCCGATTAGGCGCCCTAGGCGCTAGTCGCTGCCCTAGCACCTGACGACCGCCTAGCGATTTCTAGAATACTGGTGCACGGTGAGTCAACCGGCACGGAAGAAGGGGGTGGATCTAATGAACAAGAAGTTGGCGCGGATAAGGAAAGAATGGTATTGACTGCGGCGGGCCCAGACTTCAACAGAGATGAGCAACCCACTCACGAGCTTCCAATTCCCGAAGCAAAAGCGTTTATCGAGATGCTAAGTGCGGTGGATGAGGATCTTTGGGAAGGCGTTGCATGTTCAAGGGTGAAAAAATTATCTGCGGTTAGTCTCTTGTTGAACTTGAAATCAGATTTTGAAATGAGTGAAGTTTGTTATAATAGAATGATTTCTATTATTAAGAATAAATTTCTTCCAGAAAATAATAAACTTCCTTCCAATTATTACGAGTCAAAACAGCTTGATAAAACAGACGGACGTTCGACAAACCCAGCGGCCGCAGTCATCGGATTTTGTAGGTACCTCCGTAAATGGTTGTCGTCGACGGATGTATAGTGATGATGAGATCAATGAGTTACTTCAAAAAGAACGAGCAAATGCGGCGAGTGAGATGAAGGCGATGAAGGCGGAGATGGAGAAGAACATGGAGAAGAAAATGGAAGAGAAGCTCGCTGCGATGCTTGCCGGGATGACGGGTGCGAACGCCGGATTCGTAAGTTCTAAAATCTATTTATATCTAATTTTATTTTAATTATTATGTTTTTTTCCACTTATATACATTTTAAATCTCTTTTTAGAGTGTTGTGCCGCCTTCAGAAAGCTCCAACAATTTGGGTGAAGATGTCGGTGGCGACGATGCCGTCAACTTGGGTGGCGACGATGACGTCAATTTGGGTGGTGACATTTGAGGTTTTGTTACTTTGGATTTAGGGTTTGGCTATTTTGGATGTAGAGTTTGGCTATTTTGGATGTAGGGTTTTATTATTTTGGACTTAGGTTTGTTTTGGAGCTAAGGTATGGATATTAAGTTTGTTTTGTTGTGGATTTAGGGTTCGGATATTTTGTATGTTGATGTGGATTTATAATCTTTTATGTAAAAATGATGTATTTAAAAAAAAAAGAAGATATATATATATATGTATATGTATATATATATATATATATATATATATATATATATATATATATATATATGTATATGTATATATATATATATACATATATATATACATAATTAATCAGTAAAATTAAAAATTAATCAGAAAAATCGCTAATAAATCGGAAAAATCGTCAATTAATCGGAAAAATCGGAAATTAGACGGTTCTAGGCGACAAATCCGATTTTTTGGGCCGATTTGGCCAAAATTCCTCGGTGTAAGGGCGATTAGTGCCTAGGCGCCCAAAATTCCTCGGTGTAGGGGCGATTAGCGCCTAGGCGTGATTTTTAGAACACTGCCGTGCACATACCAAATTTTATAATTCGGCATAAATCCGACATTCATTAAATGCAATGATATTTCACTTTTATTACGATAAAGTATGTTCTGACACTTAGTACATGGACACTTTACACGATCCGCATTTATATTTGCCTCGCGACTAAAAGCGTATTCAAGAAATTCTATCACTCCATTAGCATAACTTAATTTTACTTTTCTATTTTCTACCATATCATACATCCAATCGCGATTATTGGACATATTTGACTTATCTAGAAATAAAATTAAATCATATTATTTCTTAATTAATAATGATAAACTTTAAAATTAGAAAATAATATATTTATAATTGATCACTAATTTTAGTTTCACCTAAAATCCTATTTTTGAACCATAAAAAAATCCTAATTAAATAAATAATGGAAAGAAAAGTAGCAATCTAATATAAAACATAATTGTAAAATCTAACATAATTAAACTTTATTTATATAATTGATAAACCTTAATTATACAAAAAGAAACATAATTAACAAAACATAAATATTATATTACAACCTAATTATAAACAACTAATAAATAACATTCGAGCAAAAATTTGATTTTTCTCCAATTAATGAACAAAAACCCTAAAGATAAACAACTACTAAAAGAAATAAAACACTAATATACTTACCTTCAAAGAGAATAAAATAGCAAATTAATTGATTCTGAAGAAACCGTTTCCGTTCACCGCCTTCGCCAAATTAATTGAGCTTTTTTCACAAAAATCCTATAAAACCAAAATCTATTAGTTTACAATTTTCAATAATTTTGGGGTGTTTTTGCAAATAAAAGGAAGACTAAAATGAAAGAATGAAAGATTGCCGGCCGCCGGTGGGGGCGGTCGCCGGAGCAAGGCGACGAGGGAGAGAGAGGGGCGGACCTTGTGAGTGATTGTGAGAGAGAGAGGGGCGGACCTTGTGAGAGAGTGTGAGAGAGAGAGAGGGGCGGGCTGGAGAGGTGGCGTCGGACGGAGCAAGGCTACGGGGGAGAGAGGGGCACGACCGGCCGCCGGTGAGGGCAGTCGCCTGAGCAAGGCGAAGAGGGAGAGAGGGGGGCGGATTGGGTTAGGGGTTTCTTTTTGGGAATAAAGAGGGGAGCGGAATGAGGGTTCAGAGAGAAAGAGAGAAAGGGGTTCTGGAGATTAACAAATTAATTGGAAAAATAAAATAACAAATCTATCAGTGGCGGCCCCCCAATTAAACCGTCACTGATTCTATTTCCAATTATATCAGTGACGGTTTTCAAAATATACCGTCACTAATATTTTATCGGATTCCCTCCAAATAAATGCAGAAAAAATTCATTCTCCCGGCAAAATTAATCAGTGGCCGCTTCAATTATTCAATGGCGGGACCTCCACTGAAAATAATTATTAGTGGCGGTCTTTTTATATCAATGGTGGGTCTTCATTAACCGCCAGTGATAACTCTATCAGTGGCGGTGCCGCCACTAAAAATATTTGGCTGCCGCTGATATTCTGTTTTCTAGTAGTGTGTGTTTATAATCGAGTGAATACGGTATGAAAATGGATAAACAAAAGTTATGATATTGCAGCAAAAGGTTTAAACAAACATTTATGATATTGAAGCAAATTAAATGAAGTGGACTAATAAAATTTCATTTGTCTAGTTGGTCAACAATCTAAGAAGCAATTTGACAACATTTACATGCTACTTGCAAATGGGATCTAGTCTAGTTGGTCAAGTCCAATATTTATGGAGTCAGTAGATTCAAAACTTCATTAGCATATTTATGCAATAATTATTGTCCTAAAAAAAATATTTAAATACCAATGCATTTATTCTCACGAACCAACATTTACATACTTAGTCACTCATGCCAAATGAAAACTTCTTAATAATTGTTATAAACTTGAAATCTTGACAATATTGAAAAATATGCAATGCAACAATGATCATTTGATTTTATTTGGGTACCTTCGTTTTGCTTATAAACCATTCAAATATATACCTGCCTGTTCACCTCATTAAACTTCAAAACTTGTGACAAACCACTTATGGTGGCCCTATCAATGTACTCCACATTAATATCTACTAGCAAATTCTTCGCGTGTTGCACGAGATTGAAAAAGTAATTAAACACAATTTAGATAAAAAAAAATAATATTTATATTAAAATATAATAGGAATTAGTATTATTGTGCATCGTAATACAAAAATAAATATTATATTCGTACCAAAACTTTACACTACAATATAAACAACATAGAAAATTCAAAAGTACATGCCCGACAAATATTCAAAATATCAATGATCTATTCCATATCTTCAGACTTGTCAAATATATAATTAAAAAAAAATAAGTACACAAAGAATGAATAAGTAATTCTTTTAAAAAAAAAATTAATTCACTATGTAAAAATATTTTTTATCTTGTTTTTAATCTTTGATAGTAAGAATGTTGAGCAATTTCCTTTATGGATATGCTTTTTCCATCACTAATTACCTCTCATAATTCATGATACTCATTGCCATCTCACAACAGCAAAAAATCAGAAGTTACCTAAGATTGTTTTGGAGTTAAAGTATGTATGAAAACTTGAAAGATCATTTTTCAATCAACTCCTCAGAAGGCAAGGCGAGAAAGAGTGTCAGATGGAGAGAGGGCAACATTGGGAAGCATAATTTTTTTTTTAGTGTGTGTGTGTGTGTGTGTGTGTGAGAGAGAGAGAGAGAGAGAGAGAGAGAGAGGGGGGGGGGATGGAGAAAGAGGGTTGAACGTGAGAAGGTGAGCTCGTAAATTGATGGGCGGAGAATCAAAGAGTGAAAAAGAGGACGAAGCAAATAACATGTACATAGGGGTGTAAAATGTTCGAACTTTAGTCATACCATATTCGTATATGTTTTATTCTCTTGGATACGGATACGACGTGGATAGTTTCGGATACATATTTAGTTCGGTTTATACAGATATGAATGTAGTTCGGATATTATCGGATACAAATACAGATTTATTTCGGATATTTAACCGGATACTTATCCATATTATTTTTGTATAGAGTTAAGTATTTGGACAAAGTTAATAAATTATAACAACTTGTAAGAAAAATAAAAGAAAGAACAACAATAATATCCGTATATGTATCCAAATATGATAAAAACCCAAAATATCCATATTTGCATATGTATCAATATCCAACCTGTATCCGATATATAGACTGAAATATCAGAAAACACGTACTATTTGAATAACGAATTATCCAGATACATATATTATCTGTATCTAGGTAACAAATCGATAACCGAATATGAATCCGTATCCGAATTAAAATATCTGAATCTATATATATATTTTTTTTAATTACATAGAAGGCTCATATGTCCTCCGTATGTTTTCCAGAAAAACCCCGGCAAGTCGGGCTCGAACTCGGAAAGTCCCTCCTTCGATTGTGGAGTGCCGACCGACTGCGCTAGCAGTCTTTGGCCGAATCTATATATGTATTCGGCCAGATACATATAATGTTGATTCAGATATGAATACGGCTCGGTCGAATATTATTTGACCCATTTACACCCCCCTACATACATGGGCTTGATCTTGATTTTCCTTTCTATATAAAACAACCATCTGTATCAATATCCAACCAATATCCGATATAGACTAAATATCAGAAAACGAATACTACTTGAATAACAAATTATCTAGATACGGATATATATGTATGTAGGTGTCAAATCGATAATCGAATCTGTATCCGTATCCGAATTATTAGAATTAAAATATCTGAATCCGTATATGTATTCGGTCGGATGCAAATAATATTAATTCGGATACGAATACGTATCAATCGAATATTATCTTACCCGTTTATACTCTTACGTGTATAGGCTTAATCTTGTTTTTTTAATTGCATACATGTGCTTAATCATGACTTTTCCATTTGTATAAAACAAAATATTAGCATCATGATGATACATGATTAAATTGTGGTCTTTAGATCATTTAATCTAATTAATGGTCCAAATAAAATGGTCTACGTGGCTAATCATGACTTTTTCATTTGTATAAAACAAAATATTAGCATCATAATATACATGATTAAATTGTGGTCTTTAGATCATTTAATCTAATTAATGGTTCAAATAAAATGGTCTACGTGGCTAAAGGATATGAGAATTTTTTTTAGGATTATAAACTATTATAAATTTCGAAACAAGCCAAATTATATTTAATTAAATGCACACAAAAAGGCCCTTTTTATTAATGAAGTCATGGATTGACCAGCATTCAACTAAAAATCCGGAAATTCCTCCAATCCAATCCTTTTCCTGTTTATATTTCTTTAAAGGCAAGGATTTGTTAAGAGATTCTCCTAACACACTTTGTCTAGTTCGCTAGCTCCACACACACATGGCCTTTGTACATATATTCATTTTATAAACTAAACATATATCTTATAAACTAGTTTAAATGTAGTTAGTAGCATTACATTCATTTGCTTTATGGCATGTACATATTTTTCGTATAATGGTACAAAATTATTTTCCCGTGCCTAAAAAAACAAACCGTGCCTCATACCTGATTTTATTATAGTGAGAAGCTATAAAAGTTTTTAATAAGCTGTTCAAAAAGTTACAAAAATATAATAGACATCCATATTGATATGAGCATTGATGACCATAACCATATTAATACAATAAAACCCATTGGGTACAAAAAGCACACAACTAAGTTACTAAACCCTTTCTCTAATAAAACTAAAAAAAACAATCTATCACTAATTGGAAGGGGAGGATTTGCATCCATGCATATATTTTTCTCCTCTCAACCCATTTCTAACATCTAAATATACATGAGCACTCAATTAATACAGCTCATATATATCTTTTTTTTTCTGTCATATATATCATTCATGCAACTGGTACCAAATCTTCAGGTATGCTTTCAAGTTCCGGTCGCCAGACTCCATTTCTCCTACCAACCAAATTCTCATTCTTCAATCCATCAGATTCCATTTTCTTCAACTCACTCATGATTTGGCCAAGTGTTTTATCTCTTTTAAGAGACAACGAAAGCAATTTTGCCGCCTCTTTCTTTGTTAACACAACCTTTACTCTGATCGTTCCAGTCTTCTGATCTTGACTAACTTTTCTTTCTTCATCTCTAGAGAGAGAGACTATACTCTCTTGATCTTTGTTTTTCGTGTTTATGCTGAGCTTACTGTCTTTTGACTGCTTGAAATTGTAGAGACGGTTTAGGATGGCTGTGTAGCAATGGAGTTTTTGCTTGGTGAGGTTAGATGGTGTTGGTACATTGCCAGCTCCATGAGCTAAACAAGGCAGAAAGTTACCCATGTTCAGAGAGAGAGAGGGATTAGAGAGAAAGGATCAGAGAGAGAGAGAGAGAGGATCAGAGGGAGACAGGGAGAAAGAGATGAGAGCAAATGGCTAGCTAGTGCTAGTATTGGACAAGTGGGGCTTATATAAGGAAAGAAAGATTCAAAAAGGAAGTAGTAAGTAGTGGGATTAGGTTTGCACTTCGCACTGCCCCATACATGTAAAGTTGGAAGAGAGAAATAAATTTAATAATAAAATAACTAATTAACAGAGTATTAGATTGCATTAAACTAAATGAGATTAGCAGTAAATTAGGGAGAAAGAGAAGGAAGCACATGGGCGGGTCAAATCGTCGAAGGCATGAGCTTGACACTTTATCAATCTATGCATCAACTCCAAAAGTTGCGTGACAAAAACTAATTGCTCTTTTTTATGCCACGAATTAATTGAGAAAGCACTTTTTTGAGTGAAAAGAAAGTTATTTTCAACTTCAGTTTCATGCAACCGATTTTAAGGTCCTACATTGAGAGTTGATTGAGAGTGAACTGCTGCTTTCTCACATTTCAATTTTCAACCCGTTTTTGAGAAAATGATAAAAGATTTTGTATATATTGTACTTTTGTTTGCTAATTCATTAAAACTTAGTTACGGCCAGAAGTAAAAGACAGAGTAAAATATACTATTTTTATTATTAGACTATTTTGATGTATGGTTTATAATATGTTTCATTGGAGAATTGGAAGAAAGAAAAGAATATTGATGTAGCTAGAAATGGTATTGTTTTTGGACCTAAAGTTTGTTGTGCTTATTTGGATCTAGTAGCTGACATGTATATTCCAGTCTTTTATTATTTTAGTTAAAATGTTTAATTTTCTCATGTTTGTTGTCTTTTTATTCCTCTTGTTCATATTTTTTATCTTGTTTCAAAACACAATTTGAATTTGTATACTAGTATTTTTTTTGTAATTTTAATATCCTATAAAATTTTCCTCAGAAATCAAATGTTAATAACAGAGATGTCCACATAAAAAGGAAGAAGAAACTCAGATAATTCGTAACAAATATCAACCAAACAAATTTTATTAATTTTGTAATAATTTCGCCCAAAATAAGGCATGAATGTGGTGGTACAGACAACCAATACAAAATCCGAAAACCAAAAAAATGAAACAAAACTAAAACAATTCTTTAAGTGTGAAATTAATTTCCTACCGTGTGGTTCTTAAAGGACTTGCCTTGAAATCTAATTAATTCTCTTAACTAAACAAATTAAGCAATTTAAATCAACTGTTGCGAGATTCTGATAGAAACCACTTTTCCATCAACCTTATTATCTCTCATCACCTGATATCTCACATACAACCCTGAAAAAGCATTATTTAATTCAAATCATCAATAATTGCAAAAAACACCCTTATAATAATTTTCACAAAATCTGATAATTAACTTACCATCATTCGGCTGTAGATTAGTATTAACAGCCACTGCATGATTCCCGATTTTGGCTCTCGGCTGCAAATCAATCGACGCACCAACCCAAGATTTCGCATCCAAAATCTCTACAAAAACAAAAAAAATACAAATTACTCAACATATATCACATATAAAATTATTATTATTATTATTATTATTATTATTATTATTATTATTATTATTATATTGTAAAATAGAAAATTATTATGATTGTTTACGTGAGGTTGAAGGAGAGGAGAGATATTTCAGATCAAAAATCGCTCCGACGGCTGCACTCGCAGGGCTGGTGATGCGATGCTGACCTAAGTCCTCATATTCCCACGTCCCGTTTTGATAGTTCTCCTCAAGAAATAATTCTGCGTGCCTTGCGTCTAACACTTGCATTGTCCCTATAAAACAAAAACAGAACTCTGTTAATATAAACTTGTTCATACTTTGTTAATTAAAACATTTCTTGCAACATTTTTGTAAGGTTTGTTACCTTCGCATGTGTTGAGGTTGCACACAGGGCACCGAACCAGCTGCAAATCTGTACAGAAAACACATCAAATTAGCAAAATTTCTTTATTCGTTTTGAATTTTGAGACTAATGAGGGGTGATTTTGTAAATAAACCTGCAATCCAGATTCCAGTCTTAGCATTGTTCAAAGAGCAGGAGCCAGTGAGCTCAATGGATCTTTGAACATCAGTGCCTGGCCGGTTGAAACGCTTGGACGGAGCAAGAGTCTCTGTCAGAAGCACAAATGGTGAATCCAGGAAGAAGGATCCGATTCTCATCCAATCTATTTGAGACAAAACAATCGAGTCTTAGTTTTTCATCATGATTTTCTCAATTTTTGTATCTGAAATGAGTTGATTTAATTACTCACCAATGTGTTTGTCTTGTTGGCGGTAGCAATACGCATGGGAACCATCTGTACAAAAAGGAATAAATTAACACTTGTCAGTCTACTATATATATGGATGGATTCACATGCACTTCAAGTTATATATATAATAAGGCAATTAAGAGAGGACGATTGACTCTGTTTTTATAAGTAAGCGAGCAAGCTCTGTTTTGAGTTTACCAAAAGCGGCGCTGTAGATGAGTTTCCAAGGGAAGGAGACGTGGCGAGGAGGGGGGACGTCCATGTCACGAAGGCAAGCATACTTCCAGATGCACTCCTCAGAGATCAGGCGGTCAAACCACTTGTTGACCAGGCTCAGCGCTGTTAGATCCTGGCCGTCTAAATGCTTTGCTACCTCCGTCCATAGATCCACGTCGTACCTGCAATTATATCAAAAGAAGATCGATGATTAACCATTCTAGATCGAGTGTTAGTTAATTGACTACTTCAAATAGATGTAACTGATCTGTTAATCTCAATTCTGGTAAAATTTGAACAGTTCAGTAAGTTTTCTTTCTGATCAGGCAATTTGATATATATTTTTGTCAAATCTGATTTAATTGCGGATGCATCAGGAGAAATTAAGCTATCTATCAGTTAAGAACGAGCTATCTATCACATTAGATGCTGATGAATCTCACGTAATTGATCTCATCTAGCATCTCAGATGCAATCATTCTTATCATCAAACTCAAAAAAACATGAAAAACGAGTTCAAAGGGGAGGAAGGAGGAAGAAACATCAAATCTGAGCTGACATTGGAGAAACGAATCCAATTCAAAGCATATGTCAATCAAAAAAAACGAAATCAGCACGAAATTCAGATCGATCTAGCTTGATCTAACTCAAAACAGCATTAAATTCAAGATTAAAACAAAAACAAAACGAAAAGAACCAAATTACCAGCTGAAATCAGAGTGAGGATTGAGAAATGAGACATGAGGCGAGCTGCAAGGAGCAATCACTCTGTCCTTCTTCACAGCCCTGATCTGATCTCCATCGCCAGCCCCTTCTTCTCTTCCCCTCTTTCTAGATATCTCCTCCTCGTTCTCCTTCACTGCCTCAGTACTCACTCTCTTTCTCCTTCTAACATAGGTAATAATTTGCCTCTCACTCTCATTCTCATCCACTAAATCCTTGTTCAACCTCTTACTCCTTCTAACGTATGTAATCATCTCTCCTTTCTCCTCCTCTCTTTCTCTCTTCTTTGAACTGGGGGAAGAAGAAGAAGAAGATGAATTGAGCTTAAACCACAGGTAGTAGCGGGATGTTATGAGGCCCATCTGAAAGACGTTTTTATAGAAGAGGGAAAGCTCAGGTTCAAATTTTTAAATAGAGATCTCAGAGTGACGAACCGATTCTATCTAGACCTGTTTTACGAAGCAGTGCGTATGGGTCCCGTATTTCGGTGCGGTGGACCTAGCTCATTTGAATATTAGTGTTTAGCGAGTTGATCTAACGGAACGAGCAGAGCAGAGGTTGTTAGTTAGGGGAGGGGTATCAACAGTATTTTGAATGATTTTTGTCTGATAGTTGAGTTGACTGAATGCAACGTTGACTAAGCCTCACGGAGTTCACAAAACCGGTCCATAATGAACCGGCCAATGAAAGCACGCCACATCAGCAACTCATATAGACCTTATGGTTAGGAAGATAATAATAACTTTGATAAACAATCATTCATAAAACTAATAAATAATAGTTTGTCCTTTGCAATGATAAAATGGTCTCATAGATTTCCTTATTCAAAATGAACAAACTTACAATTTTTTGGGAAAAAAATACAAATGAGAAACTCTTTCTCAATTGTTCATAAAAAAAACAATCGCAAAAAAATTGAATAATAACAAATAAACATGCACACACTCATTCGTCAAAATGAATAAAATTAACATTAAAATATTTCTTTATACATTTAAATCTCTGTATCAAAAAGCCTAATGAACAATTCAGAGGCAATTTTGCGAGCAAAAGGAATGTAACTCAGTCCATACCTGTAAATAAAAAAAAAGAGAAAAAATTAGTTACTTTTAAAAGTATTAAAGGTTGTTAAATATAAACTAAACATGCAAAAGAATGGATTATGACTATTAATATGTATATTTTACCAAATGAGAGCACAAATCTCGAATACAATTGCAATTAGTGTGAGTAACTTGCTATGAATCTGCAAGATACAAATTATTTATTTATTTTGTTAGCAAATATATATACAAAATACATATTTTTTGAAAAAATAATTAGTAAAAATTACCAAAAGGGCACAAATTAGAGCAATAAAAACAGATCCGATGTAAATTCCTGTTGCATAAACACGAACTTTATCAAACATCATATTGATTTGCTGAGCTGGCCCAATCAGGAAAGTTGTACTGTAACACATAATTTAAATATTAAACGAAATTAGATATTTGAAATATATTAATTTGAAGTAAAAAACCAAATTTCAGAATTATGAGTTATGTTAATTAACAAACCTTCCAATGGCTGCAATATTTCCGAAAGTGAATAACAGCGCAAATTTGATTGGACGTGCGAAAACCATGAGTGCCTAAAAAGATAAAAGGAAATTAGTTAGTATCACATTATTAATTTGCTAACTACAACTCAAATTTCAGTATAAATAGTGCTAATGAATCAAATTAAAAGAAAAGGGGATGAAAATTAGCACAATACCAAGAGCATAAATGCCAATCCAACAACCATGCATCCAGCAAATCCATATATCCTCTACAAAATGCATCAAAAACCTCAAAATCGTTTCAATTGAAAGAAAAATTAGAGGAAATTTGCGATGATTGTTTTTTATGGGGGCTGACCTGAAGAGGAGATAAATTGCAGAGGCCTTGAATGCCGCCCAATAAATCCTCCTGCTGCTCTTCTTCGTCTCCTTCTTCTGCTGAGAAGAGATTTTGCTGCAATCTTCTAAATGCGTCCATCGATTTGGGAAATTGAATTTCGGATTTGATGTGGATTGAAGTGGGTTTTAGTTTTGGATCATATCGTTCAGCTTCAGCGGTCTGACTGAATAGAATAGAAAGGGAGGGTTAATGGAGAGGTGTTTTTTTCAAAATGGTCCTTGAGGAATTTGAGGGTGAGTATATATCAAAAGAGGCCATGAGAATTTAGGATTCTTTTATCTAACCCTTTCTTTTATCTTTTTGCTATGATATTATCTTCTATTTGTGGAAAATTATTCTTATTTTTATCCCATTGCATATGCGCTTAATATTCTCAAATTATTCTTATTTTCAATAACTCATAGTGAGTGGAAATAACAAAAAATATTTTTAGTTTATATCATCGACATGCAAGACAAAAAAATATAAGTATAAGAATGAGGACACGGTTCTCCTTTCATTTTTTTTGTCCGTATATTGTTTTTTCCGTTTTTCAATGTACTTTTTATTTGCTATATATTATTTTTATTTTTTTACGTATATATTATTTTACCGCCTGTAAAAAAAATAATTTTTATATAATGTTTGTTTAATTTTATATATATTATTTATCGTCTATATATATTGCCATGCCGCACGACAGGAAAACCCATCGTGCAGCATCAGGTTCCGGGGAATCCGAAAGCGCGACGGGATTGAGCACTCCCAGGACGCGTTTCTTTCGCTTTTCAATATAGTTTTTGTTTTCTATATAATATCTTCATTATTTTAGGTATATATTATTTTACTGCGTCTAAAAAAATATATTTTATATAATATTTATTTAATTTTATATATTATTTATTGCCTATATATATTGTCGTGCTGAATGATAAGAAAGTCTGTCATGCAGCATCAGATCATGTTTATCTAAATTGTTGATAGTTACTCAAATGACAAGAATCATATCGATGAGCTTCAAGAGTTCATTAGTGTGGATACTCTTTTTATGATTTTGAAGAGTTCTTTTAATTTATATCACTATTATCTTATCTAATGATCTGTTATGTTGACAAAAAAAATGACACAGACAAATACAAATGTCACAAGCTCAAAGGGTATTATTGCAAAATTGTTCTTGAATAGCTGGTTGGTCACTCGCACATTAAATTCGTAGTTAATTTGACCGATTATGTAATTAACTGTCTGAAGATTTAATTAAAATAAAACACAAGAACTTATCTTTATTCAGTTTAAAAGTTTAATTATGTAAATCAAGGAAATGCTATTAACAAAAGCACTGACAAAGAAATAAACAAACATCTATGTTGTATGACTCACCAAACAATAGCAAAGCTAACTAAATGTCGGTTAAAATATCTTCAAAATTAGAACGTATATTAAACTTGTACGGATGGATAATTAGCTTCCTATAGCACATCATTATTATTAATTAATCACGTGCACAGAGTATAACTTTCTCAGTTAAACACAATCTCACATCTTGGTTCATTCGTACAGTTAAACACCATGTCCATACAAATACTTCCTTTAAGCACGATTTTCGTGGAAATATGAAATTACAGTAACACCCTCATGAGTATATATTACAACTCCCGATTCGCTGTTTAACTTCAAAGGGTATTTTCGTCATACAAAAACCCAGTCATACACTCCACCGCAAAGGCGCGAGTAGTGATCATTTTACGTACACCACGTCTACATTAAACGCTTAATCTGAAGGTAAATTTTGCATCGAGTTTTGAATTAAGAAAGAGTCATACGGTGTATTACTTAGAGGTGAACCGGGTGTATTTGATGAATCAGAATCTTTTTAGGCCCCATTTCGAGTCGTTAGTTTTTTCCTCTTTTCATAATTTTACATTTTGATTTTCCCCTTTGCTATCGTAATTGGTTCTTTTCTCTCCGATCCTCCGTACGTACAATTTTTTCATCAAATTTAGATTTTAAATTCTCTCTTTTTCTCATCAAAATCGAAAGAGCTCAAATTCAGTTTCAATTCTTAATTTTCCAGAAGAAAAACATTCAAATTCCTCGGAGATTTTCAAGTTTTGGTGGAAGTTGGCAAGCGAATCGATACAGTTGCTAAATTCCATCAGAATTTTGCGAAATTCGACCAAATTCTTGCGAGATTGATCAATCGAGCTTAATCGGTGGTCTGAAATGGCGCGAGAGAGGTCCAACTGGCATGTCTCGTCAGATTCCGATGAGGATCGAATGAATGCTAAGATTAGGGCGTCTGACAAGGAGAAAAGCGGTCGTTTGGTCGATTTGAAAGGAATTTCAAATGCGAGGCTTGGAAATTCTGGCTCAGGTGACCGGTACAAGGAGAGCAGCAAAAACCGGTACAGAGACGAGAAGGAGCGAGAGAGAAGTGCGAGAAAGGAGTCTCAATTCGATGGATTGAAAGAGGCAAAGAGGGATAAAGAGATTTCTGGTAAGTTAATTTAGGAATTCATTATGTAATATTATTATTTATTGGAGACATGCATGATACTCTTTGTTTAGGGTTGAATAATATTATGCTAAATTGGAAATTTTGTAAGGAATTTGCCAATTTGGGTTATAAATAAGGATGATTCATAATTGGGGCCCTTAGCATGTGAATTTGTTTTGAATTATTTTCAAGATGTTATTATTTATTTTTCATTTCAATATCATTTACAGATAAACAAATAGACTCAAAAAGAAAAGAGCACTTGAATGAAGAAAAGAGAAACCGGTACCAAAAGGAGACTTATACTAAATCTGAAAAGCATAGAGATGAAAAATACCGGCACAGAGAGGAGAGAGAGAAATATTCTTCAATTAATAAGCAATCTTACAAGGATGAGAGAGAAAGTAAGCATCATTTCAAGGATGAGAGAGAAAATACCAAGTATAGAGATGAGGAAAATAATAATAGAGGGAAGAAAAGGGTTTTTGATGAAAAAGAGGGTTTTAATGATTTCAAGGGTAAAAACGTAAAAGAGACCATGAAAGGGGCAAATGAAGATAATTTTGGAGATTTGAAGGGTAGAAATGAAAGAGAGGTTAGATATAGAGATGAGGATTTTGATAGAGAGAAGAAATGGTCGACTGATGAAAAACCGATTTTGAATGATTCTAAGGGTAAGGGTGCAAAAGAGACTCTTAAAGAGACAAATTATCAAAACAGGTAAATTTTACTCTCATTATTTTGAATTAGTTATCTTGTTCTGTTTGCAACTATCTATCATTCACAACAGTGGTAAACATATTTGGTATGATGTATTTATTTTAAGCTGAATATTTGATATATTATTTTAAATATTAACAAATTTTTTGCAATATTTTTTTGATGCACAGGAATAACAATTCCAGACAAGGGGAAGAAGAGCACTCTCAAATGAAGGATAACAATAATAATTTTAACTGGAATAATTCTAAGAATTGGAATAACAATTCCAGAAACGAGGAAGAAGAGCACACACAAACGAACCGCAACAACTGGATTAACAATTCTAAGAATTGGAATAACAATTCCAGGCAAGAGGAAGATGAACACGCAAAAACGAACCGCAACAACTGGAATAGTAATTCCAAGAATTGGAATAGTAATTCCAAGAATTGGAATAATAATTCCAGACATGAGGAAGAAGAGCACGCACAACCGAACCGCAACAACTGGAATAATAATTCCAAGAATCGGAATAACAATTCCCAAGCTTTCAGTTCATTTGAAAGAGACCGAAAGCCTAATTTCCAAAATCGAAACTTCCACCAAAAATCGAACTTTATTCGACCTAAAAGGGCAGGCAGTACCAGTGCATTTTTCGGTAATAGAGACCATAGAAATAATTACAATAATGATGATGATAATAATAATAATAATAATAATAATAATAATAATAATAATAATAATAATAATAATAATAATAATAATAATAATAATAATAATAATAATAATAACTATAATAATAATTGTAATGATAGTAACAATATTATTTTTGAAAATAATTTATTTAACGGTGTTTCAAATATCCCTTATTGGCCTTGGCCTCAACGGGCCCCACTGCCAGCTGGCTTCCATCCGTTGGCTAATCAATTTCCCTTTAACATGAGGCCTCAAACCCTAGATTTGGCCCAATTGGCCAGTTTGACCCAAAATCCGCTCGCTCAAACACTAGATTTGGCTCAATTTACCAGTTTGAGTCAAGCTCAGCTCACACAAACCCTAGATTTGACCCAATTGGCCGGTTTGACTCATGGTCAACTCCTGATTCATCCAACCCTAGATTTGACCCAATTGACCCGTTTGACTCAAGATCCGCTCCCTCAAACCCTAAATTCAACCCAAACGGCCCCAAATATCGTACATTCTCAAACCCTAGAATCAAACCAATCTAACCAAAATCATGAAGAACCAAGCAACCAATTCGCCTCAAATCCAAACCCTAACCCTAACCAATTGGCCTTGCAAGATAATCATGACCAAAAGGATTTTCCCAATTCGGAAAATCTGTCAGAATTTGATCAATCTGACAAGTTACTCCCACCTGTCAATACTCTGAAGGATCAAAATGAACATGAGAAAATTAGTGAGGAAAAGATTGTTAGGAAGGCGAAAAAGGAGAGTGATAAATCTCCCTTCTGTTATGATTATTATCTCTCTAAAATCGGCGGTATTTCGGAAAATTTAGCACAAAAGGGTTTGTTTGCAAAATGCATGAAATTGCTTCAAAAGGATGGTACTGGTACCGGTACGACTGATGGAAATTTACAGGTATGTTTTTCTTAACTTTTTACAAAATTGAATTTGTTTTATTTTATTTGATACTAATAAAATTAAAATAATAAAACAGAATATTGAAAAAGATAATGGACCAATCAAGAAAAGTTCAAATTCAAATTCAAATCGCATTTTGAAATATCATTTCCCCCCAAGGAACAACGAGTCCCTTTTTCAGGTAATTATTTTCTAAATTCTTCTAACAAAAATATTTCTATTTTTTTTCATTTATATATTTATGTATTATCTTAAAATTCTCAGAAATCTCTATCTCACTACAAAACAAATGCCTTCAACTCTCTCAATCCAAACGGAACTAAAGAAGAAGTCCTAGAAGCTTCTATCTCTAACAAGATGGAAACATATGAAGACAAATCTTGCATCGAGATCCGTGCAGAGTGTTCAACATCCACCATTGATGAGGATCAAAATGTTACCACAAGCATTTCTTGCAAAAATGCAATGGATATGGATTTGGTTCCTTCTGTTGGAGGAGGAGAAAAAGAGGGGGTGAAAAATGTTGAGGGTGAATTTGCGGATATGTCCGGGAAAAATGTTGTATTTGCTTCAGGGGCTCAGAGTTGTGAGGGAGTGTTGCTTTCTGATAATTGTAAGGTTGGCTTAAGCCAGATACCTTGCTAAACTTAATTAATTAACCTAACATTTGAAACGTTTATTTATTGCCAGTAAAGAAACTAATATTATTAGCATTTGTGCTTTGTATTTGGTTTTATGTTAACCACTTAAAAATCGCTTGTTGGATCTTATTTATGTAAATGTCTCTCTTTGGCCCATTACATTAACTTTTCAAAACCTCTATTTTAGGCCTGGCCTTTTTAGGCCACTTACATTGAATTTTTCAACGCATTTTTCGGCCTGGGCTCTTTGGACCAATTACATTGAATTTTTCAGCATTTTGTCGCCTGGACTTACTTTGTCGGCCAATTATATTGAATTTCAATGCATTTTTCGGCCCGGCTCTTCCGCCGAACTACGCTGACTTTTCAACGCATCTGTTTTTAGCCTGGCCTGTTTGTCCCAAGTCCGTTGACTTTTCAACACATTTGTTTCCAATAAAAATCTTGTTGATATTTTTATTTTTATTTTTATACTCTGTTATTCCAAGAAAAACTACCAATATTCTATTTTAATTGTTAACTTTATATTTACTTAATTTACTTTATATTTCATTTTAATTGTTAATATCCTAAAGTCATAGTTCATTTACAATACCACAGTTTCATACTAAGTTAATTTGCAACTTAGGCACACAAATACTAAAAAGAAAGAAGAATAAAGAAACAATCCATAATTCCATTCAACCAAAAAATAAAACAAGACAAGCAATGTAAAGAATAAAAGTAATTTTTCATTAATTTTTCCTTTTTTTTTCAATTCAATACAATGAGCATACAATCAATCAATCAATTAAATTGTCATCCTTTTATGGCATATGAGCCCTCTTTCAAACAGAGAGAAAAAGGAAAATGAAAAAGGAAAGATGGAATATGAAAATAGAAACAAAGGAAAAACAGAAAATGAAAATAGGAAGAGAGAAAAAGAAAAAGAAAGAATAAAAGGGGGCGCCAAAGTGGGGTTCATAAATAGCCCCTGCAATTTGGCGCCCCGCAGCGACACGGCATCCTGTTGTCCTCTGCTTCGTCAGGATTGAACAGATAGTTGAATCTGCACAACCCAATCAGAAACAAGAGTTAGTTGATATTGCAAGACAAAATGGAATATCGAGGGAGTAAAATGGAATATTGCGAGACTTACGTTAGCTCATGACCAGCGGGGACGGTGGATTTGGCGATGAGCACAATGTGGTGCTCTTCCTCCCCCATGGTCATTATCCTGGCGTAGCAGTTCGGCTGGCACTGTAAATAAATAAAATAATAATTTAAAATTAGTGAAAAATTAATTAAGTTGTAATTTCTATATACTATATATTGTGCGTTTTCGGCATATGTTGACATGCCTCCTTTTGGAGGATCTTAACTGGTCCTTATATGCAGAATAATATAAAATTGGAGAAATTCATGTATACCCACAAAAAAATCAAAATAAAATGCTTAAGAAAATCATCGATTTTATAATACTATAAAATTGGAGAAAGGCACAAAAATATCAAAATAAAATGCTTAAGAAAATCATAGATTTTATAATAATATAAAATTGGAGAAAGGATGGAATGCTTACTGAGTGATTGAAGAGGCGCGCTATGTTTCCCCTGTTGGTGGCATCGATTACTACCTCTTCACTTATTTTGAACAGCTGTCAATCAAAAATAAAAATGAAATAATTACAAGTTAGTCTATAAACTAAGATAGTAATAGTAACAGTAAAATATAATAATAGGAAAATTTAAAAATAAACCCTTGCATTATGCCTTTTTGCAAAAACCACCTATATTATTATTATTATCAGAAATCGCAAAAAAGAAAGCCCAATGAGTTGTTTGCATATGTCCCAATAATAAGAATAATAATTAAAAAATAGTGTTAAGTCTTTGGCGATGATATATGGGCTTTTTGCAATTTAGGCATAGTACAATGAGTTGTTTGCATATGTCCCAATAATAAGAATAATAATTAAAAAATAGTGTTAAGTCTTTGGCGATGATATATGGGCTTTTTGCAATTTAGGCATAGTACAATGAGTTGTTTGCATATGTCCCAATAATAAGAATAATAATTAAATAATAAATTAATTTATTAATAAAAAAAGAAAGGAAAGGCTTACGTAGCAATCTTTGCCTTGGGAATTGTAGCGCTTCTCCCTCAGCTCGCACACGCTCCGCCGCACTTGCTCACCGCGATATTCAATGACCTGCAATTTTACACAAATTTAACAAACTCAAATTATTAATATCATAAAATAATACAAACTAATCTTACAAAAAAGAAATAAAAATATAGAAAATACAAAATACAAGTTCTTTAAGCAATAATTATTATATAATCGTATATATAAAGAGAAAATAGAAAATAAATTTATTTACGCAATAATTATTGAATAATAGAAACTAAGCAAAGAAAAAAGGAATATATATAGAGAGAAAATAGAAAAATCAATTTATTTATGCAATATTATAAAATAATAATAACTAAGCTAAAAAAAATATAAATATATAAGAACGAAATATAATAATAGAAAATACAAATTATTTACGCCATAATTATTAAAGAACAGAAACTCCGCTTAAAAAGGGAATATATATAGAGAAAATACAAAAATCAAATTATTTATACAATATTAAAAAATAAACAAATCAAAATTAACCTAAACAAGGAATATATAGAAAAAATAAAAAATAAAATAAAATAATTTATGCAATATAATAAAACAACAAAAACTAAGCTAAAAAAAGGAATATATACAGAAACTAGAAAAATCAAATTATTCATCCAATATTACAAAATAACAGAAACTAAGCTTAAAAAATAATATAAATATAAAAAAAAATAGAATAACATACCATTTCTCCTTCTTGAATGGTACGGCGAGCGAAGAGTCCCCATCCGTGTATGCCCGATTTACCGAAGCATACTCGGTTTTTTTCACTTTTCTGAAATATACAATATTCACAAAATTTATATATCAGAACACTATTATATATAAATGAAATATTTAGAAAAGATAAAAAAAGGAATATTGAGGTTAATGAAGTATTATTTATACCTTTAAGTGTTGGAGACGCTCGCTGAATGTGGAGAAAATGGTAGCTTCCCCTCCATGCTGTCAAATCCACAAAAATATTAAAAGAAAAAGGTTAAAATATTTACAGAAAAATTAAATGGCATAATTTAATTAAATTGTCTAATATTTGCAATTCATAGAAAAAGTTCTTAAATGACAAATTGACACTGTGGCATAGAAAAAAAGGTTCTTTCAATAAGCACGCATAAATAATTCTATTGTTTTGATTATATAACAGAAAACTTGTTTTTTCTACTTATAACAGCGAAAAAGATGGTTTTTTTTTTTTTTTTTTTTTTTTTTTTTACTTTTAACTCCTAAAACGATACTTGTTCTCATTTATAACACCAAAAAAAGTCCTAACAAAACCTAAAACATCTTTTAATTATAACAGCAAAAACATTCTTCACTTTTTATTAACAAAACACCAAAAGAAAATTCTTCTTTTACTTAAAACACCAATTATGTTCAACTTGTAACAAAAAATAATAAATATTTAAAATAATAAAAATAAAAGAAATAAAAAAGAAATACCTGATTGAGGCAGTCGATCTGTTCGAGGGGATGCTGGCGTGGGCCCATCGTGCGGTGAGCTATTGCCGTGTCTCTGCTTCTCTAAAATTCATTACAAAACACAAACAAAATTCAAGATTATAAATAATTCTAAAAATAGATTAAAATAATCGGAGTGAAAATTGAAATTAATATAAGTATGAAATGAACATAATACAGAGTATGAGGCTAAGCTTACTCGGATTTCGTTACCATACCGATCGGATCGGTACAGTCGGTGTACCGATACCGGTACGGTACCATTGGTGCCCAATTTCGATAAATCGACACATCACTTCACAGGAGAAATAAGGACTATACTAGAACCAGAGCACAACTAGGGTTTGGGTTTCTTTCTCCTTCCTTCAGATCTCACACTCTCTTATTTTATATTTTTTTCTCTATTTTTTTTTTCTCACGAGAAGATATGAGGCTTGGTTTGGTGTGAATTGAGAGGGTGATTCGGAGTCCTATTTATAGGCCAAGAGAGTTCAGAACTGTAACTGAAACCCTAATACGAACCGCTCAGATTAACCCAAAAACCTAAAATGGACGCCTAGGATTTAATCAACTTAGAAAACCTAAACTGTGCGGCGCTGAAAAGTAACTGAAAAATCAAACCCTAATTTGGACGGTGAGGATCGGCCGATCAGACAGACTTGGCTCAAAAACCGCCACCAAAAAGAGTGGGCGGTAAAGCAAACAGTGGGCGGGTTTAGAACTTACTAGAAACCCTAAAACCGGCAGGTTAAAAACAATGGGCGGGTACCAAAACCCTAAAATTTACGGATTAAAACCACTAAGCGGAATTAGGAGAAACAATGGGTGTATTAAATGCTTCTAGAAGGTTCACAGTTCAAAACCCGGTTCATGAACTCCAATTCCAAAATACCCTTGCATACTTATTACATTCATTGTACATGCTACCGCTTAATCAATTCAATTTAAGATTCAAGAATCTTATTTAATTAACCAAAACGGGCGAAAAGAATAGAGTACCGTGGACTTGGTCTTGACGTAGACTCGGCACCTGGCAGCTGAATCCTCTGTAGGTTGGTGCAGGGGCAAATCGGTCTTTTCACTGTCGCTGTCCTTTTCCTTTCTGATGAGTCTCGCGCCGGCCGGCTTCTCGTTATTGCTTTCCGAAGCGAAACTTGACACAACACCATCTGGTGTGCGCACAAAAATTCCGCTATTCAAATCCGTCTCTCTGCATTCAAAATTAATAATAAAATTAATTCAGTAATTAAAATCATTCAAAATAATATGCCAGGTTTATGATCCATTTCTTGTAAGGCCCAAAATTAACCCTAAAGAAAATATAGTACGGAAAATACAATATTTGAATTTTGTGTTTGAGATTTTTGAGACATTATATAAAAGAAAAGAAATAAAATAAAATAAAATAGAGATTTTTAGCATTACCCATGATTTGCACAGTAAGCATACAAACGTGATGTCTTCCCTGAGTCAAGTATCTGAAATGTGCCAAAAATAAAATGAATAAATTTAATATATAACTGTGCATACGGTACACAATAACTAAACAAATTAATAAAGAAAGAATACCTCCATGTGGTATCCAGCTCGTGAGGCACAAGTAGCGTGGAAAAAGGTGTCACACTTGATGCAGTGGGTGCACGCGCCATGCACTTGCTTGCATATCACACAAACCTGAATTAACCAACCAAACAAAGAATGGATAATTAATTCCACTTATTATCATCTGAGTTGAGAAGAAAGAAAGAAAGGGCACCTTTCTGAAGGATTCAAGAGGTATGTTTAGGACGCCGGTAGCTGGCTCCATGGTTTTTTCATCTGGAAATTGAACTTTGGGCTGGAACCACGCGCACGTCACGTGCACCCACAATCCGCTCACATTTGCCGGCTTAAGCGCCCCACCTATTTCACATTAAAAATAAATCATTAAAAATAAATACACAAACCAATACGTTAATGCTAATACGAATCTGAATGTACCTTTCACAGGGCACAGACAGCAGTCTTTTCTCACTTTAGGGCTTTCGCAAGCCCTGCAAACCCAAGTCTTGAAATTCTTCACATGACCCGCACCGTAGCACTCTTGGTGCACCGCCACTTGACATCTGAAATATTACATTCTAAATTATTATTTTTATTTTTGAATTTAAAAGTTACTATTTTCGAATAATTTAGTGCTTATTTTACAAGTACCTATTGCAAATAATGATTTTATTATGATCCCAGTCTTCGATCCACCGGCAAATCGCGCACCTCTCCGTTAACCATTTCAGCTGTACCGGCTCATATGTCTCTGCTCAAATGTCAACAAAACAAATCATGTAAACTCACATATATTATTTCACTTTTACTTGATTAATTAATATGGAATAATAAATATTTATACCTTCAAGAAGTTCTAGAAGCTTGTCTTTTCTAGTCACACCAACTTGGGTACAAGTGACAGGTTTCGGTACATCTCCCAACTATTCATGCACAAAAAAGAAAAAATGTTTTAAAAAAAATAGCAAAAATATAATTTTATTAATATTTTTAATATTGTAGGGTTTAAATACCAAGTTGACTAGAAGCTCCATGGTGTCCTTCAATCTGACACAGAGCTTCCAGTTCTTCTTTCTGGAGCCGGTGTGCCTCTCAAACTGAGCTGGCGATATTTTCTTGCCTTTGCAAGACTTGCAACTACATGATATCCTGTCATAAATATATAAAAAATAATTCAAAAATTAAATTCAATTAAAAATTAAACTTAACAATGAGAGTAATAACACTTACATGTGCTCTTTGGGTAAATATAGACCCTCGAAATCCTGACAGAAGACTGGGATTTTGTCCGGTAATTTATCTTGTTTATTACCAGATCTGTAAAAAGAATAATTGTGAGTATTAGTATTTATATATATAAACATCAGATGAAATAAAATAACAAGATATTTGAAAATAAATTTAAATATTTTGAGAAAATTGAGAAAAATACTAACCCAGAAGCTTCATTTGAGCTTTTCATAACAGAATCTATTTTCTTTTTGCCTTTGGCTTTACAGTCAGGACAAAAATAATTGATACTCTCCAATTCCTATTTAAATGAAAAAAAAAATGACAGTAAATTTATTTTTAACCAACAATTTCAATTTTTAATAAATGTAAAAAGAAAAAGATTGAGAAGTACCTCTACGGTGTAATTTTTCACACAGTCTGAGTGGCACCATATATCGCACTCCTCGCATTGCACCTTATACAATTTCCAAAAATCAATTATAGAAAATGCAAAATAAGTTCATAAATTAGTATACTAAATGTATTAACAAATATTTTGATTCTTACATAATTTTCAGTGTCAGTGGGAAGCCAAATTTTCTTGCAGACTCCACAGTATTGCTTGACCTCAAAAAGCTACAAATTATACAAAACAAAATCGAAATTAATAAGTCTGGTGATATTTTCTGACTGATTAACAAATTTTCAATTTAAAGAGGGGTGTGTAAATGCAAAATGCGACAAACCTTTTCACATTTTTTGCATAATTGCTTTTCTGATTGCTCTCCTTTTTTACTCTTCTTGCTTTTGGGAACCAGATTTTTATCACAGCCTGTACACTGCTCAATTCATAATTAAAATTAAAAAGATTAATGCTTAATATTAGGTTCTGTTAATAACAGCGAATATTATTCTCACGAGATTTTCTTTGCGGAGAGCAGAAGAAGAAGGCTGATCACTGCAAGTGGGCCCATCTGTACAGTTCGATTCAGACCTACAGAAACCGATTTTCTGAACCTCAAATGCTTCTTCCACTGCTTCTGCAAAGCTTCTCTTCATCTTGCCCGCCTTTTCACTAAACCTAAATAATTCAAAAATAGTCAAAAATCAAAAATCAACTTGAGGATTTCTGTACAAATTAAGTAAGATGACTTGTATATTTTTATACGTCGATAATTCAAAAAAACAAATTAACTACCTTACTACATTTTCTAGAAAGGGAAAGATCGAGCCTTCCTTCACCCATCCATAATCCTATGAGAAAAGAAAAACATGAAAAAAATTGGAATTAATTGTATTAAAATTAATTAACAGTTTCGCTGAACAAGGAAGGAAATAATTATAGTTAGATTGATTCCAGTAATAAAAAAAGATGTCACTCATTAATTAATTGTACTCAAAATGTGGGGCCCACATTCAGTGACACCAGTTGTATAGAACCAATCTACATATAATTAATTACTCCTTGCATGAAAACAAAAAAGAAATCATGCACTCTCACATGCAACCAAAAATAAAAAAATAAAATAAAAAATAAATAGATTACCCGATTTTTGCCATTTGCTGAATATCCAAAATACATGATGCAAATGGCGCCAGGTAAGCAAGAATTGAGAACGGCATCTGGTGCGCTTGCTCTCGGGTCGATGACAACGGCCGGCCAGGCTGGCGACTTTTTACTCGCTTTCGCCCAAATAATGTCTTCCACTGTGAAATCCTCTGGATAGTATACATCATTTCTCCTTTCATGCTTCAGCTCTGGCTCAGGCTTAGTGACCATTAATGGTTCTTGTTTCACAATGAGAGAAGAATTTGAGGAAGGAGCGATGACAGCTGGCGAAGAGGCGGTATCAGGCTTCTTGTTCCTCCTTGTGTATGTCAGAGGTATTGTCAGTTTGAATTTTACGGTCTTAGGAGCTGATGTGGCGCCATTTTCACCAGCTTGTTTGCTCGACAAATCCTCGTCAGATGAGGTTTTGGAAGTCGACTTCTCCTTCTTCACAATTGAGTTCTTAAAACGAGTTGGAGCGATTCTGATTCTGCCCCTAGAGCTTCTGGTCGCTGGTTCTGCCTCTATGGCGGGCACTGATTGATCCGCCTCCGCTTTCAGCCTCTTGTGCGGAGGTTCACTGCCGCTGGCCATGTCAGCACCGGAGGAGGAGGAGGAGAGGGAGGGAGACGAGGGTTCCTCCGCCTTACAGCGCTTCAAGCTCGTCATCTGTAATCGCAAATCCAGCTTTAACATCATACCGCATGTAAAATACCCTAATTACTTCAACAAGCAGGCAGCAGCCACGAATTCAAGCGGGAAACCCTAACTAAATCACGTAGGAGCACGTCGTGGTATCGTCGTGAGAGAACAGTAAGTTTAAAGTTAGTTCAATGGATGAATTGAGATTCGAAACGGTTAATGGAGATCTGAGATTCGAGATTTGAAAGATGAATTCGTGATTTGGAATTGGCTCCAAACTTTTCGGTTCGGTAGATTTCGCTCCAAAAAGTTTTTCGAGGAGGGTGCGTTACTCTCTCTCTCTTCTCTCCTACGATTTGGGGGAGTCGAGTCTCAGATCTTCTCCTTTTATCCAGAAAACTATAGATCTCCGCTTCTTGTGTTTGTGTAAGAGAAAGTATTGGGTCCAGTGTTTTGTTGGAGTACTGGAGACTGATAAATGGATCGTACTGGCGGTTATTTGGTTTGGTTTGGGTCTACGTGGACAATGTTTGGATCCGGGTTTAATTTTTTAATGGGTTGTTAACCCCAGATAGATAGATTATTTAGGCCTTGGACCCTTATTCTTTATAATATAAGGCTTTACTAAAAAGGCCTTTGTATATATAGGCTTTCTTTCGTAAAAATGGGCTTTATTATTAGGCTTGTTGGCCTATACCTTTTTATAAATAAGTAAAAAATGTCTTCTTCGAAGGTGTGAAATAATTTTTTTTACAATAATAATGGATTTATTATAAGAAAACAATGCAAGTAAATCTTGTCGGATAGATCTTTTGAAGTATTTTTTTTGTTAACAAAAAATATAAATTTCTAAATTTTGAGCTTATCACAAAAAAGAAGAAAAAAAATATGTCCTTTCAACTAGCATGTATACCTTTTTTCGAGAACCAAACAAATCTTAGGAACAAATTGCAGATCTAAATGTTACGATCTCTGATCAAGAGAAAAATAAATAAATTAACACTTAACAAGATAGATATCATCGTAAATATGGTGAAAAGAAGGTAATTAAAAACTCACAGAGAGATTCTTTTCTTCTGTGAAGCGATGATCACCGTTCTTACGGTCCATATTTGGTAAAGCAAATTGTTGAGCCTAGGCACACTGTGAAGTAGGAGATATGACTTCTCTTCTATGGAAAGCAAAGATTTGTGCTTAGATGGACTTTGAAGTAGGGTGTTTGATTATCCAAATTTGGTGATTATGAGGAAAGTGAGAGATTTGATTATGTGTCCTCGAAGGCCCTTGCGGCGTGCTTTATATAGGAAAAATTAGGATTTGAGATAAAAGGAAAGGAGCGGAGTGAGCGAGGAAGTAGGAAACAACCGTTTCTAAAACAATGCAAAGGAAGAAAGACTTGGAGCGCCAGTTGTCTCGAGTAGACTGTGAAACACGCGTCAATAATGTTTTGGCTTTTGCCCTTCAACCGTGTCACGTTACACATGAGACAAATAAATGGAGCGAAGAAACCAAAGATATAAAAAATAACAACAAATATAGACACGGTGTGCCAAGTGTACAAAATTGGATTGGAAAAAAACGTCAATGAAGTCACGACTCTTCACTTAAGTTGTGCCACGAACGCATGTTGAAAGAAATATGTGACACCAGTCACACAAGAGACTAACTATTTGGAGCGGAGAAATCAACAAAAATAGCAAAATAGTCATTTTCTGAAACATTGTAAAGGAAGACATGGCGTGCCAACTGCAAAATTTGATTGGAAAACATGCGTCAATAAACTCTCGGTTTTACCTTTTTCGGTATGCAACAATAGCATGCTATAAAAGAACATGCCGCGACACCACTTACACACGAGACAAATGAAGGGACGAGGAAATTGAAGAAGGAATTATTTGTTTCTAGTGGGATGCAAAGAAAGGCCTGGCATACCACATGTACGACGTCTGATTGGGAAGTTCGTGTCGATAAAGTCTTGGCTCAAACCCTTCACTTATACAACAAAAGCATGTTAAGAAAAACATACGACACTGGTTACACATGAAACCGGTGAATGAGAGCGAAGTAATCGATCGAATAGGAAAGGACCCAAAATGCCAATTGTACAAAGTGGTGAATATATTGGATTGCTCAGTGAATTCAGTCATGGCCTTTGCTCTTCCGTCGTGGAACAAGCGCATGAAGAAAAAAAAAGCAGGCTATCATTTTGCTCGCACTTGAGAAAAAAAAGGAAGGTAGTCAGATTAAATGTGAAAGTAGGAAAGAATTGTTCCATGTCGTTGGCGGTAATGTTGTTTCTATTTCAGGACAAGTCACATATGTTGGATTATTAATCTAACATTAGGCTTATATGTCAAACACAATTATATATTGCATTATTGATGAATATATGTTTAAAACAAAGAAATCGTTATGGTTAATAAAATCAAGCATCAATCTGTCAATTATAGTTTGTTTTTTGTTACGTGAAATTATTAAGTGTTGATTTATATATCTATGGTGGCTAAAATATAAATAATCAAATTAAAGATCAAATGATGTACTTTACTATATAAACAATTCGGTTCATGTGATATCAAAATAAGACTGAGAGAAGAGAGAAACCAACATAGAGCGAGAACAAACGATTCTCTTGCGAGATTCTAGATATTCTAAAAGATCTTATTTGCAATTGCAATACGACGTCGTATTCAATTTTGTACACAAATATTGACTCATAAACACTTGTGATTTAAAAACCGTTTATTCAATTGATCTAAACATCGACGACACCGGACTACGGCCCCGTCAGAATATGTTCATACAAATTTGAAGAAAAGCCGTACAATGTAATGAATAAATTATCGTAACACATACAATGAATGACTTTTAATAATATTCACCGTCATGACCACATTCATATTCAATAAATACAATAATTCTTAATTTAATTGGGATTGAATGTGAACTAATCTTGTTCAAACAAACATAAATCTGGAGATAAGTATGTGACTTAAATATCGGAGACCGAACAACGGAACAATCTTTAAAAATTAAAACAAGGTTAAAATTTCAAGGGCCATTCTGAAAGTTTTTCTCTTGTCTTTATAATTAATAAAATCACCAGGGTCCCTTTCGGAAAATACGCTCTCACACACACAGTCCCTGATTTACAGCTCATAAGCAGTGCGTAATTAGTGACGTAAACCAGTGACCCGTCAATAATCAAAACCCAAATCCATTTTCTTCTCATAGTTGGGCTCCACATTCCAGGTCAGTCCTCCTCCCATCTCCTCATCAAACCAACCAACCCAATGGCAATTCAGGTAATTCCCACACCAAACAGGGGCATTTGTTTCACCAGAGAAACTTACTCGACCTCAGGTGCGCGCCATTAAAGGGACTCGCCGAGCTTTCCTCTTCGACTCCTCGTCTTCCTTCGCCTCTCTCTCTCTCTCTCTCAAATTAAGTGCGGTAATGGCGACGAACAAGATCAAGGTGGACAATCCGATCGTCGAGATGGACGGTGAGCAAGCCCCCCACGTCTCCCCTCTTTCTCAGTTTTTTGTCACTCGCTGTTTGATTGATTGCTGTTATTTGGATTTGTAGCAATGATTTTTTATTGACAGTAGGATCAATTGTTAAGCCTTAATTAAGCAATTCATCATCACATAGATAAACAAAACAAGTACTTTTATAAAAGTCTGCACATTCTGAAATCAGAATGTAATCATCTTTTTCTTACAATTTTGTATCTTAATTTCACTGACAAATCAACTGATCAGCATTTGATAATCATTCATGTAATAATTTATTATCTTTCTGGTCCAGGTGACGAAATGACTAGGATAATTTGGAAACAAATCAAAGATAAGGTTAGAAAATTACAAATTCACTCATTATAATTTATAAATATTAAATACTTCATCATTTTGTGTGTTTATTTCACTTAAGAATGTAATTTCATTGTTTTTTGGGTTCATTCAGCTTATTTTTCCTTTCTTGGATTTGGATATAAAGTACTTTGACTTAAGTGTCCAAAACCGTGATGCCACTGAAGATCGTGTTACAGTAGAAAGTGCACAAGCCACTCTTAAGTAAGAAACAATCTCATCTTTTTATTTGCTAATTTTTTAAAAGCATTTTTTTCACTAGATTATAAACATAGATTAATTTGTAGAAAAATAAGGATTTGAACTAATATATCCTTATATCTTTTATCTGATTTTTCAGGTATAATGTCGCAATTAAATGCGCAACCATTACACCAGGTATTTTAAGTCAATTGGATCTTTGTTTTATTGGACTCTAATTTCCTAGTAATATTTATTATTTATTTATTTGTTTGTTTCTTTTGTGACCTTTTTGTTGCAATTTAAATAGATGAAGGCCGTGTAAGGGAGTTTAACTTGAAAGCTATGTGGAAGAGTCCAAATGGAACAATACGAAATATCTTAAATGGTTCAATATTCTTTCCCTTATTATATTTAATTATACCACTGAATATATATCTATTGATTATTTATTTATTTATTATTGTTTTTAGGAACTGTTTTTAGAGAACCAATCATATGCAAGAACATCCCACGCCTTGTATCAGGTATTAGCATAATATTATCTATATTTAATTTTTATAATGATGTGGTGAGATTTCATTGGCTTAAAATATTCATATATTATTTTTTATATTTTATTTTTTAAAAAGGTTGGTCAAAACCTATTTGCATTGGAAGACATGCATATGGAGACCAATACAAAGCGACTGATATAGTTACTAAAGGACCTGGCAAGCTTAAACTAATATTCGGTAAATCAAATCCCACAAATATCATGTTTAGTATATATTCTTATATAATTATCTTATAATTTATTTATTTTATTTTTTAGAGGGTAAAGAGGAAAATGTGGAGTTGGAGGTATTCAATTTTACTGGAGCTGGTGGTGTAGCTCTTGCTATGTATAATACCGATGAGGTATAAATATAAAATATTTTATTTTCTAACATACTTATATATTTTAATATATTATTACTTGATTTTTATACTACTGAAATTTTCAATTTTTTTTTTCAATTAATATAGTCAATTGGTGCTTTTGCTCAAGCATCAATGAACATGGCATATCAAAAGAAATGGCCTCTTTATCTCAGTACAAAAAATACTATTCTTAAAAAATATGATGGAAGGTAATTACTTAAATTACTAAAATATAGTTTGATAAATTTGGAAATATTCCCTAATATTTTTCTAACTTCACAGGTTTAAGGACATTTTTCAAGAAGTCTATGAGAATGAATGGAAATCCAAATTTGAAGCAGCTGGAATATGGTACATACACCATTTTTCAAATTATTAAATTTATATTTTTCAACACAAACATTAAATTTTTATTTTATTTTATTAGGTATGAGCATCGCTTGATTGATGATATGGTTGCGTATGCTCTCAAAAGCGATGGCGGTTATGTGTGGGCTTGCAAGAATTATGATGGAGATGTACAAAGCGATTTTTTAGCACAAGGTAATTAATTCAAATTTTATTCCTAAAATATAAAAAACATAAATGAATTAATTATTTCAAATTTTATTCCTAAAATATAAAAAACATAAATGAATTAATTATTTCAAATTTTATTCCTAAAATATAAAAAACATAAATGAATTAATTAATTCAAATTTTATTCCTAAAATATAAAAAACATAAATGAATTAATTATTTCAAATTTTATTCCTAAAATATAAAAAACATAAATGAATTAATTATTTCAAATTTTATTCCTAAAATATAAAAAACATAAATGAATTAATTAAACTGTATTTTGTTTCTATAATGAATTATTTTTGTCTTTCTCTCTCTGTTAGGTTTTGGATCTCTAGGACTCATGACATCGGTGTTGGTACGCAAAGAAAGAAATGTTTCCAAATCGAGTGAATTGTATTTTACAAATGTACACAAAAAATATTGTTTATTAATTTGTTTGTTTATTTATTGAATACATATAGATCTGTCCTGACGGAAAAACGATAGAAGCAGAAGCAGCACACGGGACAGTGACACGTCATTTTAGGGTTCATGAAAGAGGAGGCGAAACCAGTACAAACAGTATTGCTTCCATTTTCGCTTGGACTAGAGGTCTTGCTCACAGGTAATCTCAACAACTATTAATTAAATGTAAATTTGCACAAAAGGGCCTGCATTTTTGTTGCATCAGTTTCACATTTTAATGTTGAAATAATTATGAATGTAGGGCCAAGTTGGATAATAATGCAGTATTGCTTGGTTTCACAAAGAAGCTCGAGAGTGCCTGTGTAGGGACAGTGGAGTCCGGGAAAATGACTAAGGATCTCGCCATTCTCATTCATGGACCAAAGTAACATTTATTAATTAATTAATTACTAATCTCTGAAATTCTATTTCAAAACTGTTTCTTTTTGTTGATTCAAGAAAAATATTTTCTTTGGTTTTCAGAGTTATGAGAAATCAGTATTTGAACACCGAAGAGTTTATAGATGCCGTTGCGCAGGAATTAAGAGCAAAACTTTTGATGAGATCGAATTTGTGAAAGTTCTTCTCTAACTAATGCTGTTTCATTTTATTCATCATCATTTGGGTATAATTAAATTATGACTCATAAATTATGTTCTTCTTATTGGTATGTATGTTATTGTAATTAACTATTTTTTTGCATTCTTAATCAGGTCTGAATAATCTACAGAGGGCAGGCTTGATGCTCATAACAATAATTTTTTTCTTTTTTCTTTTTTCTGTTGATGCTATGCTAAGAATGTAATCAATGAATTTTCAAGTCAATAAATACTATGAATTTTATCTATCCATCGTGTAATTATTAAGCGGGTTCCTATAGGTAATAGTATACCGTAGCGTAGAGCTTGTTAATTCCTACAGAATAATAAAAATAAGTCCGTGGCTGCTATAGACTTAAAACTTCATACAGGACTTGTAAAATTAGTAAGTCTTTTATCCAGATGTGTATTCATTCCCACTCACTCAGCCCATCGGCCCATTCGAAACCTACCTTTTCTTTTCTTTTCTTGTTCACCACTCCTAGTCCTAGTCTAGCCTATTTCCTCCTCCGCAAAATAAAACACAAGAGGCACAAGCAGCAACATCATTCAATAATGCAAGATCCATTAACAGAAGTAGCGCCGCCGTCCCGCTTCTTCGACGAAGATCTCGACATCTTCGCCGCCCCTCCGCCCTCTCTCGCCGCCCCTCTGCCCTCTCTCGCCGCCCCTCTCCTCCTCCCAAACCCTAGATTGTACGATCTTCTCATCGTCGCCATTTCTCCCGCCTCCAGCTCCCTCCTCAGCCGCCTGCCTTCCAAAACCTTGATCGGATCTTTATCCCTCCCTGAAATCCCCGATTCAGGCAAGTCCAGTTCCAAGTCATTCCACCTCTACTCTGTAGAGAAACACGAGAGCATCTGTCTTGCTTCTGTTCGATACACAGTCTCGCCTGAGAGGTCTCGCGCTGTCGCGAAATGCCTTCTAGAAGGTGTGAAAGCTGAAAAGGTTTTGATTCTGGATAGTCTTAAGAGTCAGAATTACAGAGGCAGGATTCATGTGGATGAAACGCTGGCGTTTAAGCTGGAAACTGTAAAACAGAGAGAAAGCGTTGAGAAGAAGATTATCAATGGGATTGATTATTTGCCGTCTGGAAGTGTGATGGATGGATTGGGGGCGGCGATTCTGACGGAGTGTCAGATGAGAGGGTTGAAAGGAACCTTGCTTGCTCATTGGCCTGAAAATGGTGGATTTGAGGTTTTCAAAAAGGTGTTTGAGGATTTAGGGTTTGATGTTGGTGGAATTGAACAAGAGATGAGGAGAGCTAATTCGGATCTCTACACATAAGAGAGGAGATACATACCTTGCTCTGTTCTTTTTTAATGATGTGTTTTTTATTCTTTTTTTTAAGGAAGATGTGTTTTTTATTCTTAATGGTGTAACTGTTTTAATGAAATGGATTGAGATATAATTATTAATTACTAGCAAATAGCGATTGATGTTTTGGCCTTGGGACAATTGAGAGTTAATTGATATCTTGTTCTTAGTTTTGGGATGTAGTTGGAATATTGAGTTTCGAAATGACTGCAACTATAGCCTCAAAAAGAAGACATGACTGCAACTAAGAAGAGTTTTATTAACTAACTCGTCTCTTGTGTGTGAATATTCCTTGTTTGTTATAAAAAGCTACATGCTTAGATTATAGACTTATCTTGTTGCTAAATGCTAAATAAATTTATTAAACAAATATGCTATATTTGTAAATAATGCATATGCATCCATTGAAGATTTATTACAGGTAACATGCTTCAGGGAATTTTTTTTTGTTCTTACTATTGATAAACTTAATAGTTTATCAATGATCATCCAATGGCTTTAAACTGAATTACAAATCTGAATTAAAGCCAGCAGATTAGTATTGGGTAAATAATGGTTTTAAAGCCAGCAGATTAGTATTGGGTAAATCTGAATTAATATCGATAAGTAAGTTAGAAAGATTAATCTCTATTAAAAAAAAGTTAGATTAAGCTGAAGCGGCTGGCCCGCGGAACAATTACAAAAGCTTGAATTCATTAAGATGAGACGTCTTAATTACAACAGTTGGGACTGCTTAGAGTAGCATCCCACCACTCAATTCAGTTTACAACAAAAGAAAAACAATTACAAAAGATTGGACAAAGTTCTAATCGAGAAGTTAACACTAGCCCTAATTTGAAAAAACACTCATCTTCATCTACCGCTGCCCTCGTTCAGCTTTCGCAACCTCCCCCCCTCCCCCCCCCCCCCCTTTTTTTTTTTTCTTCTTCAATTCAGATTATCACCAGTAAAAGAAAATTTGTCTCTCTTGACTTGTGCTTGTGTTGTTTGGGTTTGGAGGATGGATTACCATTTTCACTGACTGATAGTCATAGTCATAGATATCAACCTTCAAGAAGTTCAGGTTCAGACACGTCTCAGTAAATCACGTGACCCGCTACCGCTAGTCATTTTTTCGACATAACTCATTCAAACATGGGTCATAAGACTCATAACTCATACTACTCGTTACTCTTCTTTTCTTTTTCAAGACTATTTGTATAAACATAAGATTTTTGTCACGTTTTGGCTGGTTCAAGTGTCGTACATAGTTATGTTCTCGTACGAGGGAGGGCTCTCCATGTACTGAATATAAATTTGTATTTAAATATGATATGATAATCCTTTCACATACTTTTGCAAATATCAAATCATATCTTTTGTAAGATTTTTTTCTGATATCAAAAGCGATAATGACTGACCAGTGACTTCTCTCTGACCTCTCTTCGGCGGGAAATTCAACGAAGTTGGGAAAGCCAAGGCGAGAGAAAAAGACCTCCCTCTTGAGAGGCGGTTGTGTGAGAGATGGCTGCGCTCCAGTTTTCGCTTTTGGGGGGAATCGGAGCTGGCGGTGTCTCTCTCTTTGATTCCAACGCTGCCACTTCCGCCAAATCAAAGGTGGAGTAGTTTTTGCCAAATTTGTTTTGAGTAGGATAATCTGTTCAGCTAGTTTGCTTGAATTTGATTTCGGTCTTTGTCAGTTTGACTTTTTTTTTTTTTTGAATGGGTGCTTGAGCCAGTAGTTTGACTGTTTAAGCTCAAGACGGAGAGAATCAATCTTTTGCCATTTTTGTATCAATTTGGACGATGTGCTGTTATTATTCTTGATCTTTATCAAGTTGGATCGTGCTATTTACTTTATTTCAAAGTTTTGTTCTTTCAGACTATTTTGTTCTTTCAAAGTTTTGTTCTTTCAAAATATTTTGTTCTTTCAAAGTTTTGTTCTTTCAGCCTTTTGTTCTTTTACTTAATTTAGCTCTGATTCTTTATTCTCACTTCAATGCTTAAGCTCAAAACCTGATTTTTGTAATGATTACCGAATCTCAATAAACTTCCTTCCTTGACATAAAAGCAAAAATCTTTCTTTAAGATCATATTCAAATTAAAATAGGTTTATACTCTTACTAATTTAAAAAAAATTAATTTATCACTGATTATTTCTATTTTATTTTTATTTTATTTGTTTCTAATTTAATTTATCACGTACTATTTTGATATATTTATTTTTAGGATGAGAGAAGGCTTGTGAGGCTGGCTCTGACGAGGCCCAAAGTGCTCGAATTACAAACCGCTCAGAGAGTCAGAGGCATGTTGATAAAGAGCAGTTAGGAACTCGAGGCAGAAATGCTCGCTAAAATACACAAATTCAAGGCCCAACCCTTCAACAAAAAGGTGATTATTTAATTGATTATTTTTCATTTAGCCTTCTATTTTCAGGGTATATATGAAAATTCAATCTGTATCTTTTCCTGTTTAGTGTTTTTTTTAGTACAAGTTGAATCAGGGGGGCTTTGGTAAACTGAAAGCTGAAAGAAGGGTTATTCTCAATACTCTAAAAGTTAGGGCGGATCTCGGGTCGTTTGGGTCTCATGTCATTCGGGTCTCGGGTTTTTCGATTCTCGAGTCGGGCGGGTTCGGATTATGGGTCGATCAGGTCATTAATCAGGCAAGGCCCCGCACTTTTTGGTAGACCCAGAGGCAACCTTGCGACTCGGAAAGCATGCCTATGTGCCAGAAACGTTGCGACGCGAGATTATGGAGGAGGCCCATGAGTCAGGCTACTCGATCCATCCGGGAGAGACGAAGATGCATCAGGACCTTCGCGTCTCCTATCGGTGGCCTGGTATGCGACGAGAGATAGGTGAGGCTTCTCCAGCCCTTGCCGCTGAAAGAAGGCAAGTTTGAGGGGATCACGATGGATTTCGTGACCGGTTTACCACGCACACGACAAGGTAACAATGCCGTCTGGGTTATAGTAGACCGGTTGACCAAGGTGGCATATTTCATCCCGTTTAAATATGGAACCTCCGGTGAGGAGATGGCCCGGAGTTATATGCGTACCATATTTCGGCATCATGGAACGCCAGTAGAGATCGTGTCTGATCGAGATACACGTTTTACCTCCAAATTTTGGAAAGGCTTTCAGGCTGGCATGGGTACGAAACTAACTTTTAGTACTGCTTACCACCCTCAGACGGATGGACAGTCTGAAATGGCGATTCAGACGCTAGAGGATATGCTGAGAGCATGTGCGATTACGATGGGTGGGTCTTGGGGAGATCACCTACATCTGTGCGAGTTTGCATACAACAACAGCTACCATGCGAGTATTGGAGTAGCACCTTTTGAGGCGCTTTATGGAAAGCGTTGTCGTACACCATTATTTTGGGACCCTGTTGGGTCGGAGCAGCCACTGGGACCCGATTAGGTGCAGGAGAGTGCCGATCACCTTCGTATGGTGAAGGAGTGCCTAAAGACTGCCCAGGATAGGCAGAAAAATATGCTGATCCCTCTCGTCGACATTTAGAGTTTCAGCCTGGCGATCATGTATTGTTGAGAGTGTCTCCGGCACGGGGTGTTATGCGCTTCGGTGTTAAGGGTAAGTTGAGTCCGAGATACATTGGGCCGTTCGAGATTCTAGAGCGGAATGGACCATGCACCTATCGCTTAGCTTTACCCCCGTCATTGGCTGGGGTGCATAATGTCTTCCATGTCTCGGAATAGGACGGGGTCCTCCCGTCTATTCTTATCGTATTTGTTCGGAATAGGACGGGGTCCTCCCGTCTATTCGGCACTGATGTTGAATGCTAGTCCTAACCCTCAACTTGTATAAACTAGTTATGTTATATAAAATATATCTATATTTTGAAATAAAAGAAATTCTAGTTTGGAGCCTAGGAAGAAAAGAAGATTTTGGAGCTTTTGAGAAAGGAAATGTTTTATTTAAAATTCATGTATTGGCATGTCATGTTATAAAGTATATATAGTAGTTATATTTGACATATATGCATAATATACTCATTAGATTTGTTCTCATTTGAGTAATTCTTTGGGGATAGCCTACGAGACGCGGCCCGTCTTAATAAGCTAGCCCTGAAGCATTCCTCACTTAGTCGACTCTCGACTAACTATACTTGTTCATTTGGTATTTTTATTTTGGGGCTAGGGTGGGGAGCGGGGAGCAGCTGGAGTGCAGGAGTAGAATTGATGAGGTTGCGTAGTGAGATCACGGTTTTGTGTATTGATTCGACTTTTTTGTCCTGCTTTTATGATGTGGTATTTTGGAGACTTAAATGTTTCATTAGACTTGTTCTTCCGCTTACTATGTTAGAAAAGGGTTGTATTCATATTGCACCGTGAATCTTTATTTTATATCATGTTATGTTATCTTGGTTATGATATTTGTTTAAGCCTTAACGTATCTACGGTACGTGACGGGTAAAAAAATAATTTTCTCATATTTTTCTATTATGAAAGTTGATATTAAAACGTACTTCAAATGAATGAATTTTTTTATTTTGATTAAGATTCATATGAATGAGCAGATTGTATCCATTGAGCAAATATAGGTTCGATTAAGATTTGTTTTTCCGGAGTACCAAAAATTCAAAATATTCATGATTGTCAAGTTTCGGATAATCATTCACTAGAATATTGTATTCAAAATATTCATGATTGTCAATATTTTGAATACAATATTCTAGTGAATGATTATCCGAAACTTGACAATCATGAATATTTTGAATAGTTTGATTCTTCACGTCCAGGATTACGCCCTGGATCATTAGATAAAAATCCGAAAATAAAGAGGGAAACAAAGAATATAACTATTGTGTAAACAAACATCGCATTTGTAATGCGATGGTCATCGGTTCGATTCCGATAGCCGGCTTTTTTTCGATGAATTTTTCTATAATTGCTAAATCTTTTTTTTTTTTCATAATATTCTTCTGCACCAATACCTGGAACTTGATCCAACTAAGAAATAGACCTAAAAGCTAAAAGAGAGTATCCTGAACAATTGCAAATAAATACGGTAGGAAAACCATCTCGAAATAGCCTTGCTTCTGCGGCAAGGCTAATTCATCGATTTTGAAAAGCCCTAGCCAGTATACGAATCTTCATAGATCCTGAATCAGTCTGTCTCTCTCTTATGTATATATGCCCAGAGGGAATCGTGCCTTTATTTTTCATTACATTGAATAGAATATTATTCCAATAAATTCTACTCTATCAATTCCAGGAATATACTATTCCGACCCTGACTGTCAACTACAGATTGGTTAAAATTGAAACCGTTTAGGAGTTTCATTATTTCGAGAATTCAAAAGATTTCGAAAATTGTAGTCATTTTATTTCTATCTTTCCATATATAACCGAAGAATGGAAAAGATTCTTCAAGAGTCTCAGGCCCAAGAAGCGCATGATAAATACCACCTCAAACCACTACCCATTAATACAACGCCAACATTCTTGAATTCTAAATTAAGTTTCATTATGAGAGTTAGCTAGGCAGCTGACCCTATTAGCCCGTTCTTTCAAAAAAAGGAGCATAAACTTTTTGCTTCTGATAATGCTATTTTTTTCAGAAAAATTTGATTTTTTTTTAAGAATTCAAATCTGTCATAGAATGGGTGCCTCGATTTTTATTTTCTCAAGAGATTCGAGAAATCGAGCGGATCATTATCTTTGAGCGGATTGCAATGTTCGATTTTAAGATTGCAATCCTCTTTGGGTGTCAAATTTACCTACGACGGGAAAATCGATCGAGATTTTGGACTATCCGGGCACATACTTCGGAAAATGGTTCATGCATGTTTGTTACCGGGTACAACAAAATCAAGTTGGTAAGGATCTTTTCTTTTTGGTTTACAATTCAGAATCAGATTTCTTTTAGGGTTTAGGGTTTAGGGTTTAGGGTTTAGGGTTTAGGTTTTAGGGTTTAGGGTTTAGGGTTTAGGGTTTAGGGTTTAGGGTCTAGGGTCTAGGGTCTAGGGTCTAGGGTCTAGGGTCTAGGGTCTAGGGTCTAGGGTCTAGGGTCTAGGGTCTAGGGTTTAGGGTTTAGGGTTTAGGGTTTAGGGTTTAGGGTTTAGGGTTTAGGGTTTAGGGTCTTACAAGAAGTACCCATCATTTCTTTGTATAGATTTAGGGTTTAGGGTTTAGGGTTTAGGGTTTAGGGTTTTAGGGTTTAGGGTTTAGGGTTTAGGGTTTAGGGTTTAGGGTTTAGGGTTTAGGGTTTAGGGTTTAGGGTTTAGGAGAAACTTAGGGTTTAGGGTTTAGGGTTTAGGGTTTGGGGTTTGGGGTTTGGGGTTTGGGGTTTGGGGTTTGGGGTTTGGGGTTTGGGGTTTGGGGTTTGGGGTTTGGGGTTTGGGGTTTGGGGTTTGGGGTTTGGGGTTTGGGGTTTGGGGTTTGGGGTTTGGGGTTTGGGGTTTGGGGTTTAGGGTTTAGGGTTTAGGGTTTAGGGTTTAGGGTTTAGGGTTTAGGGTTTAGGGTTTAGGGTTTAGGGTTTAGGGTTTAGGGTTTAGGGTTTAGGGTTTAGGGTTTAGGGTTTAGGGTTTAGGGTTTAGGGTTTAGGGTTTAGGGTTTAGGGTTTAGGGTTTAGGGTTTAGGGTTTAGGGTTTAGGGTTTAGGGTTTAGGGTTTAGGGTTTAGGGTTTAGGGTTTAGGGTTTAGGGTTTAGGGTTTAGGGTTTA